>MEHQ01001766.1:6699-94668 GCA_008828725.1 Saccharina japonica | reverse complement strand
TCATGTGTTGGCACGTGTATTGCTCATGTGTTGCCACGTGTATTGCTCGTCATCATGTGTTGCCACGTGTATTGCTCATCATGTGTTGCCACGTGTATTGCTCATGTGTTGCCACGTGTATTGCTCATGAGGCACTGCTGTATGTACTGTTTTTTGGCTGAAAGGTGTTTTGAATGGCGGGGCTACTTGACCCAATTTGTTTTTCGTAATCCCATTCTCGTTTTGCCGAATGTTTCAATTTCATTGCGATCGGATTCAGGTCATCGGGCAGCACTGCTGCTGTTATTCTCCTCAAGTGACGTATAGAGCTCTCCTTAAGTGACAACACCCTCATAAATCCACATACATCATTAAGTGACATGGTGTACCGCCGTGCAACGTCCAACAAAGAAAAGCCTTGTTGTGTGAACAATCAATTTGCGCCGCTTTTTCCACTTGTTTCCGCTTTCTCCCTCTTTCGGCTTTCCACCTTCTTACACGTACTTGTTCTCCTTGAACACCCTATCTGCTACGTACATACTACTAAATACCCGTACACCCTGCGCACATTAGTTGGCGACACAACACTCCGGACACTCTGGAAAGCCGAGCACTTACTACATGAACTGTAGTCTGCCCCCTCTGCATCCTGCTGTGCGGACAATGTCGGAAGACCTGAAGATCACGTTCCTCGACCCCAAGACTGTCACGGTGCGTTTATTTCATTGGAGTACACCTGATGATACTTGTACGTACGTAATAATATTAGATTAATATCATATCCTATCATATCATACGAGTACTCGTAGCATGAGAAACCTTGGGACTTGACGGGGGTGATGAAATATTCTGGTGGGAACACTAAAAATATCTACGATATACCACGGAAACAAAAATGAGCCTCAGATGCATGTATTTTCATGTACTTCGTGCATACGTACTGGTGTGGTGCTTGAATGGTGAGTTATTGAATGGGGATGAACTGGCTGCAGAGCTGCCCGCGTTTGTTTGTGTTTGTGTTTGTGTTCAAGCCTCCCATCGCCCCGGTAGTGCTATTATTATACAGTAGTGATCAGCTTCAAATGCTCCTGTTATACATACGTACCCTGGTAGCATTGATTGGTACCGGAGTTCAAATCCCACCGTGGTGAGATTCTGACTTTATTTGCAAAAATAAAAAAACAAAAGGAACCAACAAAGTCAGTCGCGTGCTACGATAATGGAGGTAGCACTTTTTGGCTGAACCGGTTTCTGGACGACGGGACTCTTTAACCCTCAACCCTTTTAGGACTGCAGTCCCGTTTTGGGGACAAACCACTCTAATTCTAAGTCCTTTGTCCCCAAAACGGGACTCCAGTTCTATAAGGGATAAGACTGGAGTCCCGTTTTAGAGACAAATTACCTAGAATTAGAGAGAGGTTTGTCCCCAAAACGGGACTGACTGCAGTCCTGAGAGGGCAAAACCGTCGAATTTCCAGTCTTGAGTAGTTGCATTATTATTCATTTTATAGTTGAGCCATGCTGGGACTGATAATCGGGTACTACGTACGTAGCGCTTTTAGTTTCCCCCCAAATCAGTTTTTGAGTGAAGGCATAGAGAGCTCCTCAAGTGACCAACCACCCTCAAAGCGTACATTGCATACGCGTACATGGTGCACCTCTTCTACTATAATATCGTAGCACGCGTCCCAATTAATTGATTGCTGAGAGCGCCTTTTGAAGGCCGTAGCGTGGGTGTGTGTGTAGTAAGCGGAATTCGACGCGAGTCGACGAGGGAAGCAAAAGTGCTCAAATATTATCGCGATAAAAGTGCAAGGCACGTACCGTATAGTGGGGAAGGAGGGGGAAAACCTCTCCTGATGACCTCGAATCTGAGCTATACGACTAAAGAAGAGGGAGAGAGAAAAGAAGGGCGAAGATAATAAAAATTGTATGGAAATATATATTGATATATGCACCGGTCGCCCTGGTAGTCTATCTAGTGGTCAGTTTTAAATGCTAATATTAATATGAATACTCGTAGCATTGGTACCCGAGCTCGAGTCCCACCGTGGTGAGAGTTTTACTTTTTATTCGCAAAAATAAAACGGAACCAATAATTGCTGTGAGAGCGCCTTATTCGTAGCACGGGTACGCGAAATCCGACGCTACGAGTCGACGAGGGAAGAAAGTGTTGAAATCTTCTCGCGATAAAAAATGCAAGGCACGTACCGTAGTGGGGAGGGAGGACAAGATAAGAGCCTACGTAGTGACCCCGGATCTGAGTTACCACTACTGCAGCTGCTAGCAGCAGTATAGTACTGTAATAAAGAGGGGGATCTAAAAGAAGGGCGAAGATAATAAATGGGATGGAAAACATTATATATTTACGTTAATACTACAGTAAGGCTCCGCCGTCGTCGTCGTTAAAGCCGCGTAGAAGTCGCCTTGAAGAGGTCCCGGATCGATGGCCCCTTGTTGCCGTCGTTACGGCCGACGTAGCCGAGCAGAGTTATTTGTCTTGTTTAGCAAGGAGATATGCTACGGCCCAAGTGAGGTCGAATTATATTTAACACCGTGGGGAGCCTCTTCGAGGCCGATCCCAATCGGGGGAGGTACATCGGGTCAGCTTGAGGGGAGAGGTCAACGTTGCCCATGCAGCGGACCTCTAACTCCCCCAGATCCGGTCTGACCGGGTCGTTCATGACTGACTTTGGGATATATCCTTCCATGCATGCGTGTTCCGAAGTGTAGCCCTAACCGTCACATTGTCCCTGTCTCTGTCTGTAATCGCCTCATCAAGGTCACATCTTAGCTGAGGATTATATATTATTTTTCAGGCCCGTTTCTCTATTCGCCTTATTAGTTAGTAGCCGAAAATAATTTAAAAGGCTTTTTACTTGATTTTCAGGCGTATATTCGCGCTTGTGTCGCACTTTGTTCGCCTCCGGCAGCACTCTCTGGGAGTCCTCCGGCGGCCCTTCGGCGTCCCTCCGGCGGCCCCTGCGGGGGCCTTGCGCGCCTGCGGCGCGCAACAGACGCCACACCACTAATTAATGCCCTGGTAGTGGCTGCAACCAAAAGGCAAGACATGAAACACAGATTAGATTCAGGCCAAAACTGGCTGTGTGAGGTTTCGGGAGCTCAATCAAGATCTCGATACTCGTATATTGAAAACATTAAAAACGGAGCTCGCGTAAAACTGCCCGCGCGGGCACAATTCCTTAGGTGTGCCCGCATTGAAAATAGAGCCTTTTCCAAGCACAGCGACCAGGTGGCACACCAACCAGGCATGCCTCTCGTTAGGGATAGGGTTAGGGTTAGGGTTAGAGGTCCGGGTCGGGGTGGTGGCCGCCGTTAGTCGAAGCCAAGAATATGCTCATCGTCCGGAACAAGTACCTTACTTAGGGTTTCGTGACAAAACGCTACCTCAGTAGAAACAGCATCATTTTATGCGGGCACGTCTGAGAAGTTCGCCTGCGCGGGCAGTTTTACGGCCACTGTAAAAAACGACAGCGGTCAGATCGAGGATTTCGTCGAAACTCATATTTGCAAGCTGCGTCCATATATATCACGAATGATGTCTCAGATCTGAGTTACCACCATTATGGGGGAACATACATATATATGAGTGTGTGTGTAGTTGTGTACCAGGTAGTAATAGTAATAATTAATTAATTTAGCGAAAGAGGGAGAAGAATATTCAAACTCGTGACTTGAGATTGTCGAGAAGACACACACATCACACATCATACATCATACATCATACATCATAATATCATACATCGCATACCTTGGTACATGATTGGCCAACGAAAGGGCACAGCGTGTCGTACGTCGTACTGCCATCTACTAAATTCTAACGGTTCCAATAGGCACCTCGTTCGTGCCGTCGACACGTGGCGCGCTCACCGACCTACTACGTACTGTCTGGCCTCCCTGTATATTCGCGGCACTACTATGTACTCGTATACACTATACTGCACACTTTTTACACTGCTGTGCTTGTTGTGTGTATCCGCAGCAGTGTAAACCTCTCTTTGTTTTCAAGGCCACCCAAGGTCTGCCACTCCGTCCACAATGTACTCGTATACACTATACGGTATACGGCACACTTTACACTGCTGTGCTTGTTGTGTGTATTCACAAGCAGTAAGTAGTGTAAACCTCTATTTGTACCCACATCCACATCCAGCACACCTAAATCCACGAAGTGCCCCGTGTGCTGCCTCCTCATCCTACATTGGGGGGAGAGGACTTGCCGCTTGCGGCAGCAGGTGGCAAGGTGGTAGTAAGTGCAGGGGGGGGTGATGGGAATAGCGTGTCAGCAAGGGTATTGGGGCGGGGGTAGATTCGATTGGAGTAGAGATATTCATATATACTTCGAAGTATTATTGTTAGTGGTCCAGTTTCGTCAAGCATCCAAGTCCGATTCGTAACATCTACGTATGTACTGGTATGTCTGAAGTCAGTCGATGCTGTTATTGGAACAAGCGCTCTACATTGATTGTCAGATGGCAAACAAAACAATGATAGTAATATATACTGGTACTTAACATGCTATTATACAAGCCTGTTGCCAAAAACTGCGAGACTATAATATACGTACAGTAGTATTATTAGCATTTCGTCCGGCAGGATATTTCTGGGAATTTTACAGTCATTAATAGTGTGGTCGGGTTTGGGGATAGGGTTAGGGTTATGTAGGAGGCGGATAAAAAGCATACTTCGGTATCGTATGTACGTCGCATATATCACGAACACATCGAGTAAATAAGTACCATCCTGTAAGGCAATCTCCCATTTCATTAATTTCCCCCCCATTCAAGTTCCATGTATTATCTTTACCCTTCTGTTATTTCTCCCTCTTGAGTCGTAACTCAGATCCGGGGTCTCTAAGTAGGCTTTTCTCCTCCCTCCCCACTACGGTACTTGCCTTGCGTTTTTATCGCGACAATATTTCAGCACTTCCTTCCCTCGTCGACTCTCGTCGAATTGTGCCTACCCACGCTATGTGACTACCCACGCTATAATAGGCGTTCTCGACAGTTCCGTTGGTGTCATTTGAGAATAAAATTATCCACACGGGGACTCGAACCCTCGACATCAACGCTAGCAAGCTTCGTGGTTATCTGCTACTAATAGACCACCGGGGCGACCGGTGTGCATGCCAAATTATTACTCTTAATACCATCATACTTTGTCCCCGAAATATTGGTTCAGTTGATTGTTGAGTTGTGAAATACTCAGATTGCAAATAAGACGAGTTTCAACAAAATTCTCGATCTCACAGCTGTTTCAAGGCTTCACGTATGCTCCGAGTATACTCGATACTCCGAGTATACTCGGAGTATCGAGTGTTTTTCGTACTTCGAGTACTAAGAGTATTAGAGTACTGGTGGCCTACATACTCGGAGTACTTGAAGTATGAGCAGTACTGAAGGCCCAAATACTCCGATCACTGGGAGTATGAACAGTACTTATCCTCGAATACAAGCAGTACCAGGAGTACAAACATCTAAATTACTCGGAGTACGGCCAGTATCCGCAGTACAAAACCTCAAAATGTTGCGAGTACACAAAGTGCCTGAAGTATTTACACACGGAAAATATTCCTGATGAGGCTGCCCTCCGACAGCTTGCTGCTGATGTGTGGTTCTCGCTGTCACGGCTATTTTGTGTGGATGTGGTTGTATGGGTCGTTCTCTCCCGTGACCCGCCGTTGATGTAACCCTATTATGGCTGACACGCCAAACCGGATTAGCCGGGGGCCCCAGAGTTGGCTGATACCGTGACGCTGTCGTGCCCCCCTTGTTAGTCGCTTGACACAAGATGCAATGCCTTTCAGGGGTGGTGGGTTATTTTCAGAGCTCCTCACGTGAGGATCTTAATATCATACTTCGTATAATACAACCGAATCGCACCCTCTGAAAAAGTTGCTCGTGCAATCTGACCAACATTTTACGATGCTGATTATAGTAGAGGACCTACGGGTAGTCCCAAAAGCAAATGCGCGAGCAAAGTGAGCACTCTAACCGGTAGTCACTCTCGCTCGAGAAGCTGCACCGGTCACAAAATACGGAGCCTGTGCCATACTGAAGTCAATCCCCTACCGTGGGGTGGGTGACAGGCTCTACACTGCCACCCCGCGTACAGACGATTGACGCCGATCACATTTCCGTCACCACTACTGTCGTGCTATTCCAAACGACATCAGTATCACAACCTCGCGTTTCTGTGATGCATACATATATATTATGATCTACAATAAACAGCCGATTTTCCTAATTGAGAATTGCCTTTCCGATGAGAATGAAAATCGAAAATATTGGTTTTTGAGTTGTAAGAGATGCACTTCCCTTACAGACGTTTTTTTCACTGTAATCTATGGTCAGTTGTAACACCCGTCGATGACAAGAAAAAAAAACGAAAACGGCATCGGCAGTCTCAAGATATCGAGGATCCCAGAAAATCTTTGTTTATGGGCGAGGGACCTCGCTCATAAATGCAAATTCCCTTAAATCCTTGATTTTTCGAGCCTGTCAAGGCCGATTTCAATTTTGTTTTCGTGGATCGATACTTACCTTCGAGGAACAAATTTCTTAGGTCAAATTTTGATCGTGAACGAAATACAACTCTTAAACAATAACGAAGTACTAAAATCGATTTTCATTCTCATCGGAAAGGCAATTCTCAATTAGGAAAATCGGCTGTTAATAGGTCATCTCCGCCTGACAGTTGGCACGACTACCTCTATTACCGACCCGATAGGGCGCATAGACGCCCGTTCCAAACGAAACGGGGCTCGGCGTTTGAGCCGTTTGAATTTCGCTACACGGGCAGGTCTGTAGCGGGTACGGCAGTAGCCGATACAATGAAGATCAGGAGCTTGAAGACGGACAAAGCCATGGGAGTGTATCAGGGCGACCACGAGTAGGTCTCGACGGTGGTGTCCGATCTAAAACACGACGGTGCACCTAGACGGCGGCGGGACATTGTGACTCCGCGGCAGGCATCGATTTATCACTGCCCAGCCTTCACGAAGGCTTTGCCACGCGCACTCCGCGGTAGAGGTGTTGCACTGTAAGTTTGGGTGAGACAATGAACAGGAATAGTTATCCGACCCCAGCCAAATGGTCAACAGATAGTTCAAGAGCCCAAGGAAGTATGGGTAGGACCACTGGCTGAGGATCAACTAATAATCCAATATTGCTTTAAATGGTCGGTGAAAGAGTACAATAATACTACAGTCAAATCGGGAGTCAACCAGTTGGAACGACGTGACCATACAGATGTGGTTCCACTAGTAGGAACCGAAACTACTATACCATAATGTAGAGCACATGATCATTCTCTTCCAAGGCGCCCAAAAGCCAAACTATAATGTGAGGGTATTACCGCTGAACTACAGGGGTAAAAGATCGATCGATTACCCAGCCCAAAGTAATCTTTATAACACTCTCCCCCCCTCTGAACGGCGGGATATTTGGGACGTCGGTACCGTATACGGCCGTACGTTGACCTACCCGCTTCGTTTCAATACCTGGGGAACCAGGGAGACGAGTTATTTGGGGACGCACGCACAAGCGATTCTGAAAAAAGAAACGTTCGAAGTGAGATTCGAACCCATGTCCTGCCGACGACGCCAAATGTGAGGGCATTACCTGCTGAGCTATATGGGTAAAAGATCGATCGATTACCCAGCCCAGGGTAATCCTTATAACGATAAATAATTCTTACCATCCCACCCGCCCAGCTAACAGGTAAGGGCCCGTATTAACGAACATTTGTTTTCGTTTGTTTGAGCTTTTATTTGTTTTCGTTTGTTGTTTTGATTTGCATCTGATTGGTCGAAACGTGAATAACCAGCAAGATATTTCGATTTCAAAACCGAGTAGTTCAATATAACGGAATTCCACAAGAAGTATTTTGGGACTTATTTTGCTCTTTCGTTTTATTGAATTGGGGAGTTTATCCAACTCGACGTGGCGTGTTCCATGAAACCGAAGGAAGCCACGCAAACTTGAGCCATGTCGTCGACTGATTCAGAGGCGAGATCCACCATTCCCGAGAGGCACGACCACCGGATCAGCCGCAGCGCGAGGTCCGACGGCCCCTAGCATAGGGTAGACCGCTTGCGGCGCCTAAAACATAATATTGGTCGTCGCAAACCCATTTTTTCACCCCTTTTTGCCTCCTAAACCACACGAGCACCGACCAGGTCGCGACTTGGCGTAGCAGTTCGATCGATGTATCCCCGTCGCTGCTGCCCGCGTTAGGTCTCGGGGCTGCGCCAGCCCACCCAAGACATCCCTAGAGTGATAGTCTCCTAGCCGGTGCCGGCAGACATAAGTTTCCGCTGGCAGCGGCGCTCCGGGGAGGACACAGGCCGTAGGTCGCCTCGTTGGTTGCTCACGGGTGTTCGTTGGCCCTTGTGCGTTATTCGATTTCTTACGCAATACACCATTCCTCGATAAGACCCAAACACGTTTTTTCAGGGAAATTGTATTAACAATAAACGAAAAACAAAATTTATTTTCTTTCCATTTCAATAAAAAACTATGTTCGTTAAGATGGGCCCTAATTGACAGTAGTTTCTGCGTTTGTAGTCTTTTATGGCCGGGATCGCCACCGCGCAGAGTATGCACTCAGCACGGGGATGACTTATCCCGGGCGAGGCCCCCCTTCTTCGGGGCAGGGGGCCTCAACTAATCAAATACTTACTTTAAATGGGCGGTGAAAGCGTACAAGAATACTACATATTTTTTTCTCTAAAATACTTTAAATGTACGTCCAGATATTGAGAGCATCTATATTCTTCTCCCTCATTCGCAAAATTAATTAATTATACCCCCCCATACCACGAACAACCTCGTACCTAACGAGTATATCTGTGAATTTTGATATGCTATAAACGCCAGTCACATGCTCCCAGAACCTGGGAGTAATGACGGCCGAGTCTTCAAAATGATGCAAAGATGCTCCTAATATACTTCACACTCCGAATATACTCCGAGTATCGAGTACATTTCGTACTCCGAGTACTGAGAGTGTTAAGAGTACTTGCGGCCTAAGTACTCGGGGTACTTGGAGTACAAGCAGTACTGAAGGACCAAAAACTGCGAGTACAAAAGGAGTACCCGCAGTATCGGACCCCGACATACTCCGAGTATGGCCGTATCTGCAGTACAGAATCTCGAAATACTCCCCCGAGTACGAGCAGTATTCCGAAGTACATAGAGCCCAAATACTGCGAGTACACGAAGTACCTGAAGTATTTAATCTGCGGGTACTCCTTACTTAACTCCAAGGTACTTCGAACATCTGTGAACCCTTTCAATATTATTATCATCTTTGCCATCCGACAATGTGCAGCATGAGCTTCAACGTTGATCACTCATAACATCCCCGAAAGCAGAAAACCATGGAAACAAAGGAAAGCTATGCGCAAAGTCTAACATCCTTCTATGATATGTCTACTTCCCGCTAAGATATATCCACAATAATACTCCATTATATTTTGTTGTTCTTGCTTCCTCCTTCTTCCCAATATGCACTCTTTACGTTCTACTATTAAGTCCTAATCAGCATCCAAGCTCCATCCCCACGCCATCGGTGTGGGTCTGTCACCCCCCCCCCCTGCCCCTTCTCGCTTCTTGGTGGTCCCTAAGCTGGAGTTTGGAGCGCGACGTCCTTTCAATATTAACATGAGTACAAAATGTAGTTATATTTCGGGACATATATACGTACAACCAACCGACAAACGTGCAACAACTATTAATAATGTTTATTCATGATGTAGTACTCTGTCTCGCAAAAAAGCGATAATTTGATATCGAGAGCAATTACCACAGCAGCAGTACTGTACAACAGTTACGACAGCAGTATAGTACAAGTACTACAGCAGTTATATTGTAGCCGCATGCCCTGTAATGCGTACCGATGCAACGTTACACACATACATATTATACATACATAGATACATGGGACGATCGCGGCCTATCAATAGATACTGATAATGTGGTACATAGACAATCTATGTAGATCCTACCTATATTGCCGTTATGATATATAATATGTGTGTGAGGAAGGACTGTGTTGCTGCTGCTGTATCATGATCTAGATCGTGCACAACACACATCATCATCATTCAGGGAGGAGGCGAAATGTATCTACCTGCCCCGAAAGAGCTATCTATGATAGATCGTGAAATTATCCGCCGAGATTGTGATTATAGATAGTAGATCTGTCCGATGTGGCGAATAACTTTCTGGCGGTGTTCCTGTATAACTGGTAGGCCGCACGGCCCCGTGAACTTCCAGCAAGGTAAGCCGTGCGTGAGCTCACAGCAGCCTCTGCTCCACAGTATCATACTATTAATTATAGTATCTGGGATGCAACATAGAAAACGGGGGGAAGTGCTGTCCAAACCATTTTTAGTACATTCACAAACGGTTGAGAATTTTTCGATTTGCTTCTTTTTGCATCGGAATCGACGCTGATGGGCCGGCCCGGTCCATATAATTTCGATATGATGGGCCGCGGCCCGGCCCGGCGCGTCAAATTTTCAGAGTATGGGCCGCGGCTCGGCCCGGCCCACCAAGTTTCCAGAGGACGCGGGCGATTCATCCCACGGCAGGGACGCAGCTTAACTTTCTGAGCTCCTCACATGAGGAGCTCAATATCTCACCCAAAACATGACTTCGGAAACATTCGTTCGCGCAACCCGACCAAAACTTCCAATGCGGTGGTTTCGAAAACAAACCTACCAGTAAAATATTAATAGTATCCGGTGGTTACCAATGTGAGGAGCTCAACCGGTCAGAAAATATTGAGCCAAAAAGTGGTACCCCTACCGTGGGATTGCTCGGGCCGCGGCCCGGCCCAGCCCATCCCGTTTTCGAACATTCACGGCCCGGTCCGGCCCGGCCCATCGTATTCCAGCAGTCTCGGCCAGGCCCGGCCCGGCCGGACCCATCACATGGTAGCGAGGCCCATGAGACACGGGCTCTATATGGGCCGACTCGACAATTTTCATGGGCCGGCCCGTGAATTTGACAGACCGCCCCATGGCCCGGTCCATGTCTTGTCCCGTACCAAAAGGTGCATGCGTGTACGCTGACGTGATTTTGTTACATTTGATTGTTGATTTTTCGTTGAATTTTCGTATTTTCCCGTCTGGATTTGGAAGGACAGCTGTTTTCGGTCCATGAGACACACCTAACCACACAATTCTTCTTCATCAACCGACTTTGTCCAATTGCCTCCGTCCCGACTGTGGATCACTACCTCCTCGTGCTGCTGCCAAACACCTGCATCAGCAGCAACAGCAGCACGTGCTGCTGCAACACCCGGTACTACCGCTGCGATACAACATGCTGCTGCAACACCCGGAACTGCTGCAATTATAGTACATGCAACACCCGGTACTACTGCTGTAATACATTCCGCTGCCGCGAGACACCCCAGGGCAATAGTGGCATGCTGCCTGCGTCGCGGAGACAACGATAAGTAAGTGTTGTCCGTACACCCACTACGGTACCGAAAGGCTTTCATCCGACATTTGCACAAGGCATCATAGTACCCAAGGCGATTTGACAGAGATGTGCATCGTACGAACGTAGCTGTTTTTGGTGGGCAGCGATCCAAGTACACCCAAAACTTCGTAGCTGTGGCAGTATCACACCACATATCATAGGCCGCGACCCAGGCAGGCCCGTCAAAACACGTGGGCCGCCTCAAGGACACAGTGGAGGTCGCAGTAGCAGTATCGGGAGCACACCATATATCATGGGCACCGGTCCGGGCGGCCCGTCAAAACACATGGGCCGCCTCATGGGCCGGGCGGAGCGGCCCATGTAGAGCCCACATCTCATGGGCCGCGGCCCGGCCCGGCTCATCAAATTTCGATAGGATGGGCTGCGACCCGGCCAGGCCCATCAAATTCTCAGAGGATGGGCCGGGCCGGGCCCGGCCCATCAATTTTTCAAGGGATGGGCCGCGACCCGGCCCAGCCCATCACATTTTCAAATGTTTACGGCCCGGCCTAGCCCGGCCCATCAATTTTTCAAAAGTCTCGGCCCGGCCCGGCCCGGCCCATCACTTTATTTAACGTCTCAGCCCGGCCCGGCCCGGCCCGTCCCGGCCCGGACAAACGGCCCATGACAAGCCCTGGAATATCCTGAGACTTTTGTCGGAGAAAGCTCCTTCGGGTAGGGCAGAAGTATGGGTTGAGATTAAGATTAAATGTTAGGGTAGAGTTTTAGGCGTAATAAAACTATGCCGTCTCATAACACTGGAACCTCACGGGGGCCACATAATATTTTTCCAGAATACCATGCTAAAACCTCTGACTGAGTACCCCTCCCTCGTTGTTGCGGACATACTTGGAATTAGTATTTGGGCAATTTTTTCCTCCAGTCAAAGAGGAATGGTCAAAAGGGGGTACGGGGTGGTATTTTCAGCTTAACAGGGGGGTAGGGGATAATGATAAACTCTTCCGTGGGAGGTGCCCGCGCGTTCCCCAACTTGCCTCAAGTTGCATTATGACGCGCTGGCGAGACGCCCACAGCTTACATGCAGAGCACACGCGCACCTCTTTTATTTTTCGGGTGCGTTAGTAGGGCTGACGGCACTACTACTACTGCTACTACTACTACTACTACTACTACTACTACTACTCCTACTACTAATACTACTATTAAATACTGCTACTACTACTACTACTAACCGTGGAGCAGTTGAGCGTGCCCAAGGATCCCAACTTTTGCCTAAGAGATACCGGAGGGCGGCCGAGAGTGTTTCATGCACAGGTAGGTATATATGCTGTGGCTCTCTTCAAGATCGGCCGTCGGTAGGTTCTCAGCAGAAGCCCGCAGCACGATTTTCAGGCGCTGCAGTAGTAGTCGAGACTGGTCGAAATGTGGTGAACGACACGATGAGACTAAATAACAATCCCCAACTGAATGAACGTGCGCACTTCCCTTCGCTTGCGGGCTCCTTCAGCTCCTCACATCAACTAACCACGGCCCGCGAAAGCGAGGGACGCTCCTGATAGGGGGTGTGCTGGTGTCGGATGCGCCCGGCAGCAGTCCTAGGCAGCCAGGAGAGACTCACGAGATGATTTCGGGAACTCGAATTTGCGAGCCAGCAGCACAAAAAAGCTTCCCACATCATCGCTGATTTTTTTCGGTTCACGCGCGGAAGCCTAACACGATAGGTTCATCGCCGATTAAATAATAGGTTTCCACGTGTCTTCGGAATCCCGAATTCAGTTTGGGCGGAAGCAGCGAAGGTGAAGGGAGGAAGGCAGTGGTACAAGGGAGTGCTGCAGGGAGCTGAGAGGTTTATGACCTCCTGGCACAAGGAAGAAGAGGAGGCTAGCCGGAAACGAGCGACCGAGCGAGAAAAAGAGCGCAGCAACAACAAAGAGACACCAAGAACCAACGGGACGGGAGGGGTGCGGAAGAAGGGCGAATCGGCGAGGGAAGGAAACAAGCGAGAAATGGCGGACCGAGTGGCGCGATATGTGCCGGATTGACTGTCCTGGACTGTTTGTTTGTTTGTTTGTTTGTTTTGTTATTTTTCCCCCTCCCCCCCACCGCCGCACCATTGCACCACCCCCTCGGGATGACGTGTCAATGTGTCTCTGCGGTCTTGTCGGTGTGAGTGTTTGCTTGTACTTTTGACTTGTCTCTTTGTCTTTGTCTTCGGCTTTTTCCCTTCGTTGCTTTTGACCTTTTGCAGTTACACTGCTCGCAGGCCGGGGGTACATCAGTCACACGGGACCATAGTTCCCTTCCCCCGTATCATGTCTGCGTTTATAATCGGGGTGGAGGACTCGATTTGTTTGCCTGACCGGTGTGAACCCGGCACGGAACACCCCGGCATTATAGGGGCACCAAGATAGAATCAGGGGGCGTGTACCCCCGATTGGTGATGTTGACTTTTCCATTTTTATTTTTACCTTCACATAGCGTGTAGAGGGGAGCGGAGGGCTCCAGACTATCTGTTTTTGACTGGCTTTGATCGCTTTGCGGACCCTTCGGGTTCCACTTTTATTTCAGTATACCTTTTTTGGGTAAGTTAGCCTGTGACCACGGGAATCGACCGTGTCAAGTGTTGGATTAGTGCGGACAGATGGAGGTACTGGATAGAGAGACCGGCACGGTTTTTAATGTGAAGACAACAACAACAACAACAACAACAACAACTGAGTGTTTGTTTGCTGCTCGACAGGCGGGTGCGATAACGCTTCTCAGTACGTTTCGGGAAGGCCTGCGGATAAAAGGTTTTCATTCCCGTGAGGGGTACTGAATTGTTAAGTCCAAAAAGGGACCAAAAAGGCCTGAAACGATCTGACGTCGTAGCTACAGGTGGTGGAAGGAGACTTTCTTAACCCATTCAGAGCTAAAAATAATAACCCACACTAGTTCCAAGTAGTTTGTCCCCTAATATGTGGGACCAGTTCTTAAGGGGTCAACTTTCAAAATTTACGCTTTTCGTTTGCAAATGCAACACATACAAGGTACTGTTTCTAAATGATTTCCATACATGGCGAAACTACGACGCACGAACTCCTACTCGAAAATCTATCTCAACAACATATATATTCCTGAGGGTTTTAGCGTGGCGTCGACTCGTTGTGAAACACTCTGGTATGTATCATAATCCAACGGCTAGACAGAGGCACGGCATGTATGTGGTTTGCTGGTGCTCTTCGATTATATTTTGTTAATCATTTTGTAACAGTAAACAACGCCGAAGGAGTTCCCAAATTTGCACCGGTGCTTTCGGCATTTCATGATCTGTTGTTGTGTCCTGACCTTGACGAATATCTGCTCGTCGTCGACCCTCCACCCCCCTCCTCCGGTGCGTCGTCCTGACCTGAACGGCACCCCCCCCCTGTCTCTCACGGGAACACCAGGACACCCAGATTGCTGAGGTCGCTTACACAGTTTGCAAGGCTTTCAAGGACTACAATGTTTCCATCAACGCCGCGGCGGAAGTGGTCGAGGAGGAGTTTGGAGACCCCAAAAGCGGCCCTTTGGCGACATCGGAGTCAGTATTGCAGTATTTATGTCAGTTTTGTGAGCGTTGACACACGATGCCGAGGTCAGTACTGCTGTAAGAGTCGAGCGTGGACACACGATATCGAGGTCAGTATTGCTGTCAGTCTTGAGCGTAGACGCACGACATCGGAGTCCGTACTGCTTTCAGTCTTGGGCGTAGAAGCACGAAATGTTGTTTTTCACGCCTAAAAAAACAGCCGATCAAGAGTGGTTGCTACTGCCACCGCTGACAAGTTGGAATGGGAATCAACTCATGATCACGTGTTGATTATGATTAAGTTTGGCGATTCATTTTAATCACGTGGTATGATTAATTCTTGTCGATTATTGATTAGTTTTTAACTAATCATGATTAGTTGATTATTGAACGTGATAATGAATAGTTGATTATTTTTTAACTACAAAAAGGCGTTTTGCGATGTAACCGTAAACAAATGTGTCTCCCGCGCACATTGCCACACTCGTGGAGGAATCTGCGAAATAAACGGTTAAAAAACACCAATAATCAACCAATAATCATGATTATTAATCACAGCATCGTGTATTTGATTGTGCTGATTTTAATCAACTAATCGTGATTAAATCAACTTGATTTTCGACGAATGAATTAACTATCCAATCAACCCCGAAAAAGAGCTGATTCCCATTCCTACTGACAAGGCTCACAGCCGGTTACTGTACATCTAATAATAGTTTAATATGATAGGTCGAGTTTGCAGTGACAAGCCGGTGATGTTCTCGCTCCCAAATATATACCTGGTATCGAGCAGCGCTAACGAACAGCACAAGGCTTGCTTCCCTTTACGTACGTACCGCGGACGGGTGCTTTATACCCGGCGCGCGTGCCAAGCATCTCTGAGCAATGCCCCTTTAGGGGTGGCGCCTCATTGTCTGAGCCACTCACATGAAGCGAGCTAATAGTTTCACTAGAAACATTGTGCTCCCGCCACCGGGCCGGGCAATATATATATATATACGTATGCGCTACAAGTAGTCCCAAAACAATTAACGGCTCTCGAAATTCTTATTTTCCCTCTAAATATCGGCCTGGTTTCCCTATTAGCCTGTTTCGTATTGTGTGTCCTGCACTGCTGTAGTCCCAAAGCAATTACCGGTATACTACACTAGTATCGACGTTGTCATGCTAGCCGGTACTGATGTTTGCTTGCTTGAGGAGCTCAATCGCGCAGAACATTTGGAGCCAAAGCGGGCAACCCGTATCGTGGGATGTGAGACCCTCACTACCCATCGCCACAGCTACGGTACGTCCTACGCGCAGTGCATGTATGCTGTCCTCCCCCGTCACTGCCCCTACCGCTCCTCGTTGTTGTCATAATTGCCACCCCACGGTTACCACCATCTTGGCAGGATTTGCTACTCGTTGGATGGCGTTGCCGCCACCAACGGCGACGGCCAGATCGTCGGCGTTACGTTCGTTGACGTGCACGCCAAAGGTTCAAAGGTGGCTATATTGGGCCCCGTCGCGTCTTTGGCCCCCGGCGCGGGAAAAAGGACCTTCGTGGCCGCGTGTGCTCACGCCGAGAAGCTCGGTTTCTCGACCTTGGTAAGCGTACATGATGTGTTTCGGAATGGTACGGTATGTCATGCATACTCTTGACGCCCCTGGAGGAGGGAATACGTGCACCAGGCCTTGTTGGGTCTAACCGTAAGTCTTTTTTTGTGTTTGTGCTGCTTGATCTCAGTACGGTGGTGATGGGCCCGATCTCTTACTTCTTTACCTTTCCCCTTGTTCCGTGCTTGGTGTTTCCGAACGCATGGGTTGTGCCCGGTGCCTCTTCTGCCGAGACAGATCCTGATGCAGGTCGCGTCAAACTCACGAGCGTTCTCCCTCTACGCCAAGCTCGGCTTCGAGGTGCGGTACTTGTAGAGTGAACTGCTTGCACCCGGTGCGCCGATGTGTGTAGCGTGCGTGCTTGCTTCCCTTCGACTATCGGTCTCTTGCTGTAGTGATACTGCAGGTACCTTAATTGCACTCCATGCCTACTCCAGTGTTTGTATATAGGCCTATCATGTCACACAATCAGTAGAAGCTATGATGTATCAGGTAGCGAAAGGCCGCCCGTTTTCTCTGCTATGTGATCACGAGCCCAAATACCACCTACCGCTCAGCGTCATACAACGGCCGTACCATGGATGGGTTGCTTGCGCACGAAGCTCCGCAACACTTTCACCGGAAGCGCGCTCTAGGCCAAACCGGACGTGTGTCGAATTTCATGTCACTCTTCACCAAAACCGCCGCAAGTGAACGCGGGAACAATATCAATACAGCACGGGCTGAGCCCCCCCCCCCCCTCCCTCCCCCGATGAAACGACTGTAACAACCATCAGGCGAAACACACGTGCCAGTACGTTGGCGGATTTCTACCGCCTTCGGAGTCGTCGCCTCCTGCTGCCAACACGGATTGTCTATCCTTGGCGGCAATGACCGCGCAAGATGTGCCTGAATGCGTGGAGCTGTTCCTTAGGGCGCACGGAGCAGACAGCGGCTGGGACCGGCAGCCAGATATCACGGGGTTATTGGCGGCCGGCTTTCCGCTTGTGATGTGAGTGGGCACGTGTTGCGGTGTTTCTCTGAGCATAACTATGGATCCAAGCGGGTTTCCGGTTAAGGTTTGGTAGGCATGAAAACGGGGATAATGGCGAGCGGTCCCCGTGTGCACGCGCCACCGTGCACAACGCACCTGGTACACTTGTTTGCGTCTGATGAGTGGCACAAGCTATAGCACACTACGTACCAGCACGATTTTCTTCGCGGGTTGCTCGCGACGTTCACCGGACTGTGATGATGGCGTTTTGTCATGCCTAACCGAAGCCAGGAGCGCTTTGTAAGCACGCCCGGAATTTATTCCGTTGATGTTATGGTAGATATTCATAGACACCCATCGTATGATAGGCACCTGAGTGGTTATACGTTCGAGGAGCACACGTGGTATCAACACATCCCACACTCAAAAATACGATAAAATCACTGCTTGTAGTAGCCCCCACAACGCAAGCGGTAGCCACCGGAGTGTGGGTATTCACCACTATGATATGTACACGGCACGCCGCACGGTGGCTGCTCACGTAGCTGCGTGTTCCGCGCAACTTCCCGACCCGACCCGTCATTGAAACAGGCTGGTGGCTAGGAACGCTGCTGGGAGGATGGTCGGCTACAGCACAGGTATTTCAAATGCCGAGTCGTGTCCAGCGTCTGGTGGTGTAGTATTGTAGTTGTATTTGCGTCATTTGCGATGTCGCTCATAGAGATCTTCCCACCGGATACTACACCATGAGGCTGCATAGTTCAGCTTGCGCTAATCGTGATCATGACGATCGTTGCTCAGCGGATGGCCTTGTCGCGTAGGTGTGTTTACAATGTGTGGTTGTGCATGTGGTGACTCAGTTACGACATTTGTTCTCCATCGGCAACTAGATGTGGAGGATTTAGTCGAGTGTCCGCATGGTGTCCATGCCCCCCTGTGGCGATGGCTTTTGAAATGGATTACTCTAATGATTGACGTGTGTGCGTGTCCTCTTCGTCCACCGTTCTCCTTTCACGTGCGTATGGGGTGTGGGGCGGTTGCGGTGGCGATAATAAACAGGTTTCTTCATTGTGGGGCACCAGGTGTCGGTTTCGCAGGGCGTGTTCTGCGCCATGTACACAGAAACGTCGAGGCTACACCAGGAGCGTGGACTGCCTTGCCCAAGGTATATACGCAAGACAAGAGGGAGTAGTGTTTGCATCGTGGGGAGCTGAGTATGACCCCGGGAGGCCATCATTGTTCACCGAGTATTTCATGATCACACGGAACATCGTTTTTAGTTTTTCAGTGAAAGGTGTAATGTAAACTATACCTACCCAATACGAAGACTTTGGAACGCGCAAATTTCCTACAAATAGCTTCCCTCGTCGACCGTTATCAACACATATATTTGGCAGGTTTCACTGCCCCATGGAATTCCCGGGGCTGATATCGTGGGCGCTGGAGCAAGGGTTGACCATATATCGAGCCGTAATCATCATGGCCAGGGGAACCTACGAACACGCTTGGCCCGGATGCGGTTTGGTCGTGACGCCTAGCGGGGTGGGATGGTGAATACGGCAGGCGGTGCGAGTAGTGGCATATCGAGCCATCGACCTTCACAGCTCGGGGAGACAATGTAATGACATTGTATATGCACCTTGGTTTAAGGCACTCCATACCTTTACCTTCCGGTCGCCTGATGAGCTAGCAGGTAACCACGAAGCTTGTTCGAGTCAAGATCGTGAGTTCGAGTCCCCCGAGTGCATGCTCGTAGGGATTTTTCCTCGCAAAACAATGTATCTTGACTAGCGGAAAGCGCGAGAGCGTGAGTTAACAAAAAATTATGAAGATCGACGAGCGTTGGGAAGGCTGAACCCTCTGCGCAATAAAAATAATAACAAGAACCGTAGTGAGGGAGGAGGGAGAGGAGCCTACTTTGTGACCCCGGATCTCAGTTACGACTAGGGAGAGAGAAAGGCAGAAGTGCGAAGATAATAAATGGGATGGAACAAAAACAAAACAGTTTATCGGGGAGGCCCTGGCTGAATGCGTCGGCTAGAAGTGTGGAGTGTACGGTACATGGGGGTAGTGGAATGACGCGTGTGTCGAGGCTCTGTCTCTGTGGATTGAGACGGCAGAGGTGGCACCGAAGTGTCTGGCAAGATCACTTGTGAAGAAAAAGAAAAGTCATAGTTTGAAAAGGCGCTTATGTGGCCATATTGGAAAGAAGAATGATCTAAGAGCTTACGAGAAAGGAAGAAGAAGATAAGAGAAGAGTGAAAAAGAGAAGAGAGGAGTAGAGATGTAAAGGAGTAGGGAAGAGGAGTAGAGGTGTAAAGAGGAGTAGAGTCAGCGTGGTGGGGGATGCCTGCACCTGATCATCTCGGTACAATGCCCATGCTACGGACAGTTACATTTTACCGTAGTATGCACCGTTCCCTGGAATGTTCTCTACAGCGTTGTAGTAACGTTATAGCAACGTTCTCAGCATCGTTCCTGATCGAGATGTTTTCAACATACAATAGAGCGCACTACGAGTGAGACATACTCGTAGTTTATCCGCATATTGTATTCACCGGAATATCTAAACTAAGGTACTCATATACTCATATCAGTGCGTAGTGGCTGTACATCATACTAGATACGTATGGATCTCAACGTCCATGTGCTAACACGCCCCCGTGATGGAAGTCAGTAGCTAGAGTAACGCCTACGGTGTAGAAACTTGATGCTCAAAACTCAAACTGAACGAATGAAAAATGAAGTAATGATGCAACATATTCAGTCCTGCGCGAATGCAGCGGCAATATGATAGAGGTAGTCCCAGTGACACTTTTCGGCTGATTTTGTTTCAGAATGATCGGGCTCCTTAACCTAAAATCGTCCGGTTTTTCATTATTGTGTTGAACTATTTGTGAACGTTTACGTAGGGACCATGGGTTGTTCGCCGGGTAGCACTTTTCAGCTCCTCAAAAAACAGTTTTTGGGTAGGTATAGAGCGCCTCATGTGACCCCTCTCCGATAAAATGCGGTGCATCTCTACCGCAGCATGCGTCATATGGAAAACAGTAAACACAATGTTCACTACATATTCAGTCCCGTGTGATAACGGCGGCAATATGGTTGCACACATGCATGTCGGAAAAGCTAATCGCGGTTGTGCATGACCACATGACCACTGAGTCATAACCTACAATGAAAAGCGTACAAAGTTATCTCCTGCACTTGCAATCCGCCGCCTCAATTGAGTACTATAATATTAGAGCTACGGAAATAGTACGTAAACTAGCAGAAACAAAGAAACGCCGGTGGGTGTGTACTAGAGATGGGCACCGGATAGAGAAAAAACCGGTTAACCGCGGTTTTTGGAAACCCATCAGGCGTGTGTGATTAGTCGGTTTTTCAAAATTACAACTGGCGGTTTTTTAGGTCCGGTTAACCGGTTCACCGGTTAAACCGGATAAAAACACCGGTTTAACCGGTTAGCCGGTTAAACCGGAAAACCGGATCAACCATCTACACTCAAACGTGCCGGTGAACGTGACAACGTCAACGCTGTTGATCCGACGTCTATTGTGCCTACTCTAGAGCGTATGAACCATTGCATTGCAGCAATTAACAAGGCGACCATACGTGGGCGTGGGGAGAGAGGGTGGTAGCCTGTAAGTCGGTGGATCCACTGCGGCACAACCCCCTCCCCTCTCCCCGCACACCCAACACTACCCAACACTCGCACACACCAAACACACACCACCCATCTCTGCTCGCAAGTTCAACACACCACCACTCCAACATGAGCCAAGAGGTGGTTGTAGTCGATGACGTGGCTGCGGCAAACGACGACAGCAGTACCAATATTTGCCGGTTCGGACCCCAGACGAGCCAATCTTTGTGTTGATTATTTAAACGGTTGGAGCATTTTCGAAATGCACTTTGTTTTCAATTTAATTTGTGACAGTTACTTTCCAGTTCAACTGGCGGGAGCGTTCACACCCAACGACCTTCTAGACAAAAGTCTGGTTCACAGGTGTTTTTCCCCTTGTGCACCCCTTCTACCCACCGGCTCGTACCTTCATTTACAGTATGCGGGTCAGGATATTTTTATTTTGCAGAAGGTTTGAATCGTGCCAGGTAGGCTAACGAGCAGGGCGACTGTTGCTTGTGCTCGTCGCACGACGCTATAACCCTGATGGTGGTTTGTGCAGTTTCGGGAGCATGCAGTGTGCGGGTTTGGTTGTAGTGGTTTTCGCTGTCAATCGACGTGACGCTTTTCCAAGTAGTAGTACCAGGTAATCCAATATACATATATATATCTGGTTGATCAACATCACTAATATTCCATCTCGAAGAGGCGCAGTTGCGAACATAACCAATATTAACGCACTTGTGTGATGGGGCATCTGTTGTTGTTATTTGGTTTCCCAACCACTGGCTCCACGCTACGCAGCCTCTTCAAGTCCCTTGGCTTTTTGCATCGCAGCGTGCATTGTTTTATCTATATTTGTCTTTCTCTTCCAGCTTCCGTTTTGTGGATTTCGTTTTATTCCGTCACCTTCACGCCACGGTTAGCTTACATGGATTTCGTTTTCATCGTAACCCGCTTGCTGTTGGCATATCGAAGCATTTCCTTCTCGTGTGGCGTGCGTATCTCACGCGTGAGGCGTTGAAGTCTGAAATACGAGGTGGGGAAGATTTGTGTCCTCACTTGTTTGTTTCGAATAGCCGCACCTTCGACCCCCTTTCCGATTTCAGGGATGATAGGATCATTTGATCGTCGTGGGGTCTGCATGTACGACTATTCAGGGTGGGCTAATGTGATTGTATCACGTAGCAATGAAAAGGTGCAATACGTATTAATACGAGTATATATAGACGAATAATGCGTACGAACGCGTATGAGATCACGTGACGTGCTAGAAACGGAAACGTCTCTGCAGATCGTACATGTACGAAGATACATGGATCGTGGGATCAGCCTGGTGCTTGGCTGAACCCTACCTTCGTGCTCCGTTCTCTTACCCTATCGACGATAGGGTACGAGGCCTATCGAGGTCTACCATGAAATAGGCAACAACAAGAACTTTACCAAGGAGAAGCGTGCCCTGGCCAGCATTCCTGTGTCCTTTGATGAAGGTCTTACCTTCACACTTGGGGAGTGCGTAACAAGGGTTTGAATAAAATAAAACCACTTGTGGTTCCCAATATTATAGATGCTTTACCGCATCAAAACCGGTTAAACCGGTTTTCGGTTAACCGGTTAAAACCGGTTATACCGTTTTTTTGTTTTCGAGAATAACGCCTCCTATCCGGTTTGCGGTTTTTCGAATGTACCATCCGGTGCCCATCTCTAGTGTGCACCCAGACAAAACAACATTGCCCTACTATATGTACCGGTACCTATGAATACTCATTGGTCCAGCGATCAACATTGGATACCTACGAGTTGAAGAGACATTTTATAAATGGTTTTAGCCAAAATAAGGTACACCTGGTCACTTTGGTGCCAAAAACAGGTATAACACTAAAACCAAGTACAAATCACACGCTAGGACACCTGTAATTGGCCAACCTCACATCGTACCTGCTGTTGGCATGAAATAGGCAGGTACACTTGGATTTGTCTACTTTGTCTAACTTTCAACTAATTTTGGAGCATTTTGAGCCAATCAGAGGCCATACGTACACTGTCTCCTACACGCCCGACACGAAGACATCACCACACTGCGTACATACGAACCGCCAAAACGACATACAGAACACATCATACGCGCGCACACAGTAGCACAAGTAGCACACACAATTGACCTGTTATATTCTATTACATACTGCTGCTTGCTGACACGGTGCGGAAAACGACCATTTCAGTCTCAAATTAAGTCGATGTTTTGTTCGTACGCTATCAATGTGGCTACTACAGTATATACATACCTACGAAAATACAGAAATATTCGTAGTAAGGGCCCGTTTTAACGAAGAAAACAAATCAATTTGAAAACAAAAAAAATCCGCTTTTCATTGGTCAGAACCCGCACCACCACCCAAGATTATACCCCAAGATCCAAATCTTTGGTGCTGGTGCGTGTGTTGACCAATGAAAGCGAATTTGAATTTTATTTTTCCAAATTTAATTTATTTTATACTCGTTAATATGGGCCCTAAGAGTGAGTGTGACCACGAAAGCAATGAAATCATACGACAGATATTAACCCTTTTAGAACTGCAGTCCCGTTATGGGGACAAACCACTCTAATTCTGAGTAATTTGTCCCCAAACGGGACTGCAGTTCTAAAAGGGTTAATGCCCGCACAAAAAAAAAGATACAACATGTATAAGAGTTTGGAGGACACACAGATTCGCTATCATTCTGCTGTTCAGGCGCAAATTCGAAAATATGTTATTATGATATTCTTCTCCCTCTTTCGCTAAATTAATAAATTGTACCCCCCATGCCACGGATAACCCACGAACAAACAACTATTAACTTACTTATATGTATCACACCCTGTACAGCTTTATCTCTATCTCTCTTTCTCTCTCTCGTCTCTAATCCATTAAATGCTCATTGTTCTTTTCCCGCTTTCGCTAAATTAATTAATTAAACCATACCACGAACAACCTACACACTCGTTGTGTATTATTTTGTACATACCGGCACGGCGACAAGCCCACCATGTATATACAAATACTGCAACGGGGCCTACCTGCTATATATTTATACCAGGTATCAGTGCCACCGAACCCTTTTGACCTGATTATAGTATGGTGACCTCAAAACGACAAGTCAAGCGCGGTCTTATCATCCACCGACCTCAAAACCATATCCTAAAACATCGTTGAATAATCGCTGAATTTGGCATCTTCGGGCTGACCGCTGATGTTTCGGGTTTGTGGGTATGGCTTTGAGTTTGGTTTTTGATTTTATTGGTTGAGGGATTTTAGAGTCACAATGATATCGCAGCATTTTACTATCAACCACGCGATGAATGTTTTGTCGTCTACCGAGCAGGGGGGAGAGAGTAGTTGTACTCGGTAACACGACGAAGGCTTTCCACCGCCGATAGCGGAGTCGGGTTATATCATACGTGTATGCGGACCATGCACGCAAGGCTACTGACCGGAGGTCTGTCTCTAGTGGAGCAGTTATGCGCGCTGGTGTCTGTGTATGGTTTTAATATAAGATGTCTGGAGCATGTGTCTAACGGGTAGTTTGAGATTAACACGTACGGTCGGCAGAACAGCATGCCGACTTTCTCATCAAACCGTTGCATGCTGGGACGTTTCGCTTTGGCCGTGACTCTGTGATGAACTTGTTGTGATTTCATCCTGGTTTGTTTGTTTATTTATTTATTTTTCCGGGTTTTTGGGGCATTTGGTTTTGGGGGGATAATAGTAGGAGTTTTCGATGTGCATGGGATGTTTTTGGAAGTATACTTGAAGAATTAACGTGCAACCTCAGGAGTTCTTAAGGAAATGTAGAAAGTGTTGGGAGGTACCCATACATTGAATAAGGTTAGTACGCCAATAGAGTATGCCGATGGTCTTGATGAATCGTGCCGTACGCTTTGGCTATTGGTTAATTGCGCACAACGTACAGGGGAACCAAATACTGATACCCATAGTACTTTTGGATTCAGATGCGGATTGTTGTCCTCTTGTATACTTCCGAGGGGAGTGTCAAGCAGAGGGTCTGCTATGATTTGATTCGAGATGTTTTATATTAGAGATGTTCTGTTGTTGTGCTCTTACAGAGTACACAACAGGGGGGCCGATGTTATCGGGCGTACGGTATCTATGTGGAGACGGTGTTTTGATTTTGTTTGAAGGTTTTACCAGCATACTCACGTTTGTTGGATTTTCCCCTTCCCGTAGTTACTGTCTCGCTATAGTTTAGGAGATATATACTGGAATCAAGATATGGGAGATTTGGTATCGGGATTGCCGTTTTACCTTGACAATGATGAAGGATAGAAAAGGGGGTTGCCGTTTTACCTTGGCGATGCTCTATTATAGAATATGAGACTTGCCGTTTTACCTGGCAATTGGTGATAAGTTATTCGGGACCTATCGTATCGCGCACCGACTAGGCGGGCTGTTCGTGGTATGTGGTAGCTTGATACAACAGGTTTTTCGGTCTTGGGGGGTTTTGTATTATGTATCGGGGCATTATTTAGTATGCCTCGTTGATGGAGAGATGGAGTTGCCCCGAGAGGCAGTCGGTGATAATGATGATGCGACCCAGGCTTTGATACAACGATACTTCCTGTCTATATGTGAGCGGTGCAGCCGGTGACAACGTTGGTGCGGCTTCCCTCCTGTGTGTGGTTTATATGATGGGTCTTTGACGACAGGTACTGGCTCTACTTGTGTGTGTATATTTGGTAACGTGGTGATACGAGTACACTATTATCTACCACCTTCTCCTTGACGACCCACGGTATAGCCGCGCGTGCACGAAGAACGCGTTTGACAGCAGCGTACATAAACAAGGGGTCATGACCAAAACAGGGACAGCAGGGATCAAAATCAAGACAAAGCAGACACAATAAACCCGAAACGAAGTTAAAGAGGTACCAAGGCAAACGTAGAAGTGAGCGGGACTCAGGGTATAGCCGTATGCGCGGGGGCTCATATGTCCAGGGGTCGTGAAGAACCTGAGGGAGGTATGAGTGCGAGGCTGATCATCGAGTCCTGGCGGAAACGATGGGGGCTACTTAGCATAGAACACGAAACACAGTCTAGAGGGGTATCGCGGTGATGACTACTCGCTATGGTCGAAGCGATATGAAAGACAAGCAAGATGCAGAAGACGAATCCAAAAGAAAAACATGATGCATAAGGCAAAGGGGGCACGGCAAGACTACCTTGGAAGTTCCTAGGGCTATAACCAAGGGGCTGACGGGTCCTAAAAAGGAAGTGGACATCTTGCCACTATGAAGCGGCCAAGTATTAGATGAGCAACGCTAGTAAACGCAGCAAGGGGGGCCAAGCAGAGCCAATGCACTAAATAAATCGCCAGAAAAAGTACCCGGATGTGTAGACCTAGCTAAGTCAAACAGTGCTTCGATTGTTTTTCCATTCTGACCATTTTAGATAGTTAGGTGTCGAAAAAATATTTTTCGGGACGCCCTCGTAACACCCATCAATTTTTCGGACAGACTGGTACTATTCTAGTTATTCCGAACCAGCGCACCACGATATCCCCTCTGGCACTATTAGTGATGTGAGAAATTATGATCCAACATACTAGTATGTTCGATGAACCCGGTGCAGAGGTGCTCGGCGCAGTGCCTTGCTCACGCAGAGCGGTGGGTAGACAGTCGAGGTGCCATGAGGCAATTGAAAAGATAGATGAATGTGTATATCATTATTGCCACATCCGGAGAAGGTGACGGGAGGAGGAGGAGTAAAAAGGAACTCAACTCCGAAGTAGCCAAAACCGAAGTGACCAAGAGAGGCCCTCCCTCCCCCAAGCTCGCCTCGTCCCCGAACCATAAATAGCGACGAGCGCTCTCATCCCATACCTAGTCACAACTCTTTCGTACCATACAAAACACTCACGCGTCTGAGCAATACATTCTGGCTCTACTTTACGGTACCACACATTAGTGTTCCAATACGTACGTATGAGATGAAATATGCCAAATACTGCAATACAGTAATAAAATATTCCTCTCATGAACTATGCTATTCCTTAGACGGCGAGTTGCCCCGAGCACAATACCCCATCATACATATTATAGATGCAATGCGGTTCCACAAATCGAACCATGATATCATAATTTCTCACAAGTGAGTGTAATTTGAAAGAACACAGCAGTTAGCAATAGCATCATGATCTACTACTACTCCTATAATAGTAGACCAGGTCTGGCGTGTTATCATATGATGAGCTGACGTACTTGGTAGATTGGATATAGGGATACGTTTTCTATCTTCGGTGTTTTGTTGCCACTGGCAGTCGTGCCTTGCAGAAGTGGTAATTTACTACAGCAGTCCGGCAAGCAGAGGTCGTGTCTTTATTATGTTATCTCCATTTACCAGGTATGTGGTATTGTACGTGTCGGGGAACAAATATGCTCTGTCCTAGTAACATACTTAGTATGGAATCGGGTATATGGTTGATTCATACATGAGTTTATTTTTCTTGTAGCCTCGTACGTATATGATCAGTGGGATAAATAGCTACGTATTATTGGCCGGGAAGGTTCGTAGCATGGTCGGGTGACAGTCCCAGCATCTTGTAATCTTTTAGGGCGCGATCCGAGATCGAGTGTATATTCTGTAGCACGCCGAGTTCTCGTCGGTAGAAAAAAAGGAGGACGGTTCTGGGTCCTAAAATGGCCGTAGACACCGATTCCGTCATGTAGATTTTCAAACATAAAGTTTCAAGGCCACTTTTTGGCCAAAACGTACTTCGCGGAGCCGATTTCACCCCGACAACCGCCGATTCGAACATGCTACATCGCATACATCGACTCGGCTGGGTCGAATTAGATACAAAGTACATCACTTCCGTGGCTGTACGACACGAACTCAGCGTGCCACAGCTGTTTTCTGGTTCCTGGGCCTTTGTGGGCAAAAATGGGTTTCGGGCCGGATTGGTAGTGTTGCGGAACTGGTGAAGCTCTGAAAAGTTGGTCATAGACGCTTCCAGGTGTGCGGATGCGATTCCGCTGGTCAGATTGTGCGCCCGGTGTCGGGAAGGTGGTATTTTGGGGTGTTTCTTGGCCAAAATGGCCCTCAAATTGCCCTCAAATGGCCCAAAACAAATATTTTCAACCATGGAAAGAGAATAATAACGTATAAAAATCCAAAATAATATGGTTTATTGCATCGCCTGTTTTGCTTTTCCTATACATTAAATCATATAAAACTTACAGATTGGCTGAAACCCGACCTTCCCGCCCCCAAGCACACAATCTGACAAGCGGAATCGATTCTACACCCCCAGAAACCACTATGACTCATTTTTCGGACCTTAGACAGTTCGGCAACACCACGAACTGAAAATCGCTACACTCAATCTCGGATCGCGCCTAGGATGCATTGCCCTACTCTGGGCAGTTCCTCGGGGCAGTCCTTAGTGTGCGAGTGTATTCCTCGTTTGTGTGTGTGGTGTCCTTATTGAATTTATATTCCTCGGTTCGTCCGGGGCCAGTACTCTATCTTCAATGGGACGTTAATAATATATATACTTCAACATCATCGCGCCTTCTTTTCTGCCCCTATGGAGATCATCCGAGCCACCGTCCACCTGTTCCCGTGACGCAGCCATACGCCGTGTACGAGTTGTCCCATTACACTATCTGCGGCCGCCGGAACTACAGGCGGCGCCATGATAATTTCCCCGGAACCTACCCGGAAATATCCTACCGGATGAAAAGTAAATACTACTACTACTGCTACTAACCTGTATACTACTACTGTATACCAGGTATCGTTTTATCCGTAGTGCAACGTGTGCAACAAGGCACAAGAAAGCCTTGAATTCAATTGGGCCGCTTTCCGCTTTCCGCTTTCCGCTTTCGGTTTTCCACTTTTCCAATCGTTCTCCTCCTTGACCACCCCTACTCAACTTAAGTTCGCACACCCTGCGCACATCACCTGGCGCCACACCACGCCCCGAGAGCACTTCCTACCTGACTGAACGGTTGCAGTCTACCCTCCGCGCATCCTGCTGTGAACAATGTCGGGAGACCTGCAGCTCACGTTCCTCGATCCCAAGACTGTCACGGTGCGTGTATTTCACTGTTGTTGTAGTACCTGGTACTTAAAAGGACATCATTACGAGTACTCGTAGTATAAAAAATCCCGAGACTTGACGAGGAGGGTGATCACATGAATACTGGTTGAAACAATACCACGGAAACAAAGAAAGGAGAGCCCCTCGTAGATGCATGTATTTTAATATAATTTTTGCATATATATACTGGTGTATCTGAATGAGTTTTGAATGGGGTGCCCGCGTTCGTAGTTAGTTGTGTTCAAACCCCTCTTTCTTATAAATGAGACTCGCACTCATCAATACCAGGTATGGTATACCAGGCATCATACTGGTACCTGTTATATCGTTTTATATACAAGGCGTGAAACACAGCTTCGGCCCAACTGGCTGTATGAGGCTTTGGACGCTCAATCTAGATCTCGCGATACTCGCATCACACGTATAATATCGCATATTCAAGAAGACACACATAATATTATACATCATTATTATTATACATCATAATACCATGCTTCGAAATACTCATACATCATCATTGGCCAAAGAAAGGGAACGGCAGCGTATCGTACAGCTATATATAGTAACGGTTTCAATCGGCACCTCGTGTTGTCGATGCTTGGCGCGCTCATAGGCCTAGGCCTGTCCGTATCATCACGGCACGACGACGTATATGTATACGACTATCTACCTGTTGTATGCACGAGGGGGGCTACGCATTGCTGCTCCACAGACAGCTCTTTACGTAATGCAGGGCTTCAATAAAACAACGGCACACTCTTCACAGGGGAGCCATTGCTGCGTACCATATCGACCTCAAGCAACTGAGTGAGGATCGTTCGATTTCTGGACGACCCGGGCCCAATCAAGCTTCCTCTTCCTCCAGCGCGCTACACGGCTTCAATGGGGGCCGCACGTGGTTATTGGTGTCTCCAGGTCCACATAGCGAGCGCGCTTCCTCGAGGGACCCAACGTAACGTAGATGAATCTACCCACGGTTTTTGGCCTCGCGTCACCCACGCTCGTTGCCGGAAATTTGCCAGAAGGGGCTCTTGCTGCTCCCGAAGGGACAGGGGGCTCTGGGTCCCTTCTGCTTGACGAGAGGCGCAAATATTCCGTATTTATACGGGTATAGCATCCAGTTGATCGGACTGGAGGCCGTGGTGTCACCACTGGCCCGTCGTGCAGTGTCAGATCTGTGCTTCCTGTTCCACTGTTACCGACGGTGCATGATGCACGTGGGGTAGCGTGTACGAAGACGAAGGAGGGTCAGCTGCCCCTTGAGGCGTCTTCGAAAACGGGGCTCGGGAGGGCGGCAACTTAGCCTAGCAACTCAGAAGTGTGGGATTGGGTTTTGAGGAGCCGCATCTTCGACTATGTTCTACTGCTGTAGTTCGGGGAACTGAACTTGCATATTTTCCCATATATATCTGTATATACGGCTCATCAGGGTGGGCTATAGTGTAATGGCATGGGATTGGAAGGCCAAAATTACCTCAGTATAGGTAATTCGTTCGTTTTCGTATTACTTGGATGGCATTCATTCGTATTCGGGGTATTTATATGATCGGGAGGGCCATACATGAAGCCCCGCCGAGCCAGATGTCATCACGGCTCGGGGAATAATAAAAGCTGCTTCTTCTCTTGTATACGCTTGATTCTACGTGAAAGTGAGTAACAACAAGGATACTTAATAGACAAACCTGCAAGGGGATACTCTGTGCCTCACCCAGTCTTATTTATCACACCGTGCTTGTTGTGTGTGTTCTACACATTTTAAAACCTCTCTTTGTACCCATCTACATCCAGCACCTACTACTACTATAAACAGTACATCCACGAAGAAGTGCCCCGTGCCAACTCCTCATCCTAAGTATACACTTACTTACAGTAAGTACTTACATAAGCTCTGAAACCGCAAACTGCGAGGCAGAGAAAATACATATAGTGCGATGCATCACAAAATAATAAAGCAAATGAGTGCAACCCTGTGGGCAATGGAAATGTCAAATTATGTACTCGTACGTATTATGTTGCCCCCGAAATATTGGGTCAGTTTTGGTTCAGCTACTGTGAAACGCCGACCCGCAATAATACTGAGCTCGCAAAAAAGACGGGTTTCAACGAAATTCTCGATCCCACAGCTGCTATAAGGCTTTATGGGTTGGAGGGGTGATTGGTTAACCTTTTACCAGTACGAGCCCAACGAACTAATGGCATCGACAGCACAGGGTTGTAGGTAGTGGTTGTGGGGTCGAATCTCACGACCACACCATGAAAAACGAATTTCCTGATGTCAAGAATCTGATAAAACACTCTTCCTTGGGTCCCAAGAGAGTGTTAAGAACTTCGGACTACAGCCCCATACGAAGGCCAAAGACCCCGCTGTTCAGAACAAAGATGTCAGGAGACGGCACTTTTACCCCTTGACGGACGGGGTCAAGGTAAATGCCTTGACGGACGTGCCTTGACGGCAAAACCCGGGGACACCAAGTAAAAATCCCCGTTTTTTCAAAACGCCTAACCATGTTTTTGAAAACCTGAATTTTGTGGTTGGGATTTTATTCCGCCATTTTTTTCTACCATTTTTTGTTTCTCTTTCGGAGTTCAGATCTACAGCAAGCAGTATACTGGTATATCACGAGCAACGCGCAACACAGTAATATCCTCGTTTATTCTTGCTCCTTCATGATGGAGCATGATGTGTTGGAGCCAGCAGCGAGTAGCACTAAAAATAAATAAATAATAGGGGTTTCCACACACATAGTAAGGCGTTTTTTCCTAGCGGGGATAGGGGACAATCCGTCTAGACGGATGGAAATGCCTTGACGGACGCCCTTGACTGACTGACTGCTTGACGGTTGCCCGTCTCCTGACATCTTTGGTTCAGAAGGGGGGGGAAGTGTTATATGTATAATATAAGGCTTACAGATCGGGCAGGTATACAAAATGTTTTTTTTTTACCAGTAGCCCAACGGACTAAATTATGCCTTCTTCACTCAGCCCAGTCGTGCCTTTGTTAAAGGATTGTCTTTATTAGTTTTTGTCTGAAAAAACAAGTAACTCTCGTAAGAGAGGAGAGAGATGTGGAGGTACGCTTCAAGTTGACTCTTTGGTTGGTATGCGTTCCTCGTCTTATTATGTTTATACGGCCAACCGTGCAACCATAAAGTTGTACGTCGTACGAGTACGTGTGCTCTTGTTTTGATTTAACCAATAATTTACTTTGATATCGAGAGCAATTACTGTCGTAGTACTACTTACTATGCAACAATTGTTCCCCTGTAATGCGTATCGATGCAACTTCCCATACATAGCGGCCTATGTTCGATTCGTGGTATGCGGTTGCTCGATACTGATTTCCCGTATGTGGCGGTTTCATATATTGTGGGGTTTCGTATTATGTATCGGGTCATTATTTAGTATGCCTCGTAGGTGGAGAGATGGAGCTGCCCCGAGAGGCAGTCTGCGATAACGATGATTTTCGACCCGGGCTTTGATGATAAGATACTGCCCGTATACATGTGAGGGTGGAGCGTGACAGAAAGGTACGGCTCACTCCTGTGTGGTGTTCATGATGGGCCTTTGACGACAGGTACTGGCTCTGCTTGTGTGTGTATTTGGTACATGGTGATACGAGTGTATATTATCTACCACCTTCTCCTTGACGACCCACGGCATAGGCACGTGGCTACACAGAGCACGTTTGACAGCAGCGTTCACAAACACGATTATCGCAGCGTTCACAAACAGCCTACTACAATACATATGTACTATAATACTGGTGGTACACAGACAAGTACTTTCTTACTATCAAATGCTTACTATGTTACGTATGTCCTATCTATCTTGCCGTTATGATATCATACAGCAGCAGCAGTACATATCCCACCCGGCACAAGCATGATGACCTATTGCTGTGGACCCTAGTAAATATAGGACCAAATATTGTTAGTAAAAATAGTAACCAGGTAAACATACATGGTATCATAGGTTTTTGGGTAAACCGTAGGTCCTATTTACTATGATCCCCCGTGACAGATCGCGCAGCACGCATATATCACGGTTGGTTCTATGTGCAACCATATAGATATAGATATATAGTACCAGGTATCCTGTATCAAAAACAAATAAGTACTGGTAGTACGTAAACACAAAAACCAGAGTACGCACGAAACAAATACCCTACACAGATATAACGACGACAGGTGGCTCACGCTACTAATAGTAGTCCCACTCTATCACGTCAACTTGTCGGAACACTATAATAAGTATACCTGATATGTTTATGTCAGACTGTTTAATTTTAATTTTAATCTATTTTAATGAAGGGGCCCCTTCGGTCATGAGGAAACACGAGTCTTCCATCGTTGAAAAATATATATTTTTCGTTTTTTTTTACAGCAGCAATACTATTTCTGGTATAATAACACCATATCAGTACTCCTTTAGCTCCAGTTCTAATGCTCAGGTTTTCGCCCATCGAGTATTTGCAAAGAGCCTAGACCATGGTGAACATTTGTGTATCGGGAGGCATATCGATCAGACGCCTTGGTCGTCACGAAAAGTACCTCTAAAAGAGGCACTAATCCTTACAGTATTGCTGCTATAAAAAAAACGAAAAAAATATATTTTTCAACGATGGAAAGACTCGTGTTTCATCATGACCGAAGGGGCCCCTTAATGTGTTTGTTCTCCCCCCACAAATAGACGCACACTTCCTGAATTATACAGCCTCAGATTGTGTCCCCCTCATACGGGATGTACACCCTATACACGAGGACATATAAAATCCGTAAGTACGCACGATCGAAGTATTACACTCAGCTAGCAAATATGAGCTTCGACGAAATCCTCGAGCTCACAGCTGTTGTTTTTTTTAATGTTTTTAATATATACAAGTATATACGTCATAATAATCCAGGTAGGAGGGGAAATGTATATATATATATATATATATTATATATATTTATATCTGCCCCGAAAGTGTAGCTATCTATGATACGCCATAACATTAAAAGCTGGGATTATAAATCTGTCCGATGTAGCGAATACTTTTCTGGTGGTTGGTCTGCCTATAGGCCGCACGATGCCGTGAATTTCAGCGAGGTAAAAGCCGTGCGTGCGCTCACAGCAGCCTCTGCTCCACATTGCTACACACACCAACATCTCGGACATGCAACATAGAAAGCGGGGGAAACTGTCGACGTCATTTTTAGCACGATGGTCGAGCGTTTTGCGATTTACTCTTTATGTTTGGATCGGAATTTCCTGAGAAACTTTGTCGGGGAAAGCTCCTTCGGGTAGGCTGAGGTTATGGTTGGAGGTTTCGGACGCGTGCTACGATATAGGTATACGGTATACCTTTTTTTGGCTGAAACGTTTTCGGGATGACGTATTAAAAGCTCCTTAACCCAAATTCGTCGGAATTTCGTTATTTTGTGTTGCCTTACTTTTCATTGTATCGTTAGGCCATGGTATTGCTCATCGGGTATATTACGTAGCACTTTATTTTCCCTCCAAAATCAGTTTTTTGGTGAGGTATGGAGCTCCTCAAGTGATAAGTGACCACCCTTATGAGGCAGAAACATGGTGCACCTCTGCCGTAACATGCGTCTTTGAGCAGAGTTTTGGGTGCAATAACAATATCGCGCCTCAAAGTACTGGCCACACACTGGGGCCACAAGGCCTTCCCCGAATCCCGTACTAAAACTCTCTATTGAGTACTCCACCTACCAACGTCGATGCGGACATACTTGAAATTATACTTTGGGCGATGTTTTCCTCCAGCCGGATGGGGATATGCCCCCGCGATTTTCAGCGAGGGGGGGGCGTACTCGTTTGTTGCTTGCCTTAGTCATTTGACCATTGACCACGCATCCCTTTCGAGACGGAAATATATTTCCGTGGGAGGTGCCCGCGCGTTCCTCAGCCTGCCTCAAATTGTATTTTGACGCGCTGGCAAGACGCCCACAGCTCATATGCAGAGCACCCACCCCCCCCCTATTTTTTGCTTTTCGGGCCCGCCGTTAGTAGGGCTGACGGCACTAGTACGTACTGTGGCGCAGGAGCGTGCACATAGATTCCCCCTTATGCCTACAACTTGGGGGGGGGGGGGGGGGGGGGGGGGGGTACAGCGCATGCCCCCGCAATTATACTAGCTCTATGTATTACGCCTTTGTGACTGCCATTTATACCCCCCCTTTGACCGAAAGCGTGCCCCGTGTTGGACGGTTTTGATGTTCCGCCGTGAATCTATACAATATATACAACCTACATATTATGACGAACAGACTCACGGTGGAACCTCGAAGTCTTTTGGGAAGCCTGGGGCGCGCGCGGGCTATGCGGGCGTCTCCCACGGACGTGTTTTGCCCTAGCCTCTACTAAGGACGAATGGTACAACGGTGGATAGAGGTGCACCATGTTTCTGCCTTATAAGGGTGGCCACTTATCACTTGAGGACCTCTATACCTCGCCTGAAAAACCGGGTTTTGGAGAAAAATAAAAGTGCTATATATACCCGATGAACAATTCCATGGCCTATTAATAGGTACAAAAAACATCACATTGAAAAAACAAATATGGAAATCGGACGAATTTGGGTTAAGGCGCCCCGTCACTCAGAAAACGTTTCATCGAAAAAGTGCCACCTTTATCGCAGCACGCGTCTAAGGCGGGGGAATACTCCCGTTTTGAACATTTACTAAGGCGCGCGGGGGGAGGGGGGGGGGTATCTCCATTTATTTGATCGTTTCCTGGTGAAAGGGTTATTAGGTCATTGCGAGCGTGGGATCCACGACCCAAAGCGCAAGCTGTGAGTATGTAAAATGACGGGTATGAGAGCCATTGCGGGAGCCTCCGTGAGTGTACAAGCTGTGGCGAGAAACACGCCACACAACTAGCCTCTACAAAATGTTTACGACTTACGACGTGATTACGGCCAGGCTAGAGACCAATCGTCCCCTGACCCCCGGGTTTCCGGTGACTCTGGTCTCTGGACGTTTTATCAGAACAGGAAACAAATATCGCTGTGTTTTAACGCGCTGCGTTTAGAATTCCGGCTGGTTCGTGTCTTGGAGAGACCGGAGAGTGCCCAAGCGTGTTTCATCCACAGATACAACAACACCAGATGCTGTGATTCTGTTCAGATCAGCCGTCGGCAGCTTCTCAGCAGTGGTTGAAGTTGGTCGAAATTTGGAGTGAACATAAATGAGACTAAAAAACAACCCCCCCAAGTGAATGAACGTATGCACTTCACTTGCGGGCAGCTATAGTACTACAGCTCATCACAAGCAACAACGGCTCGCGAAATTGGGGGGCGCTCCTGATGGGTGTGTGATGGTGTCGGGTGCGCCCGGCAGAATGTCCTAGGCAGCCAGAAGCGACTCACGAAATAGATGTGTTCGTGAAATCGAACTTGCGAGCTAGCAGCGCAAAAAGCTTCCGACATCGCTGAAGGATTTCAATTCACGCGCGGGAGCCTAATATGATGGGTGCATCGCCTATGAAAATCGGCCTTCTCTAAAGGTTTGCTGCTCGCCAGACAGGGCTATAACTCTTCTGGCAGGTACACGTGTTTTATTCCCGTGAGGAGTAGTGAGTTGTTGAGTCCAAACACTGGCCAAAAATGCGCGGAACACGCTTCGACGTCTTGGCTAGTTGCAGCATATTTTTCTAAACTTTCAAACTACGACGGTTTTTGTTTAGCAAATGCTATACTCTCGAAACTTCAATTGGGTTTCATCTATAGATAGGTGGACCACCGACATACGAGCTCCTGCTCGGAAATATCAACAACATATTGCTGAGGGTTCTAGCGTGGCCTCTACTCGTTGTGATACACTCTGGCCTGTATCCTAATCCAATGGCTTGGCAAGGGCACAGCATGTGGTTCGCTGGTCCTCATTGATAATATGATAGTAATGGTGTACAATGCCGAGGGACTTCCCAATATACCCCGGTGCTTTCGACATTTCATGATTTGTCGTCTCCTGACTGAACGAATATCTGCTCGTTGCCGCCCCTCCACCCCCCCCCCCCCCCCCCCCCCCCCCCCCCCCCCCCCCCCTCCGTCTCGAAAGGGATACGTGGTCAATGGTCAAATTACTATGGCAAGCAACAAATGAGTACCCCCCCCCCCCCCCCCCCCCCTCCCGGCGCGTCTTCCCGACCTGATCGGTATCCACCCCTCTTTCAATCACGGGAACACCAGGACACCCAGATTGCTGAGGTCACTCACACAGTTTGCAAAGCTTTCAAGGACTACAATGTTTCCATCAACGCCGCGTCGGAAGTGATCGAGGAGGAGTTTGGAGACCCGAAAATCGGTCCTTTGGTGGTATCGGGGTCAGTATTGCAGTATTTCTGTCAGTTTTGGAAGTAGACACACGATACCGAGGCCAGTACTGCTGCCAGTCTTGAGCGGGGTCGCGCGATATCGGGGTCAGTATTGCTGTCGGTCTTGAGCGTAGACACACGACATCGGGGTCAGTATTGCTGTGAATCTTGAGCGTGGAAGCACGAACTGTGTTACGTTTCATGCCCAAACAGCCGATCAAGAGTGGTTCCTACTGTACTGACACTGGCTATAGTACACTGACAAGTCTCGCAGCCAGCTACTACTACTGCTGTACATCCATGAATAGTCTAATACAATAGCTCGATTTTTAGTGAAAATCCGGTGTTGCTCTCGCTCCTAAAGATATAACTCTGGTTTCAGGCAGCGGTACCGAACAGCGTAATAGTTGCTTTCTTTGTGTACGTATCGCGGATGCGTTCTACTCGGCGCGCGTGGCAACCATGATATCTCTGAGCAATGCCCCTTTAGGGGTGGCGCCTTATCGTCTGAGCCACTCACATGAAGAGCTCATGATTCCATTCGAAACATTGTGCCCCCGTAACCCGGCCGTTAGTTAATGTGGAGGAGCGCAATCGCTCAGGAAAATTTGGACCAACACGCGCAGCCCGTATCGTGGGATGAAGCCCTCACTCCCCACCGCCACAGCTACCGTACGTCCTACCCGCCGTGCATGTATGCTGTCCTCCCCCGTCACTGACCCTACCACTCCTCCTCGTTGTTATCATTGCCATCCCACGGTTACCACCATATTGGCAGGATTTGCAACTCATTGGATGGCGTTGCCGCCACCAACGGCGACGGCCAGATCGTCAGCGTTACGTTCGTTGATGTGCATGCCAAAGGTTCAAAGGTGGCTCTATTGGGCCCCGTCGCGTCTTTGGCCCCCGGCGCGGGAAAAAAGACCGTCGTGGCCGCGTGTGCGCACGCCGAGACGCTCGGCTTCTCGACCTTGGTGAGCGTGGATGATGTGTTTCGGGACGGTACGGTCTGCGATGCATACTCTTGACGCCTTTGAGGAGGAAACACGTGTATAGGCCTTATTGGGTCGAACCGTAAGTCTTTTTGTGCCTATTATTGTGCTGCTTGATCTGAGTACGGTGGTGATGAGCCCGATCTCTTACTTGTTTACCTTTCCCCGTGTCCCGTCCTTGGTTTTTCCAAACGCATGTATTGCGCCCGGTGCCTCGTCTGCCGAGGCAGATCCTGATGCAGGTCGCGTCAAACTCACGAGCGTTCTCCCTCTACGCCAAGCTTGGCTTCGAGGTGCGGTACTTGTGTTAATTTTATTTCTTGTTGGTAGTCATCATTTTGTCGTCACTCGATAACACGGAGTAATTATCTGTAGCATGCATAATTTACGTTCAAGAGTTCGATCCTCGAAATATCCAGTGGTGGCCAATCAGAGTTCATTATCAGTCAAGCCAGAAAAGGTATGCAGGACAAGTTACGCATAGTCGTACACTTGGTGTCTACGATATCATAAGTGTGGGCCAAGTAAACACATATGGTGCGGGGTAATGGTAAGCTGTCGTGGTACATTGTGTGATGTACATTATATATTACCGTATATAGACTGCGTACTGGGTACAAGATCGGTCACGATTGTTCTTGCGTTGTCCGACGAATAGTATAATAGAAAGTGTATGTTGCTGTTTGTGATCATCAAGATCGCCAAGGGAACAGGAGCGTTTGCGCGCCCAATCTCCCACTCTTCATTTTCTCATCATCAGCGTCGCTTTTGAGCACATATCTAATCAAGAGTGGCCTGGAGTCGCCAACACTATCTTCTCTTCTATTGAAGCGGTCATACAAGTTTGCCTCACAGCGACTTAAGCGTCCACCCTCAAATTCAGGCTGTATCTTACCGGTCATCGGCAAGTGAGCCTACAGCGTACACACCAGCTATGAGCTGGTACACACGCTGAATCCACATTCTTATTAACTTGTAGAGTGAACTGCTTGCACCCGGTGCGCAGATGTGTCTAGCGTGCGTACTTGCTTCCCTCTGACCATCGCCCCCTTGCTTTAGTGATACTGCAGTTACCTTAACTGCGCTCCATGCCTACTCCAATGTTTGTATACTTCGACATGCCCATCCTGTCACTCAATCGGTAGAAGTTATGAAATATAGGGATAGATGTAAGGCCACCCGTTTTCTCTGCTGTTTGATCGCGAGCCCAAATACCCCCTACCGCTCAGCCTCACTAAACTGTCGTGTCATAGATTGGTTGCTTGCGCACGAAGACCCGCAACCCTTTCACCGGAAGCGCGCTCTAGGCCAAACCAGACGTTTGTCAAATTTTGTGTCACTCTTCACCGAAAACACCGCAAGTGAACGCGGGCAACATAGTAATACAGCACGGGCTGAGCCCCCCACCCCCCCCCTCCCCCGACGAAACGACTGTAACCACCATCAGGCGAAACACACGTGCCAGTACATTGGCGGATTTCTACCACCTTCGGAGTCCTCGTCTCCTGCTACCGACACGGATGGTCTATCCTTGATGGCAATGACAGCGCAAGATGTGCCGGAATGTGTGGAGCTGTTCCGTAGGGCGCACGGAGCAGACAGCGGCTGGGACCGGCAGCCAGACATCACGGGGTTATTGGCGGCCGGTTATCCGTTTGACATGTGAGTGAGCAAGCACCGGGTACACTTGTTTGCGTCCGGCGGGTGGCACAAGGTATAGCACACGAAGTACCCACACGATTCGCTTCGCGGGTTGTTTGTGGCGGTCTCCGGACTTTGGTGATGGTTGTTTTTTGTCATGGCTGACCGAAGCCAGGAGCGCTTTGTAAGTGCGTCCGGCATTTCTTCCATTTAGTTATGGTAGATATCCCTACCGTATGATCGGCACCTGGGTGCTTATACTTTCGACGAGCACACGGTATGAACACACCCCATACGCCAAAATACGATTAAAGCACTGCCTGTAGCAGCCCCAAAAACGCAAGCGGTAGCCACGGGAGTGTAGGTATTCACCACAATGATATATACGGCACGACGCACGGTGGCTGCTCACGTATTTACGTATTCCGCGCAACCTCCCGACCCGACCTGTCGTTGAAACAGGCTGGTGGCTAGGGACGCTGCTGGAAAGATGGTCGGCTACAGCACAGGTATTGCAAATGCATCGCTTAATCGTGCCCAGCGTCTGGTTGTGTGGTATTGCAGTTTTCTTTGCATCACTCGCGATGTCGCTCATAGAGATATTTCTACAGGAGACCACATTATGAGGCTGAATTACTCAGCTTGACCTAATCGTGGTCGTGACGCGTGTTGCTCAGCGGACGGTCTTGTCGCGTAGACGTGTCTTCGAGACGCGTCTGTGCTTATGGTGGCTCAGTTACGGCATTAATTCTCGATCGACAACTAGGTGTGGAGGATTCGGTCCATTGTCCGCATGGTGTCCAGGCCTTCCTGTGGCGATGGCTTTTAAAATGAATTACTCTCATGATTGACGTGTGCGTGTCCTCTTTGTTAACCGTTCTCTTTTTACGTGCATATGGGGTGTGGGGCGGTTGCGGTGGCAATGGGAAACAGGTTTCTTCATTGTGGGGCACCAGGTGTCGGTATCGCAGGACGTGTTCTGTGCCATGTACACAGAAGCATCGAGGCTACACCAGGAACGCGGACTGCCTTGCCCAAGGTGAATACGTAGAGTACATTAGGGGGCAGTGTTTGCATCGTGGGGAGCTGAGCAAAACCCCGGGAGGCCATAATTGTTGACCGTTTATTTCATGATCACACCGAACATCGTTTTTTTTCCAGGGAAAGGTGTAATGGGGACAATACATACCCACCCCAGATGGCAGAAGTTGGAGCGTGCAAAGCTCCTACAAATATCTCCCCCCGTCGACCGTTATCAACACATACCTTTGGCAGGTTTCACTGCCCCCTGGAATACCCGGGGCTGCTATCGTGGGCGCTGGAGCAAAGGTTGACCGTCTATCGAGCCGTAATCATCATGGCCAGGGGAACCTACGAGCACGCCTGGCCCGGATGCGGTTTGGTCGTGACGCCTAGCGGAATGGGATGGTGAATACGGCAGGCGGTGCGAGCGGTGGCATGTCGAGCCATCAACCTTCACAGCTCGGGGAGACAAAGCAATGTAGTGGCATTGTATATTCATCTTGGTTCAAGGCGCTCCATACCTTTATCGGGGAGGCCCTGGGCGAATGCGCCGGCTAGAAGTATATGGAATGTACGTACGGTATGTGGTGGTAGTGGCCAAGACCCTCACAGGCGTTATGTTATTTCTTGATTCAGGCGGCCTTGAACATCGTCGGCTGGGTCTAGCGATAACCCTACAGCATAAAAAAAACTGGGTCCACCACAGTATATCCCCTTTTCATTAATTTCCATGGTCGACGATGGAAATTATTCTTGTGCTCCAGTTGGGTAACCCCGACTGTTTTTTTCCAGTTGGGCTACGCCGGTCTTTGTTGCACCCTTGCCGGAACCTGCCTGCCTTACATTCTTGCTAGCTCGCCTTCCAATAGACCAGCGGCGTGCATATTCTGACTTTGATACTGAAAATCGAAGCACTTGTCGTGTGGGTCACATTCGACCTCCATCGCTCAAGAGTTGTACGCGGCAGATCAACGCACTCGGCTGCGGGTGTTATCTCGGGTGATGGTCGTGGGCCGCTTGACGTTGGCTCACGGGTCCCTGCAAGCTAAGCGAGCTAGCGAGTTACGAGGCTCACAACCTATTGGAGTTCAGGTGGTCTGATGAGTACCGTCCTCGTCCGTGTGGCGATACCTGTCTTCAGGTGACGCGTGCTGCGATAGAGGTATAAGGTATACCTTTTTTTGGCTGAAACGGTTTCTGAATGACGGGGCCTCCTTAACTCAAAACCGTCAGAATTTAATTCTTGTGTTTTTTTTTTTTTTCATTTTATACTTGTTACTTACGGCCATGTGATTGCTCATCGGGTGTATAGCGCTGGTAATTCCCCCCATAATCGGTTTTTGAGCAGGGTCTAGAGCTAAGTGAGCAGCGCCAGCCAAAACACGGTGCACCTCTAGCATGCGTCAGGTCGGCGAACGATGTAGTTGTCCTTAGGTGGTCCAAGGACCTCTGGAGGCTACCGTAGTGCTGCGGTCGAACAACTCTAGCATGACTTTGACGTCGGTGTGCGATGGTGTCACATTCACAAGGTGCGATCTCAGGATCATGCTAAAGCACCATTACGTTGATTTAACCAGAGTTCAGGAGCGGGAGATGAACTGGAGAGTGAGTTCGTGGGAGGGTGGAAACACTCCGGTTTCTGTTATGCTTGATGCCCTCCTACAACAACTCCTCGCTGGAGTTTTTCTCAAAAAATGCTATCAACCTGTCGGGGTCCAAATTCTACAGAGGCGCCTTTTCTTGTTGTAGAGCTGCACCTTCAAAGCGACAAGTTCGGCGTATACCTTAACTTCCAAAGCTATACGAGTATACGATATTGATGCATAAGACAAACGAAACACTTTTTTTGCCGGTTCAACATTCCGCCCTGGCAGATCACCAGCATTGGTGAGAGGAATAGTCCCTGCCTTGGTTCGCCGTGGTGTTGGTGGAGAAACCACCGAGCAAGTCGAAAGGTTCGAACCCCGCTGCTCCGGCCAACAACAGTTGTTGCTGAAAAGCCGTGGTCGACTATTACTAGAGATGATCTGCGGTCGTCAAACCTCCAAATTGCTTGGCGCGTGCAACGATAGGCGTAGCCCGTTTGGCTAGAACGGTTCCGCTGACTGCCCGTTCGCAGGTACTTTTTTCAACTGAGGAACTTTCCACCCAACATCCGTTTAGTTTGGACGGTATTTTTCGATACATACCTACGTTAAGCGAAGAGGCGCACACACTTTTTTCTTACACCTACCGTTTCTGGGTCATACACAGAGCGTCCGTACTATAATCAAGTGAAGAGCCTCATAAAACTCCGTAACATGGTGTGCCGACACCCCGACTTTCACCACTGTACATTACGTATATTATACCATATTATAACCAAGACGCACGTGCTACGGTAGCGGTAGCATGTTTTTGCCTGACACGTTTCTGGCTGATCGGGCCCCTTACCCCAATTTTGTTGGTATACGTATGTATGTACCAATTTGTTTTTTGCAAAGGGTGCATTCGTGATGTATCAAAAAGGTTGTATGGGGTTTCGATTGTTGCCTTGCACTTTTAGCTCTTCTCTAAAATCATTTTTAGGGATATAGTTATGGAGCAACTACACTAAAATCAAGCGATGATCATAGCCTCACGAAACATAGGGTGCCCCACTACCTTAGTCCGCGAGTGCTGGCGGCCAGGGCCGGAACATAATATACCCACTCAGCTTGCAAAGATGAGTTCCGATAAAATCCTCGATATCACAGCTGCGTTTTTTTTTTTTTTTTTCTAATATATAAACTGTACGAACGAGTAGATGGCCACGCACGTGAGGTAAACGCGCCGCCTGCTATATGAGGTGGGACACATTCTACAGGGCGCTGCCGCCGAAACAAAAGCGTTTCCAACAGCTACACTCGAACGGTAGGGCGATACATATCTCGAACTCACAGCTGTTGTTTTTTTTTCATTTTTAAATGTAGTGTGATAACGAGAAAAGCACGGTAGGTTGTAGCTCGAAGACGAGAGCGGGCGTGTACGAGCGTTCGCCTTTTTGCGCTCAATTGCCTCTCCCGTGCATGACAGCATGCTGCGTGCCCTCGAAAGGGGCCACGTACGCCTAGACGACGACGACAGATGGGTGGACTCAAGCCGGGATCAGTCTAAAACTATAATTGACGCATGCTACGATATAGGCGGAGCACATTTTGCGCAAACCGTTTCTGGCCGAAGGAGTTTCCCGGTCGAACATAGCCCAACTAGGCAAAATGCCTTGTTGTTTCTGTTGTGTTTTACAATCTGTTTGGCGATATATCATACCTACCGTGGACTACGAAATTGCTCATCTGGTTGTTAACCCTTTCAGAACTGCAAAACGTATCCCACACTAATTCCAAGTAGTTTATCCCCAAACATGTGGGGCCAGTTCTTAACCCATTCAGAACTGAAAAAAAATATCCCACACTAATTCCAAGTAGTTTGTCCCCTAAAACGGGGGACCAGTTCTTAAGGTCAAGGTGTCAATTTTTATTTCAAAAAACGCTTCACCATGTGGCAAGTTTTTTTTTTTTTTGACAATTAAGGAGCCCAATAAAAAAATAGGTGCAAGCCTACAGGCAGTAGCATGCGTCAAGTGCAGGCCACCGAAGAAGGAAAACCATGCTCGACGAAAACACGGCTCGAAAATTGTGTGCGACAAACATCCATACTTCATCAACCAACAGGAACTTTGACTTGCTACGACAAAGCACAAACAACGGTTACGTGCCTCAAAATTGTCGTTCGTAGTGCACGTGTTCTTCCGATTCTCACCCCTCAGGCGGTGGTTGAAAATGGAGGCAAGCTTACTGTTCAGCCGTCCTGATGGAAAACCGGGCATCAATCGTGCGAGGGAACCGCCCATCAAACAAGATCCTTGTTCGCCCGCCCTTGGCACGTTAAGCGCGGCCCTGTGCGCGGTCTGCTTTCCAGCATTCCCTTATCCCACGCAAGCTGCACACACCTCCTACCCGTTATTTTGAGGCTGCTTCGCCGGCACTGCCACTGCAGGCTTGAAGTCATCTTGGTTGTGGCACAAACCGCAATGAACATGAGGTTACCCCCCCCTGAGCTACCGTAGCCTCGGCCATGTGTCCTACCTTCCCTGCAGCATCTTCAGCAATTTATTCCTACGATCAACTGGGTGGCAGCATTTTCAGCGCAGAATAGACTGACCGCTAGACCGAGCAGATGGGCTTTTCCCCCAACCAAGCGGTTTCGCCCACCACCACCAAGTACGATACCGTTCACGCTACGTTTGACTCCCACTCCACGTCCATAAAACCTTAAACCCACAACTCGTACTGCGGACGCCCGAGGCTGTCGCACGTGAACGCCACCCTAAAACTAAACCAAGGTCTTGAAACTAACCAATGCCACCCAGGTATCCCCCAAGTGTGCGGCTATATCGCTTGGGTGACACTGGCCGCACTGCATCCCTACCGCACTGCATCCCTACCGTGGTCACCACCCAGTCACGCCCGGCGTTACCACCAGCCCAGAGCTGGGCCAGTCGTGCTTGTAGGTTCCCCTGGCCATGATGGTGGTGGCTCGGAATATGGTCAGCTTTTTCGCCAAGGCCCACGATATCAGCCCAGGGAACTCCATGGGAGCGTGAAACCTGCTTAAAAACACAGCCGTGGGGTAGGGTAGGCAGGTTTAGATGTGTGGGGGTTGGCGCGTGCTACGGTAGGGATACCTTAGAGGGGCCGCGCCTAATGTTTTCTAGGCATGATCACTTGCCTATAGTGTAGGAGCTCTATGCCGCACTCAACACCCGACTCCGCGAACAATTATGGAGGGGGGACGAATCGCAAGCCGGGAGTAGGTTCACGAGGGAGTTCGATAGTAGATGTTGTGCAGAGTACTCTCTTTTCTTGTTTCGGGGTGGCATGTTTCTGAGTGATCCAGGTTGAAGCTCATGCTACATATTGTCGGATGTGAAAAATGCTACCGATAAGTATAAGATAATACCGACAAAGAGCTCGCTTAACGAAACTACTGACATACGATTGACAGCGGATCCAAAGCTATTTGGGTGGCTTGTTACTTGTTGGCTGACTGAGGACACCTCGTCGGTGATAAACGTTTGGGCTGAAAAAACGTAACACACTCCAATACTTGCCGTGACACGTCTCGGTCTGCCGTGCCAGTTGCCTTGGATTGATGGATACACCCTGTACCGATGCGGTTTTCACATGTTTTGAGGTTTTTGTGTGCATTTACGGAACAATTGGGTCGTGGGGTTGCGGGCACAACGTGTCTACTTCTCGAGCTCTTGCTGAGTTAGACATGATGCGTACGCTGAACCCTACTGATGCTTTGTACCTTGGGCTAGGCAGCCCACGCTCTTGGTGTACCCGCGATGCTTCTTTGTACATGGCGCAGAAGACGTCCTGGGTAACCGACACCTGGTGCCCCATGAGGAAGAAGCCTGTTTCGCAGTGCCACCGCCGCCACCGCCGCCACCGCCGCCACCACAAGCCCCCCCCACACGCACGAAACAAGTCAAGGGACGGCGATTGACGAGGACGCGGATGCAAAGAAAGCTTGTGTGTGAATCATTTCCAGTCACGGCAACAAGGTGGCCGGGGCACAAGTGCGGAACCATTAATAACAACTATTTTGTTCATCTATGGCACTTTGTTGATGGCATATGAAAGTAGCCAGGTCACCACAGCCCAGAATAAAGTAATATGAAACGTCGCCTTTGTCGTGGCTAGAGTGGCCATTAAACAGACGACGACACTAGCTAACCTTGAAGAAATGATAGCAGGCATGTAACTGCCGGCCCTCTACAAAACTCTGGTCGGTGGCATCTCAGGTGAATCCAGGAGGAATATGACACCAGACACTAGGTACACGGCTCAGCGCGTGAAGCTATACTTATTAAACAGTACCTGTGCTGTAGCCGACCACCTTCCCGTCAGCGTCCCTAGCCACCAGCCTGTTTCAACGACATTTGTGTGGGAGCATCGTGGGTGAGCGGACGTGTCGTGCGGGTTGGGTCACATGATCGCTACCGGGCAATGCTTCGTGGGTATGAAGGGCCGTTCCTAACGAACAAAAAAAAATCACGATTCATGACGTTTTGGCATGACAAAATATCACGATTCGTGAGATTTCTTTCCTAACGCAAATAGGTGATTTCTCGTCACGTTTCGTGATATTTTCAAATTGTCAAAAAATTGATATTTCAAATCCAACGGTATTTGAGGGTGGGGCCAACTCTCGCAGGTAGGTGACGGCCAGGCCGTGCCAGGCCGGCCGCGCCCGACCCGGCCCGTGATTCAATTCACAGCCCAAGGTCTGACCCGGCCTGTGATATTCCAACCTCAAGTGCCATCAGCCAAGCCAGGTCCGCGCGAGGTTCCAATCTCTCTGACAGGTCGTCGGCCCTGCTTGGCTCGTGATATTTTCAGGTTATTTTTGCTTTTTCTTCACGCTGTGTCTCCTCCGCCTCGAGATTTGGAGCCCACATCGTGCTCGTTGGTCCGCACCCAGCAGTGTCTTTAGGCAGCCGCTCGCTTTCCACAATCGTCGTACGAAGCAGGGTCTGCCATGCCCCTATACCGGCCATCGGATACCGTTGGTGTCGGGTGGGTTACGTAGTGCCTTGATCAGGCGTATTTCGAGCCCCGACAAAATGTCATGAATCGATTTTTTTTGTTTAGGGAAATTGTAAAAAAAATGATGTCGTGAATCGTGAGGTTTTTGTCGTGAATCATGACAAAAAAAGTCACGATTCACGACAAAAACCTCACGAATCGTGATTTTTTTCGTTCGTTAGGAATGGTCCTAAGCCACCCCACCGTGGCTACCGCTTGCATTCTGGGAGCTACCCTGGTTTCTCACATACTACTGCTGTATTACACAATCGTCCGTGTTTGGTGAGATACAGAGTCCGTCTCGGCTACCAAACTCTGTAAAGGCAGGGTCCTGAAACAATAATGATTTGATAATATCTACCATGTACAAGCATACGCACGCAAACACAACCTCGAATCGAAAAATTATCCCAACCGCCTGTGGTATATACAACAACTGTATATAGTGCGCGCACAAAATCGGCCGAGTGCTGGTGCGCCACTCGTACCCCTCTACATGGCGTGCTCGCTATTAACACCAAAACCCTCACATCGCGAAAGGAAAGCCGGCCTCCAGCATCCTGGCGATATCTGCCTGCCGATCCCACCCGTTGTCCGCCCCGTGCGCCTTGAGGAAAAGTTCCGCGCATTCCGGGACGTCTGCCGCGGTCATAGGCGTCAAGGACGGGCCACCCTCGTCTTCAGTGGGAGCGGAGGACCCCGAAGACGGCAGAAATCCGCCCACGTACTGACACGCGTGTTTCGCCTGTCGCGCGGTGGAAGGGGGGCGAAGGGTGGGCTTGACCCTCGAACGTTTTCGCTGTGTTGTGAATGATGTCAGCTTCCTGCACGTTCTATTGACAGAGCTGCCACAAAGAGGGAAGACTCTGCCTTGGATCGGCATGTAGAGTGCGCGTCTAGGTAGAGCGTCCTGACCATTCGTATGTTTTTTTACACAAGTGAGTTTTGGAATCCAGCAGCAGATGCGGTCATTCAAATTCCATATCGGAACACAAAACAAGAGCTCCATGAAATATATCTACGCCTCACGCAGGGTGATACCGTCCATATGAACGGCGGTTAGCATCACTGCAGTAGCGGGAGGATTCGCAACCGAAACGCGGGCCAGAAGGAAGGACACAGACCAGAGCATCCCGACAGTCGCCGTGCGCTCAAGTAGGCTACCAAACCCCGCACCTCGAAGCCGAGCTTGGCGAAGAGGGCGAACGACTGTGAGCTGGACGCTATTTGCATCAGGACCTGCGTAGCAAAACAAACGAACGCGACGGAAATTGGTAGGAAGGTAAGTACACTGTATAAGGATCGTGCCTAATACCCGCACTATGTCAGCCCACGCTGCCCAGGAAGCTCCGTGGCAGAGAATGAGGTGGATCTATACTTCGTATCGTCAGTGCTATCTCAGTTGATATATGCGTACCACCGACAAAAAATTCGACCGCTTTTCTAGGATGGCGCAGCCCCCACACCGTCCTCTACTCTATATGGCCAGGGCGCTCATGCCCCCACGATTCTCACCAAGGTGGAGAATCCAAGCCCCTCCGCGTGGGCGCACGCGGCCTCGAAGGTCTTTGTCCCCGCGCCAGGAACTATAGACGAAACGGGCCCCAAGCTCGCCACGCGTGAACCCTTGGTTTCCACGTCGACGAACGTTGAGCCGACGATCTTGTCGTCGCCGTCGCTGGCCGCGGAGACGTGGTGCGTCTTGCAGAACCTGCAGTTGCACAATGATTAAACAGGCGACGGTGGAGTCGCAGCAAAGAAGGGGGGGGTACTCAATCCCAGCCAAGCCAATGTCTCCCCTCGTGGGGGTCAGGGAAGGTGTTGACAGCGGCGACGGCGGTTGAGACAAACATACAACCCCCGTTGGGCTTCAGAGGCAAACGAGGTAAAACTCGAATGACTTGCATATAGTGCAGCATCGCCCAGCCAACGAACCAGTTCGACGTCTGCAGGGGTACGGTGCGTGTCTCCGAACTACCATGTGCGAGGAGCTGCGCCACAGGCGCGCAGCATGGTCGTACTCGTTCGTATACACCGCTACAAAGTCTTTCTACTGGTCGATTGAGAACTTCGTACTTTTGCTCGCGACGTATGGTCGCAGTACCACCATAAAACCACAAGAGGGTTGATGAAAGCGTGGTCGTTCAAACAATCGCGTCGTCTGCATCGTCATTGCGACCTCAACAGAGATTCCACGTTGCGACGGCGAAGCTCCTCCTCAGCGAGCGAGACGTCATCCGTTGAAACCGTTGTGCGTCGACCATTTCCATCTGTTTCTGACTCACCACGATATGACCATTGAAGCGGTCCTTGCGTCCCCGAAATCCCCCCCAATCATCTCCGGATGGGCCTTGATCGAAGTGTTGTAATCAACGAACGCCTTGGAAATGGTCTCGGTGATATTTTCGACTTGGAGATCCTGTTATGGAGATTTGTATTATGGTGTTTACATGTTGGAGGTGTGGCGAAGGGGCACGCAACGTTCGAGTCGGATTCGGGGTCATGGTTAATCACACACAGCGAACGGCGGCCATGTGTACTCGTGAACAAATGACAAAGGGCAATAAAATGTACGCATGTACGTAGATTTTACTCGTTGTATAGTCAGGTGCCGAGCTAATGACGTCGAAGCGTGTGCCTGTACCTTGCTTCGGATAAGGACCCTCATGCCGCTTTTCTGCCTCTTGTTTGGTAATGATCCTCCGTGTCTTATCGACGTCCGATGCTTGACCCATTCATAACTGAAAGAAATGTCCCACACTAATTCCAAGTAGTTTGTCCCCGAATTTGTGGGACCAGTTCTTAAGGGGTTAAACATATTCATTCCTTGACCGCTCTGGAACTACATCCCAGAGAAGATTAAAGTGTTGTGGGTCGGCAATGCGAGACAGAGATAAAACAATACGTGCAGATAAAAAGGACGCGAGCAAATGCATCATGCCACTGCTACTGTACTGTAGATGGGGTATCATATTATTGTTATACAACTACTCGTATGTGTAGATGTGTAGCATAAACTTCAACGTTGATCACCCATAAGCACTCCGAAAAAATAAAACCACGGGCAACAAACAAGAGGCATCTGCAGCACAAAATCTACTCTCTTCTGTTGAGGCATTAATTAGCCCGCTGGGCTACTGGTGAAAAGGTTAACCGGATTATCTACCCAATCTAAGCATCATAACACTATCCCTCCCGTCTGCACAGCGGAGGTCATATCATATACCATTACTATTCATTTTTTCCTGAGGTTCGTTCTGCAGCATGAAGACCTCGATCTGCATGTACCTTATAACCCAAAGTATAACTTGGAGCACATCGTATACGCAACTCGAGGAACTTTATCCATGGGGCTGCTTCGTTTGCATATATACAACGAATCATATTGTAACACACATATATATTAAAAAAAATAAAAAAAACAACAGCTGTGAGCTCGAGGATTTCGTCAAAGCTCATCTTTGCTAGCTGAGTGTAATACTTCGATCGCGCGTACTTACGGATTTTATATGTCCTCATGTAGGGTGTACATCCCGTATGAGGGGGGACACAATCTGAGGCTGTAGAATTCAGGAAGTGTGCGTCTATTTGTGGGGGGAGAAAAAGTAAATAAATTAAAATAAATTAAAATTAAAATTAAAATTAAACAGTCTGAAATAAACATATCAGGTATACTTATAGTGTTCCGACGAGTTGACGTGATAGAGTGGGTATACTATTAGTAACGTAAGCCACCTGTCGTCGTTATATAGAGGATTTGCGACGCCGTCAGATGAGAAGTCCCGTCGGGCCAGGAACAAATACTGCTGTAGGCCCAAATGTGCCCCCTGCACTGTGGTATGACAGCGGTGGCATGGCAAACGTGTAATGCACAACATGCTCAATACGACGCAAAAGCAGAAGGTATATATTATACGTACATATGCAACACACGAAAAAAACAAACTTGGCTACTAATTATGTGACACTGTAATGGGGTGACATGCAGATGTTCTTCTGAAATAACCATCACCTATGGATTCAACACAGGTGACGAGCCAATGTACTACTTCAAGTACCGATATAAGAACAACAAAATCAACCACATGCATGAAGAACCCAACAGCGCAGCTCAGAATCGTCAAAAAGACAAGACATATGGCTTCAACTGTCAAGTGGCCACGCAAACCCACACTCATCGTAACAGGTATACCTTGAGGGTTCCCTATACCACTCTGCACGTACGTATACATGTACAGGCGAAGAACCGCTGGTGACAGGGTCTAGACGCCTCTAGAAACATCCGTGCCGCCTCGCTCCTTTTGTCCCACGAGCGCGGTATATTCACACGTTATACAGCCGAACACAAGCCTCTCGTTGGCCTCACTGCAGTACTATTGAAGTTGACTCCATGCAACACAAGTGCACCGGGGTGTTCTCGTGTTGGCGTGTCTGTATCCAACGCTGCCATGGCCAGAAACGAGTGTTTTACCGGTCGCGCACCACCCAGGTCTACTAATATGGCCCTGGTATTTACCAGGTACCTGGTACAGCCTAACCGGCCAGGTGATGCTCGGGGGCATGTTCGGTGGGGAGAACCCGGACTGGCAGGTAAGTGGCCCCATCATCTAACGGGTGGATTCTGTGCGCGCTTTTGAGCCACCGAGGAATTCACAGAAAGTCCGTGTATAAACATTGCTCCACGGAATAAAATGTAGGCACCACTGTTTTGTGGCCACTGCAGCTATTGCGTACGTATATGCATGCCAAAACAACACATATTAATTCTTCGGTTTCACATTTGTGCGTAGTGGCGGCTGTGTTCTTGCCGATACCCTGATGGCGTTTTCGCTCGGGGGTGAAAAAATGCTCGAACCTCGGCTGGTAGAGTGTGTATTCCACATCGAATATTTGTGAGCGTTCGCCCGCCCCGTCGCCGAAAGTGCAAGACCGCGAGTAGAGTTGGCAAACATCAATGGAATCCGACGAGCAGTGGGAGTGCTGCACTCTTCCCGCTAGACAAACAAAGCGATTACCGGAAGGGAGGAAGGTGAGACATCTATGCCTGAGCACGGCTACTGCTACAACTGTTTACGTATAGTCCAGAAGCCCGGTGAGGGTCAAACCCCCTCTTATACGACACGATCTCGAACGTAAACAACGGACGAAAGTTTAACCTCGGCTGTTTGAGACTACGTCGTATTGGATTATGTTGACCAACTGGGTATCACCTCAAGACAGCACTACCATGCCGAACGGATTGCCATCATGCTTTTTCTGTAGACGTTGCCAGTTGCTACCGTGGATTTAAACCGATATTTCTACCGAGCGGCCGAGTGTGTCGGTACTGATTGTTTACACCGAGACTACTGTAGAGCGATGGTACAGGTGATACACCTTATCTGGCGACAGATGATCGGACGAAGAGGTCGAGGACATAAAAATCATACGAAATTGAATCGAGGCACGACACAACTCGTACCTACGGTATACAAATGAAATAACACTACTTGCGGGTTTCCCTGCCAAGAACATACCCCCCCCCCCCCCGAAATTAACATATCTTCCCGTCAAAAAGACATTTCCACCCCGAAATTACCATCCCTTCCCGTCAAGAGTATTTTCCCCGCCCTGCCAGATGTATTCCAGCGGCTCTTTCCCGTCGAGATGGCTGCCTATCCAAGGTCAGCATGTTTCCGTTCCATTGCCGTCTCAACCAGATTCTGAGAGCGAATTGAAACCAACCAGCCACACCTCACAGCCAACCACACGCCCGTACAACACGATCCATATGCAGACAACGTATCGTCTGGCAGGACGAAACCGCGGCCTGGCGGTGCTTACGGTAGACCCTAATGCATGCGACCCACTGCCCCTGGCAATATCATTACCACGCGCAGTCGGCACAACGAGCACGCGACGAAGGCACCCACGATACAGCAGCCTGTTCTTGTGCACCCGGAACGGGAGCCGTTTGTAAGATGGCATTTTCCGGAAATTACGATCCCTTCCGGAGTCATGATTTTGTTTTCGTCGGAACATACCATCCCTTCCCGACAGTACGCTATTTCCCGCCATGAACTACGAGTACCACCCCTTTTCGTCAAGAGTGTTTTTTCCTGCTGTGAAATACTACACAGTCCCGCCAAGACATTGTTTCCCTCCTTCCCGCCCCATCCCTTCCCGTCAACATTTCCGGCCTCAAACTGACCGTCCAATCCCGTCAAACTATGACGACCGCCCTGATGTTATTTCGTCTAACTACGATTGTTCTTCGCGTCCAGTCCCGTCACGATTCATTGTTCCCACGCCGTAAGCCTTGATTTTTTTTCTTCCCATTTGATATTTGATTTTGTTGTGGGAACCCTATAATGAGAACAACACGCGGGAGGGGCGCGACGGCGCGACAGTACTCGCAGCGTAAAGCAGTGACACCTTGCCAAATTAGCAAGTTTTTTATTTTTATTTTTAGCTCTTTTTGCTAAAACCTGCCAAATGAACTGAGAAGTCCAGATTTCCACAACTTTTGCCAAGGAGGGGTTTCGAGGGAACACCTTAAAGACGGAGTTTCACAAAAAAAACAAATGCGAAACTGGCAAAAAGAAGTCTAAACCCCCGCAGCAGTTTTGCCAAAATGCATAGGTACCAGGTATAGGGCTATGAATCGGCAGCCTTTCACGACTTTCGCCTTTTACTACTGTAGAAGGCAGTCGATAGTCGGCTATCAGCTGTAAATCGGCCAGCGAAGCCAGCCGCTAAGCTCAGGCGAGCGGAGCTAGCCAACCCCCCCCCCCCCCTCGACACCCCAGAAATTAAATTAACTCATTGAAGCTGTCGTCCATATGCAAGCCCGCTTCAGAGGCGGTTCTTAGCAGGATGCAGCTCACCCTCCATGCGACTCGCCCAATACCTCACGGCGCTTCGCGCTTGGCGCAAGCAATGTCTGCCTGGTTGGTAAAAACCCAACGTGCTCCATCCCGGCATTGTAGGGATGCGAGGGTCTATGGTCATACGACTACGGCCGTGCACGACATGAGTACACCCCCCCCTCCCCCCCCCGGTCGAGGGCTCTCCCCCGGAGGCGAACGTCACGCTGTTTGGCGGCATTTCCCACAAGAAATACGCAACATATTGCGGCCTAGATTTACGTAACAGGTTCATTACGAAAAAGCAGATTACGTTTACACGAAAAAGTACAGACACTGTTATGAAATATGTATCTACCCCGGACTACAGTTGTACGAAGAGAGCCGTGACAGCAATTGGTTCAGTCATAATCGTAGTATCACGTAACGGGGACACAAGCAAAACAGCGAACTCATCACAAGCTATAAATACGCACGACGCAGCCTGTAGTTCTCGTATAAAGACGGTGTATGATGCAGCATTTAACCGTTTGACGACAGCGGTGCATAACTTTCCCCCAGGAGAAAGAGTCTTGGAGTTTGGCCGACTTGCTGTGCGGTTTCTCCCGTTTCACGCTATAGATAACCGGTTCAAGGACGCCTGCACTCGCCACTCGCCACGGTGGTCTTCGGGCCGCCGGTTGCCACAACTTCGCCGACGGGATCTCCGCCATCAACGTTGTCATTGGGTGCGCCAGGGGCTGACGTCGTCGGCACCGGCGAGATAGATAGGGTGGTGCGTGTGTGCGTGTGGATTTGCAGCGTCACCGGTCACAGCGCATGAATGAGGGTACTCGCAGTTCGCAGCGATTGACGTTGAAAAGTTGTGCCCCGCATTAAAGACGCCTTCCTCAGTTAACACCCTAGGAAACTCAATGATGTCGGACAATCGGCACGTTCGTTTCACGACTGACTGTTACAGTAGTCCGACTATCAATAATAACTACAGTCAATGAGGTCCCGCTTAGTTAACACCCTAGGAAACCGAATGATGTCGGACAATCGGCACGTTCGTTTCACGACTGACTGTTACAGTAGTCCGACAATCAATAATAACTACAGTCAATGAGGTCCCACTTGGGTGCGGTCGGTCGTCACATACTCTCGGGCGTTACCGCACTAAAGTGAGCGTGTCCCACACTTCGTGGCTATTCCCGTGTTCTGGGTGAGTAGCGCCAGGACCTCATCCTTAGGGCCAGATTCGACCGCTTGCGGGATTTATTTCCATCGGGAGGCTTGCAGCCCTTGCTTCCACGGTCCCGCCTGACGGCCGCGCGTGTCCTCCGCTTTTCGCTTCCCCGCGCTCGCGTTCGACGCGTCGTGGGCAGCTGGCTTGGCGGCCAGGCATGTCCTGAAGATGCGGTGGAGTGGAGTATCACCGTCGAGAAATAAGAAATGCCGTGGAGACGGCCACCACACCCTTCGCGATAGCTGTGGTCGTAAGGGGGCTTTGGCGTTGGCGTGCGATCTGGACTCAGGCGGGTGTTCCCCTGTCGCACACGGTATCGTACGTGTTGGTACTCCCCGTGCGGTGGGTATACTGCTAGCTGAGCGCTGCAGCCGTGTCCATGTGTGAACTAACTGTCCTGCAACTGCGCTTCTTCTGGGCGTCCGTTAAGCGCAGGATTGGTCGGCACAAAACTTTGTGCGGGGCGTGTGTGGTCAACTTCAGCCTTGATGCACTTTGGCCAAGACCAACCCGACCCCAGACCTACCCCTAAACCTATGTAACCTTAACCCGTCTACCCTTTGGGGGGCTCGAGGTCGGCAGGAGCAGTCATGGCGGTTTCCCAAAAACACTTCGGGCGGCCGAAGTACAGTAGATGGAAAACATAAAGTAAACGCGGAATTCGCCATGAAGCTACAGTAATGAGGGAGCGCGGGGGGGGAAGGGGGGGGGGGGCTTTGGGAGGCTCGCCGAACCCGTCTACCGGGGGGGGGGGGGGGGGGGGGGGGGGGGGGGGGGGGGGGGGGGGGGGCGGTTGCCCAGAAGCCTGATGTCTGGGCGTGCCTTTCCAGTACCGAAGTATCTAGCGTATGGACGCCCGTACTCATCTTTTGTTTGTCTCCCGTGCCTGTTTCGTTTTTCTTCCGATTTCCCCTTGTACCTTTTTCCTTTTCCCCCTTTTTCTTCTCCCTCTTTCTCTGGTCTCCTTTTTATTTTATTTTCTTTTTCGCCCTTCTCGTTCCTTCTTCCCTTTGCCCTTTTGATTGGTTTCATTTTCTTTTGGCTTAGTTAGGTGTACGATGTGCCACAGCAGTTACGATATTACCTTGGTCTATCGTACATTGTACGTACTGCGTTGTACTTTGTATTGTGTGTATTATTTTTCCCCGAGGTATGTTTCCACCTCAGAGTTTTTTAGGAGCCTGTCCTGTGACCACGGGCCATCCTTTTCGCGATCACTTGATCTAAGTTTTGTTTGTTTGTTTGTTTGTTTGTTTGTTTGTTTTTCATCCCATTTATCATCTTCGCACTTCCGTCTTTCTCCCTCCCTAGTCGTAACTCAGATCCGGGGTCACAAAGTAGGCTCCTCCCCCTCCTTCCCCACTACGGTCCTTGCCTTGATTTTTATCGCGCAGAGGGATCAGTCTTCCGAACGCTCGTCGATTTCACCGAAATTTGCTAACTCACGCTTTCGGGCTTTCCGCTAGTCAAGATAGTTTTTGCAAGAAAAAGTCCCTACGAGCATGCACTCGGCGGGGCTCGAATTCGCGATCTTGACGCTATTATAACAGGCTTCGGGGTTATCTGCTACGAGTAGCCCACCGGGGCGACCGGCACTACGAGTACTGCTGTTGTAAGTATTTATTAATAAATATAAACAGCAACAGGCAGTACCGGTCTACGTATGCGTGATACCGTTTATACGATAAACGTACCGCATACGGTATATGATACTATTAATATGATTAATAGTAGACAGCAGCAGCAGCAGCAGTAGCAACGTGTCTATCGTTTTTGCCGATATACTTTCGATTCAAAGTGTAAGCAAATTAGACACTATCAGCCATTAATTATCAACCCGTTAATTCCCAACATTTTGTTTTGTTTTGTTCATGCCATTCATTATCTTCGCCCATCCTTTCGCAGATGCGCCGAGTATACTCGATTATACTCGGAGTATCGTATAGTGTATTTTTCGTACTCCGAGTATACTCGGAGTATCAAGTATGTTTCGTACTCCGAGTACTGGAAGTATAAGAGTACTGGTGGCCTAAATACTCAAGAGTATTTGGAGTATGAGCAGTCTTCTTCCTACTCGAAGTCGTAACTCAGATCTGGGGTCACAAATTAGGCTCCTTTCCCGTCTCCCCCACTAGGGCTCGTGCCTGGCATTTTTGTCACGAGAAGACTTCATTCAGCCCTTTCTTCTCTCGTCGACTCGCATCGAATTGTGCCTGTGATACCCACGCTGCTACTGTTAATAGGCGCTCTCAGCAGTTGATTCCGTTTTTTTTTTTTTTTGCGAATGCACTCAAAAGTCCGACCCACGTGAGATTCGAACTCCGGTAAATCAACTATTAATATTAGAAGCATTCGAGGGTTACCACTATTATTAAATAAAATAATTATAAATACGTCAGCTGTGAGTTCAACCGATTGAATAGTAGATACTCAACTTTGCCACTATTATTATAATATTATTAATAGAGACTATCGGGGCGACCGATTCTAAGGCACTATTTACGACACATCCATACTATTAATATAAATAAACTCTAAACCTCTTTGTTGTTATGGGCGTTGACCCATTTTTTTTTTTATCACGTATATCGTACCTGGTATGTATTTTAAATCACATACATAACTTACAATACATATGTGACCTGTGACCTCCAGTTTTCTTAAATTCACGTACATTATGTATAATTCACGTATATGTAGTACTCGTATATCACGTATATAACTTGTAACCTGTGACCTGTGACCTCGAGTACGTACGAGTATATAACTTGTAACCTGTGACCTGTGACCTCGAGGTTTCTGAAATGGATTAAACAATGTCCCGCCGACGATGAAAGTCCCGCGATCTTTTCGTATTCAGCTGGTATAATCATACGCATCCATACGTAGTGCGTTGTAGTCGTATCATCATATAGGGTTGGAAAGTTCAAAGTTTTCGTGATGTACATGAAATGCAGATACTTGAGTGCCCGTTTTTAATGAAATACGCACGAAAGAGGAAAATACGACGAACATTTTCTACTTCGTTGTCATTTTTGTATGATCGACAATCACGCCCACCGCGTGAGTATGACCAGGTACATATTCGTACATTCATCTATTAATATTCAAAATAAGTGAACGAAAAAAAAAGAACAAGTACATTGGAGGTGTTACCCTTTTGCAAATTACCCGGGTCATCGTGACTGTTACCCGGCCTGCTACAATACTCGTCAACGGTACGGGTAACACTCCATACTCGCAGAGTATTTGAGGCCCGAGTACCCGGTTACCCGTGGGTTTACCTTGGGAATCCTGGAGAGGGCAACTATTCGAACCCTAAATCACGCCCCCTGGGTAGTATTTGGTGTCTATTCTCGGTGAAACCCTTTCCAAAATGAAAATGCTGCTGTATCATGCCCCACATATGACACCATACTAAAGTGTTACCCTTTTGCCAAATACCCGGGTGCTCGCGGGTATTACCCGACTTGCTAATACCAGTGATGGGTACGGGTAACACCTCATACTCGCCGATTTTTGGGCTCCAGGCATTCGCATACTCGGCTGTTAGACGAGTATCTGCATGTTGAACGGGTACCCGCCGTTATACGGGTACCCGGGTACCCGCCGTTATTAAAGGGTACCCGGGTGCCCGCCCAAAATAGTCGTTCTACTCGCGACTATCCGGGTATTTTTTCTCAAAGTTGGCGGGTACCCGTTTGAGGCGGGTACTCGTCGTGTAAAACCTTTAAAGTACATGTTGTCCAGCAGGTATACCCACGGAACGGGTATAATATTAATATAGGCTCGAGCTAGTTTGAGCATACATACGCAGCATATGTATCGTCCCAAATTTGGTCAGCCACGAACGCCGATGGCAGTATCTGCTCGGTTGCCACATATGTGGTATCCTACTGACCGTAATGAACATCGGAAGAGGGTGGCATAGTGGACAGATTTTTTTGTCGAGCGCCGAAAAGGTCAATTGAGGGTCAAGCCGTCCGCAGGAAAATAACCATTTTTTTTTTTTTTTTTCTGCCAAGGCATGTCGCTACGTGACAAGTTTTGCGCAAATATTCCACACCTCGGATAACGAAACACTCGGATAACACTTATCTACGTTATTATGGGGTCTAACACAGGGACTTGGCAACGTACTAACATCATAGTGTTAACACTGGAGGGGCAATCACGGTAACGCGCTACTCGTAACACAGCAGAGGGGCAATCACGTTAACGCGGTAACACACTCGTAGTGTTATAACTGGAAACCCACGAACGTGCACACGCCTTAACGTTATGTTACACCGTGATACGCGAGTCGTATTCGTACGGTTTACTGGTTTATCTGGCGGCTAAAATTCAGAGACTGCGCGGCATAAATAATGGTATCGCTCAACGTATTAAAACATTAAAAGATAGCATTGTTCTTATTTTTTGGTTCGGCTCTTGTCGCTGTGTTCTCGTACCCGGTACGTTACGCATCTCACTTGCTTTATCCATTAATTTGCGTTTATTTTGTTTTGGTTTTTCTCTGTTTCACAGTCTGTGACCACAGAATTTGTATCTCTCTAGGACTGGGAATCAGGACAGGCACTGGGTGTACTGATGATGTGGTTGAGTAGAAAGAACGGGTTTAATGTGAAGACAACAACAACAACAACAACAACAACAACATTGCACGCCGGTAAAAACATAAAATACGAGATATGTCTTATATTATATGATTACGCGTACCCGTATCGTATACGTAGTCGCATCATTAGCGTATTGCCAGTAAGAATCGATGCGATCGCTGGACATGAAGGACGCGGCTTGTATTATATATGTATATCATAGGGCGAGTTAATGATAGCATATAAATAGAAATTACCGGTAAGTAAATAAATGTCGTTGTCGTTGAATACGTACGAAAAACGTTTTGAAAAATGCAAGAACTGCTTACCCTTTTTTTTTAGGAGTGCGTACACCTGGCACACTTTTTTATTTTATTTTTTTCCATCCCATTTATTATCTTCGCCCTTCCTTTCTCTCTCCTTATTAATCGTACATAACTCAGATCCGGGGTCACAAAGTAGGCTCTTCTCCCTCCTCCCCCGCTACGGTTCTTGCCTTGCTTTTCATCGCGAGAAGATTTCAGCACTTAGTAAGTCTTGCCTCCCTCGTCAACTTTCGTCGAACTGCGGACAGGATACTACAAGGTTCTCGCCCGGGACGTGCCTAGGGAGTGGCGCAAGAACGAATTGAAAACCTACTACAGCATGCGATATTGCATCATATCATGCGCGTATCACATACTGGTAGTACGTACACTTAATAGAGGAGAGATGGATATATATATACTCGTTAGGTAGGTTCGTGGGATGGGGGGGTATAATTAATTAATTTTGCGAATGAGGGAGAAGAATATAGCAGCACTACTCGTGCCGTTGCCCGGCCTGCCTCCAGGCACTGATCTTGCGTTGCAACCTCGATTACTCTGCTGTCGTGCTGCTGTACGTATATATAAACATACTCAAGATGCCAGAGTACAAGCAAGATACAAGATACATATAATAACATGTTTTAGGTAGGTTGTTCGTGGTATGTTGTTGTCTTCACATTAAACCCGTTCTTTCTACTCAACCACATCAGTACACCCAGTGCCTGTCCTGATTCCCAATCCTAGAGAGATACAAATTCTGTGGTCAGACTGAAACAGAGAAAAACCAAAACAAAATAAACGCAAATTAATGGGTAAAGCAAGTGAGATGCGTAACGTATCGGGTACGAGAACACAGCGACACGAGCCGAACCAAAAAATAAGAACAAAAAAGACAAAATAAAACAAGTTCTGAAATGAAACAGAATACAAATGACGCAGGGAGACAGAAGCGCCAGAAGCGCCCCTAGACGAAAAGCACACGTGCCCAAGAGGAACAGATAACTGCTGCACGAGCGAGGCAACACGAAAAAAGAGAGGGACACCGGCATAGGGTGGAAACAAAGGGAGAAACAAGGCAAAAAAAGCAAGAAAAAAGACACGAGAGAGGAAAAGAGAAAAATAGTTCTCAAGGCAAGCTCAAGGCGATGGTAACAACAAGTTCCCGTCTCTGCTATAAAAACTGATACGGGGACCATGTCACACCTTCTGCCATCTCATTCCCACTCTAAAGGGGGGGTATAATTAATTAATTTAGCGAATGAGGGAGAAGAAAATAATAAAGGTAGGTTGTTCGTGGCATGGGGGGGGTACAATTAATTAATTTAGCGAAAGAGGGAAAAGAATATCTATCTATTATATATAGTTCGTCTGATGCCCAAAAAACAATACTTTAATCAAGTGATCTTTGATGCCCACTTTATCATAGCAACTTAGAGTGGAGCAAAAGCAAACAAAAAAAACATCATTTTTTTTTCTCCCACACATTCAAAGCACGCCTCTCCCTACGCCGGCATGCCCGGCACCGTCTTCTTACGTCGCAGGCTGGCATACTGTAGTACAACTCGCACGTGCGCCGTGCTTGTCGCCATGCCCACAGCGATTCGCGGCTGCTCTACGTACGAGTATTGCAGCAGTGCGGTAGATTGTATATCGTCCATCCTCGCTTTGGTCGCCTACTCGTATCGTATTCCACCGCATAACAGGTACCAGGTAGCAGGTACCAGAGAGCACCAACAACTGTCCTCAAGTCAAGCACCGCCGCCACCACCACCACCACCACCAGCTGAGCACCAGTAGTGGCAGAAACGTGTCGCTGCTGTTGGTGGTGGTGGTTGTGTTAGCTGGTTTTGGTTTTGCAACAAATCTCGATCACTCTCCAAGGGATGGCAAGAAATAGACCATTTTGTCGAATGCGGCGCAATGATATGATACCAGGTATCACATATACCAGGCTAGCTCGTAGGTGCCGCGAGACACAATCATAGCTCTTCGTCGATACATCACGTTCAGCGATGCTCAGGTGACATGCTCATGTGGCATTCTCATGAGCCTGCATCATGCTGTCATCATGCTGTCTGTGCACGCACGTACGTACGTACATAAAATGTGCCTGTTGTATATACGTACGTACGAAAAAGGCTGCTGCAGCAGTACGTATTTATTTCTATCATACGTACGTACTGGTACGTATTAGAGTACTGATGGCCTAAATACTCGGAGTACTTGAAGTATGAGCAGTACTGAAGGCCCAAATACTCCGAGTACTGGGAGTATGAGCAGTACTTATCCTCGAGTACAAGCAGTACTGGAGTAAAAACATCTAAATTACTCGGAGTACTCCCGAATATCGAGAGTATTGGACACCGAAATACTGCGAGTACACAAAGTACCTAAAATATGTTTTTTCTCGAAAATACTCTAATTATACTCCGAGGTAATGGGAGCATATGTGAATTTTGAAATGCCATAAACGCCAGTCGCATGCTCCCAGAACCTGGGAGGAATGACGGCCGAGTCTTTAAAATGATGCAAAATGCTCCTTACGTACTTCACACTCCGAGTATACTCCGAGTATCGAGTACATTTCGTACTCCGAGTACTTAAGAGTATTAGAGTACTGGCGGCCTGAATACTCGGAGTACTTGGAGTATGAGCAGTACTGAAGCCCCAAATACTCGGAGTACAAGGAGTACCCGCAGTATCGGACCCCGAAATACTCCGAGTACAAGCAGTATCGAGAGTGTTCATACCCGAAATACTCCGAGTACGAGCAGTATCCCGGAGTATCGAACCCCGAAATACTCCGAGTAGACGAAGTACCTGAAGTATTTTATCTCCAATACTCCTTACTTTCCTCCAAGGTACTCGGAGCATCTGTGGAATATTCGCAGTCAATTTGTTTCCTATTTATTCGTACATATTATTTTTAATTTGAGCCTTTATCATCTCCATTACTACTTGCTTTAATGGCCCTACCGCCGTGGGGGCGGTAGGGCCTCTTATTCCCTAGTACGAGTATAAATAACAAATAACACAATTCAAACATTCAAATATTTCGTGGAATGCATGGCGCGTTCGTGCGAAAGACTTGACTCGCCTCTGAGAAAGGAAAGTACCAGTACGACGGCGTACCGAAAGAGAGTGTTGGAGAGCTCCCAAGAGAACGTTATGTAGCATAATATTATATTTCTTATGTATACAAATGTATACGAAGTATTTAAATCTTTTGTTTTCAGTCTTTCAATTCATGAGAAAACGTATCGATGTCTACCCGATGCTGGGCGTCTTCAAAGAAGGCGAGACGCGGGGGGGGGGGGTCTAGCGGCGTCCAACTTTTCGGCGCTCGGATCCACCTATTTCTGCTCATGATGAAGAATATATACATAGCCCACAGGACGTGCACGGTTTCGTCCCGTCCTCGAGTTCTTTCCGATCGTACCGATATTACCTGGTACATACTCTCGTACCAGTACGAGTCAAATACCTGGTATGTTACAAGGGGGGGGCTCGTAGACGCGAGGCAGGTGTGTGCTATACGTACAGAGTACAGAGTACGAGTACCAGGTGATTTGTTGCAAGTTCAGTCTTTGGCCAACCAACAGAGAACACGGTACAGCCAGTCAGCGGTACAGCAGTATAACATTATACGCGGTCAATCAAGTGCGTACCATTGTACGGTAAATCCCAGCAGGCAATGAAGCTTCGAGAACCAAAAACACGTTGGCTACCAGGTAGAGATGCAGCCCCGACAACTGCTGCACGGGTTTAGGCCGTAGAGTCCCACGAGAGTTCCAAGCATCCAAGAGCACAAAATATCACGGACAAGCAATTGCGGTCGAATGGGGAGCTCTGGTGCAAACGTGACTCATACCGAGACTGCCTGTGGCTGCACGACGTGTACACGACTAAAGTGCCGCCAAGTTACGAGTCCTCGGGCAACTGAACTGCTGTTCGTAGCAGTGGTATTACTCGTATTGATGTTGTGCGGCGAGGTGCCAACAACTAACTATACGCAAGACGACAACTTGTATATACAACAGCTCCCGATTGACCTACCGAACTCCCACGCACTGAAACGCCAAGCATGCAGCGCAAGCTGTGTGCCCCCCCTACATGATAGCACTGCAGGTGAAACGGTCGACGGCAAGACTTGCGCTGCCTTCCTCGGCGTTTTCTCATTTCCTTGCCTATCATCATAGCTTGTTGGAACCCGAAAAAGCAAAAAACAAAAATAATGCAAGCCTGACCTCGCTTGGCGGCAAAATGGGTTGGTCACGGCTGCAGCTAGAGACCTTTGTGCTGCTCTCACCGCTCCATTGCCAAACTAATGTACGTGTATCCCCGCATGCTACAGCGCCCTTCGATGCAAGCGACGACGTCGTGCGGTGATCCACTTACTCTACGAATGATATAATAGTGTACCTGGCATATAATAACCATTACGACGCTGATCACGCGACTCAAGTTTTACTTTTCGATGCAGCTGAAAGGGCAAAAAAAGCAAAATACTGACGCCCAACTAACTCACCGTGACAGTCTTGGGGTCAAGCATCTTGAGTTGCAGGTCTCCCGACATTGTCAATCCGGCGAGCACGGCGACGCAGAGAGGGTGGGGGGTGGTGGTAGTGATTTGTTTTGTTGTTGGATTTCCAGCAAGAGTACGTCGAGTGCTGCCACGCTTGCTTGTGTGACTGCCTGTATTGTGCGCGGGATGTCCACAGAAAGACGCGAGAAAGGTCACTCCACAGAACACACACGCCAGTACGTAGCAGTGACAGAACACGGAAAGACCACCGGGGTTGGCCGAAACGGAATCCGGACTCTGGCCGGAAAACCGGAGTAGTTGTAGAAGAGCGGCAGAACGGCCAGGGCGGAAGCGGCGGAAATCATGATGACCCCTCTCTGATATCTGACACCTGACATCTGACCATCGTATAAATAATGTTGTGTACGACGTAGGACACGTCTCGTGCGCGTTTTGCATCATGAAGAAAACAAAAACATACGAGCGAAAACATATCAAACAAAGTATAGCGCATAATATGAAATCGGTTACCATACGTGAGACGTATCCGTCAAAGACCACTCGAACCAAAAAAAGTACAGATTATTCAGATATACGTACCAGTATATTTTTCTTAATACTCGGAGTATCGAGTACATTTCGTACTCGGTGTACACTCGTACCAGAGCCTATTGTGGTACTGGCGGCCTAAACCCTGCCAGTATACTGGGAGGGTAGGAATGAGCTGAAGGCCCAACTAACAGTACGAACACTGGGCTTTACGCGTACAGCAGTATGTAGGCCCACGAAAAAGAAATAACATATCATACGACCCAACTTCGTAGTAACTCTGTGGAATATCACTTTTTGAGAAACGTCGAAGAAAATTGGATGGAAAAATCGAAAAATCGTGCTCAGCGGCAAGCGCGAGATTAAATCCTATATAATACCCTATACGCTCAAGGTTGCTCAAGGTGGTTGTCACAATAATATAATAATAGCGTTGGTCAGATTTCACTTTTTTGACGTGTGTGTTGTCTTCATTCACATTTTCATACATTTAATAAAGGGCAGCGGCCAAAAACAGGTACACCTGGTCCGTTCGGGGCCAAAAACAGGTACATACTAAAATCAAGTTAAAAACGCACCCCACGAACCTGCCGTTCCTTGCAATGCAAAGTGTAGAGTTTTTTCATGCTCTTTGTGCTCGCCCGGTGGCTACGTATACGAGTAGCTGCTCATAATAGTACGAGGAACGAATGCCTGCTGCTGTATTCTCCCTTCTCAACTTTTGTGACACCCCTGGTATTCCAAGTCAACCACAATCCCGAAGGGGAGCCTTCTATCTCGTATTATTTTTCGGCGGAGGTGTGCAGGCAGATATGTGTGTGTGTCGCTCGAGTGGCGTGTAGTGTGAGGTGCGAAGGGAGAAGGGGGTCTCCGCGTACGTCGGCATTTGTATAGGGGGCATAGGGTGGAACTATGTAGGGCCTCTGATTGGCTTAAAAACGACAAAAAAAAAGGTGAAAGTCAAGCAGAGTAGACAAAATCAGGTATACCTGGGTTTTGAAGAGGCAAAAACAGGTACAACGAGTTTTGGACCAATGGCAGCGCACGTGGAGTGCGTTTTTTACTTGGTTTTGAGTATGTACCTGATTTTGGCCGCAAATGGTTTTGATGTTTAAATATTTATTTTCGCAAATGGTTTTGAGGCTGCCCTTAATTAAATATTTTCGGCGTTCGGGCACACGATATATATTAAAAAATAAAAAAAAACAGCTGTGAGCTCGAGGATTTCGTCGAAGCTCATCTTTGCTAGCTGAGTGTAATACTTCGATCGCGCGTACTATGGACCAAACGTTATCGTACCACTTTGTGGCTCTTTTTTCTTCCTGACTTTTATTTCGGCAAACAAAGATAAAGGCTGTGCAGCAGCAGTGCCTATGGTCCAAAGCAACACAGTACTCGTATGTATTCAAAATATGGCACGTATCGTTTTCGTATACGTACTCGGTGTACGTCATACGTACATATTATACGTATCGTTCTCGTATATAGTACAAGGCATGTATTATCGTATACATTTGCGGAACAATAAAAGAGCCAACCAAGATAATGGCGTATTGTGCCTGGCATCATCTCAGGGGTCAGATGATGACGAGACACCCCTTTTTGTTGGATTTTTCAATCTTGAGGAACATAGTGGCCAACTTTATGCTCCATACGAGGGGTACACCCATTATCTTTGGCACTATGTTGCTCATAAGATTATGAACGAGCCACAAAGTGGTACCATAACCTACGGATTTTATATGTCCTCATGTAGGATGTACATCCCGTATGAGGGGGACACAATCTGAGGCTGTAGAATTCAGGAAGTGTGTGTCTATTTGTGGGGGAAGGAAAAATTAAATCAAATTAAAATTAAAATTAAACAGTCTGAAATAAACGTACCAGGTATACTATAGTGTTCCGACGAGTTTACGTGATAGAGGGGTTCTACATATATATGGTGGTGAGATCGAGGATTTCGTCGAAATTATACTCGTACTTATATTTTATGTACATATGTACCATGCCCGTTCTTTCTGCCTTTCTACCCAACCAACTACATCATGATTCAGTACACCCAGTTTCTATCCTGATTCCTAATCCTATGAGAGATCTCGTCCAAATGCTGTGGTCACAGCCTGCTGTGAGACAGGAAAAAAAAAACGAAACAAAACAAACGCAAATTAATGGGTAAAAAAACAAGTGGACTGCCAACGTACCGGGTACGTGTGTATGTATGATATCACATCATACTACTGTATACTGCTGTATACGTACGTACGACATACCTACAAATTCGTACGGGTACGTATGTATATAATATGTACCATGATGGTATATGTGTATTTCGATGGGACTCGTGGGTTGTTTCTTATTGGCGGACCCACACTTTTTTTTTTTTTTTTTTTTTCCATCCCATTTATTATCTTCGCACTTCCGTCTCTCCCTCCCTAGTCGTAACTCAGATCCGGGGTCACAAAGTAGGCTCCTCTCCCTCCCCCTCCACTACGGTTCTTGCCTTAAGTTTTATCGCGCAGAGGGTTCAGCCTTCCCAACGCTCGTCGACTCTCACCGAATTTTGCTAACTCACGCTCTCGCGCTTTCTGCTAGTCAAGAATATATATATTTTTTATATATTTTTGCGAGAAAAAGTGCCTAAGAGCATGCACTCGGCGGGGCTCGAACTCGCTTTCTTGACGCTTACAGGCTTCGTGGTTACCTGCTAGCCCACCGGGGCGACCGGTCTTTGTATAATATAATCAGTACAAAACCCCGAGTACACGCAGCATCCGCAGAATGATACGTATGATATAATACAAACATGCGAAATACTTGCAGTACTCAGAGTATCCAGAGTATTGAACGCGGCAACACCTGTCTGTGTTGCTTTCCCCACAAATAATAACAAAAACGAAGTTTTTTTTTTGGTAAAGCAACACAGGTGGCGAGTATATCCAAAATGCGGCCAGTACCCCAGTCCCCCCCTCCCCCCCCCCTCCAGAAATTAATTTGCAAGTTGCTCCCAAACACGCTCGTCGTGGGACCACGTCGTCTGTGAATGGTTTTTGAAAAAAAAAACGGGGGATGGAAAAGTATTGAAACGCGCGTGGTCGAAGTGTACTTTATCGTCCCAAATATATATACTGCGCTTGTGACTCACGGCCAGCAACTCATGTTCTGCCGACGTCGCCATTTGTTAAGGCATTAGTCCGTTGGGCTATAGTGGTAAAAGGTTAACCGATCGCCTACCCGAACTAAGCCTTATAACACTTGCTTGTTGAGAGCGTGTTGGGACTGCGAGTACTCACAGCAGTGCAAACGGGCGAAATCCTACCAGTACTCGCGGTACCCTCACAGTACAGAACCCTGATATATTTGAAGTACAAAAGTACAGACAGGAAGTATACGCGCAGTGTAAATAAGCATGTACGGATATATCAAGGATATATATATGTTAACCCGAGAAACTGGGAGCACACGAAGCACCTGCATGCAGTGTTCATACCGTCTCCAAAATTTTAATTGATGCCCCCAGTACCTGCGAGCAACGTAAAGCATTAAACTATCTGTGGAATCAAGCAAACATATCATTACATGAAGGGGTCGGAGAGTGGGGGCCCGAGATAGCGACCAAAACAAATTATTAATATTTAGTGATCTTTTTTGGTCGTATCAATCGTCCACGAGAAGCACAGAGGATGGCGCCCATCATCAGCAGGCCAGGTGCGTCATGCTGCGGCTGTGCCGTACGAGACTCCTTGCGTTGAAGCCCGGACACCAACAATTTGTAATGACCCCCCAACGACGTAGTAATCGTTGCTGCTGTAATCGTCACTTTCTACGTACCGTCGTCATGTTTCCCCTCCGAAGACCCAAGAAGGGGTTACTACTGTGTGTGTGCAGTGCGCATGCGTGCATCAGACAGAGCATTCACAACTGCCACCGGGCCCGAGCAGCGGTTAGCGCCAACGGATAAGATGGAAGCACTGACAACCGGAACAGAAAACCATGCTGGATAAGAACAACTAACTACTACGCGGACCCAGCCCCCCCCCATTTAGGGGAACCTCTCAACTCGCCATTTTCCACGTTTTTCATAGTAGGCTAGTATTCGTAATATGGCTGTCCGACAGAAAAAAAGAGTAACAATTCAGGAGTAGAGACACATACATGGTGCAACGGTGCCCGAGGGTAAGGCCTTTTGCGACCTAGGCGACAAGATTATGATCTGCCTGAACGCTTGGGAGGAGTTGCGTGAGTTTTGGCGTTTAGAAAGAAAGGTGGCCTACTGCGTTACCCCAAACATTACAGAGTACGAGTACCATCAGTTAGTTAGTTGCGCAAAGTTCCGATCCGACTACTACGTATTTATATAAAGTATTGACTATTCACACAAATAAATGGCGATGCGTGGTTCTTTGTAAGTACGTTTAAGATAAAATATGGTTATTATTCTAAAATATCCGAATGTTTAAGCGGTTCCGCAAGGGTTGGATATATATACTCATGTTCGGAAGACTTTGCATGATTTTTGACGCCACAAAAGATGCGTTGCTGCGAAAACAGGTCTGCCCGTCTGACTGCAACCCAACCTTCTGCAAGAAGCTCAGAATGGGGGGTCGCGTCCACCCGCCCGTGTAAAATATAGCTTATCTCCGAGGGCAACTACTGTAAATAATGCATATTTGGATGATCATTGCGGCGGCAGCGTTGACCGGCACTACACGACGACGGAGATCGGGCGCGCCAAACAATAACGCAAACAGGCGTCACATACATGCATGCATGCATGCTTCCTGTCGCAACCCTCCTCGTCATTGCGTCCCAAAACCCCCTCTAGTTTTGTTGATGTACTGCTGGATTCACGAGCAAAATGCCTTGAGTTTAGAGTCCACGGCGGCCTGACGAGTTCCTTACTGACTGTGTACTGCGCGTCCCCGCAAATATTTCCGCGCATCATACCAAGCGTTTCCCGCTGCAAGGACCGAACGAAAAATAGGCTATCACATCTAACATATCACACGTACGTCCATATTGCCGGCACGTAGGGATGTGGGCAGAGCGAAGACACAAAATATAGACAGGGTGGATAATGAAAGTGTCCCCGGGGGCACTTTAGTCAACGACGCCCCCGTAGTAACTTTTAGCGTAATGCGCCCCCGGAATTGGGGGCGTAATACAAGTGTGATGAGGTGTTCTAGGGCTATAGGATGGTTGAGAGATAATCGTACAGGTTCAAAGCCTTGGGCCACCCTAATATTATGATCGTGTACTGAAGTTTGCTTGGTTGATCAGATGGGCAGTAGCATCGAGACTTCGTAAACCCATGGGAATGTTTTGAGTATCAGAATATTTGTCAGGCCATCTCCTATGGAACATTGTTTAGATTAGGACCGAAAACGAACGTTTTCAGTTATCAAAACCGATCTTCAGCCTATGGGCCCGAAAGTGGTCCATTTTCAGGTGAACTATTTCGATTCTCATTTTTGGGACGGCCTCCACTCGGAAATGGGGCTTCATCTTCGATCAACATCGAGATCGAAACTGGCGCCCGGATTTGCATCGTCGTGGGTTTCCACACATCGTGGGAGACAACAAGCGTTCAAATGTATGCATCTGCCAAGCAAGCAACAGGACCTATGCTGCTTGCTGTGCCCCGCTACCCACCCCCGCGCGCCTCACAGGCATCACCACGAGCCGATGGGATCGGTTCATAATTGTGTCGGCTGCAAGAGCCTTGCCACTCTCTCCTCGCGGCTGCTATGTCGCTCAGTCGCAACTTGTCTCGTTGAGGTCGAGGGGGCAGTCGCGGTCTGTTAAACGAGACGATCAACACAGACAGCGAGGACGAAAATACGAGTTCTAAAGACAAACCTCCTATGAAGTGTACGTGCCGTGTTTCCCTCGCCGAGAGCACCAAATACCATGATTCTGCGTGGTGGGCTGGGATGCTCCGGAGCGACGAGCCGCGTGTAGTCTACGTCTAGTAGGGAGGCGGCGAACATCTCACTTCCTCCCGCTGTTGAAGTTTTATATGAGAACATAGCCAAACAGCATTCTGGAAAATCCAGGTCATGATAAGGTTGACGGCCGATTCTGTGCGTCTGGTTTTAAGGCCCGAGCAATTCATCAAACTTTCGACTCTCAAAAACGTTCCATAACATATGGTCTTACACGACGAGAGAACCCGTAGAATTAGCTTTCAGATTACCACAGGACTGGTATTATCCCTTGGACAGGATAAGACGATTACTCAGGAATAGCTAAGCATCATGAGAAAGTTCCCTATGCGACTATAGCTACCCGACCAACGGGTTGTTAGTGGGAGAACTATCGTAATCGCCCGGGCTATTATTAATAGTGAGAGCAAATGCTCTGCTGCCTTTAAGCTGAGCCTTACCTACTCTCTCACTCTCTCGTCCACCTCTCAAGGTTCCTTATCCCAGCTTAGCCTTTTAGTCTCCCATCGTCAGAGGGTTAATATAAAATAAGAGGTCTCCTATACTGAAGACAAACTGGGATCTTTGCCAGCAACGTTAAATCCCTGCACCCCTTCCGTTATATCTCGAGCATCTTCACACTACACTTGGCTAAAGCGCCCCCCCGAAAGTAGGAAGCATGAAGCATGGTACCACACGCGATGCCGCCGGCCCCCGTAAGATGCTCCAATAGGCCAGCCAACATGAAACGTATATTTCGAGTGAGCCTCAGACTCTTACGTGTCGCTCACGGCCAGGTCACTTTCCTATATCAGGTTTATTACCTACCGAAGGTATTGAAACGTGTTTTATTGTATGGTACTGGCACATTCATGCCGAATCTTTGGAAAGGGGGCGCCACTTGCCTACAAGTTTTCATGCATGGCAGTGAGTGCTGGGAATGGCACACGAAGACCCCTCCCCTGCAGCTACCAACAACAGACTATCAGGAAATGCCCACTTGGAACGAAATACAACGTAGCCAGTCCAGATACATGTGTGCTGCCTCCTGCTGAATTCGGTTTGGCCGCGAAGCCGTCGCTCTCTAGAGGTATCCGCTCACGGACCGCCCCTAGCGGCCGAATCTTGAACGACACAGAACCTGCAACACGGCGCGCTGCGCCAGCACCTAAAGCGGTGCAATTGAACATGCGCTTTCCAGCAGCGCTCGAGGCCCTTGCCGTTCTGCGGAACTATAGTGGTGCCGATCGATTTCACTCAGGCGCATGCCGAAGTGCGCCTTTTAAATATCGTGAGACATGCCGACGTCCACGCCCGGGCCCTGCGCGTTAATGAAGCTTTCGGGGCAGTGGGGGCAATGAAGCTTTGGAGGCGAGGTGCAGGAGTGAAGCTGACGCTAGCGATGTCCTCAACAACACCAAAGCGGGCCCGATATGTTTTAAAAAATGCAGCTGCTGCTGACGAAGCAGATCATGTACTGCACAGTACAGTACAAGTGCGAGGGCTAGGCACGAGATTATAGTTGAGCTCAGCGTAAAGGCGAAAACTACCTGTTTCTTTTTCAAAATCGGCCCGCATGTTGCTCTTTCTTGTTTGCTTTTTGTCATATGGGTCGCCAAAACGAGGTCACTTTCGTAGCTAAGTTATTAACTTAGACCCAAAAGCGAGGATTTTGTTCTTATTGGGCTCTTTTTTTTTCGTGGGTCTGTACTCAATAGTACACCTGCCTGAAGGGTGTCTACGGCACCTACGGTACTGCGGCGGTAGGTGCAGTAGCTCCGCTTGCCTTCGATCGCTCGCCCGGTATACGGACAGACGTGTGTGTGTTCTCATTTGTCCTGATATCTCCAAACATTGTTTGGGTACACATAAGCTAAAATGCACCCGATAATGTAACCTTTGGGCGTGACTGACGCGATAACAAGTGCAAGCACAGCACTTATACGCGCATTACGAACGCTGCGCAAATCGGGTCAATGGCTGTATGGCTTGGTGGCCCGGTAGACTTTGTACAGTTCATCATGGATATATTACTGTATTATTATATAAGTCGCATAATATGTAAAATCGTTCGTGATCACGCATGTGTTCAGAAGGGGTAATTGATACTAGAAACGAACGCATTGTATGTCGCGTTAAGACCGATTGTTGATGTTGATTGGCTTATAGCTGATGCTAGACAAAGGTCAAGTGCCTGAACCACATTTAGGCTGGTTCTGTGACATGATGTGAGCTGGGCCCAGATAATATATTATACTGGCGACTCTTGGTCCAGTGTTGTGCTTATTATTGATATGATGTGGAGAGCTCAGATGCGCGTGTGAAGAGTGAATAAGTGGGTGTGCAAACAATCTTGTTCTGCTCGTCCTTCTTACGGTCATATCTACTCGTACGGTAATCTTACATTTATACGCACGTTACCGCAGTCAATGCGTTTTGGTGGAATGTCGTTCCACACGTATACACTCTCTCTTCGAGCCTTTTACCAACTAAACCACACGACAACGTAGTAGACACCACGTACGAAACCACAGTCAGTATCCTGCATGCCCTTACTGACTTTGTAATAAGCATCTACCTGTAACTAGTGGATATCTAGTACTGTAGAGGATACCACTCTTTCACAGCCAAGTATATATCGTTGACACCTTACCGTGCTTGACTCACAGTGCACGACGGTACGTAGGGGCAACGTAATTGAACTGAGTTGCCTCTGGTACTCTACTTTTGCTACTGCGGTATCATACTACCGGCTTGGGTACCCCGCTGTGCTACTGTGTTACCTCTGTACTCAGCTACAGTACAGGACACCTACTGTACTAAGAAACGGAACATATGTTCCAGGCTGGCTTTCTTACTTGAGAAAAGGTGCTTTCTACACTAACTTCAACATAACGACTCTCGAATTTAGTAGTTTTCCTCTAAATCGCAGCCTGGTTTTCATATTAGCCTGTTTCTTATTAGGGGTCCTGTACTGTATGTTCCATCAACAGCAACATTGCATTTCTACTGAAGTGGAAAAGGGCTAATCACCGACACCGATGACCGGAGAGAAATTACTGCACCCACCGCGGCTGCAGATGACGAAGACAATCGGTATGTAGGTCCGGCATCCTACAGTCGCCGGCGTTGCGCGCTGCGGATAATATTTTCTCGGAGGCGCTTTAAGCTTAGTTGTGCCCCCCGAAAAGCCTGCTAGGAGATATCATGAATACAGAAGTCACAAACAAGTCTGTATATCGGGCGAGTAGCGATGACAAGTGAAGCTACTGCACCTACCACGGGCAGCAGACGCCGTTGAAACCCACAGGCGGATCTAGTTTCGGAGGCAAGTTAGGTTACAGTTGTGTACCCCTGTTTAAGACCACGCCGTGATAAGCCCAAACACGTGGTCTTATCTTTACTTTGGTATTATCGTTTACTACTGACCATACTAATTCCAAGTAGTTTTCTTCCTCGTGACAAGCCAATTTACCTGGTCTTATATCTACTATGGCCTTAAACCGGATGGTCTTAAAAGGGGTACACCACTTGTTTGGGCCACTCAAAAAAATGCTTCGAAATATCACGATTATTGGTAACACGAACGCATCTGTATACCGGGTGGGGAGTTATGGCCGGCGGAACTGCTATTTAATACACATATCGCGGCAGTAGTATAATGCCGCAGACGACCCATAGGCAGGTATACCATCCTACGGTCGCAGTCATCGCACGCTGTATATTGTGCTTCATATTTCTGCCTTCGGAGGTACTTTAGCTTAATGTCCCCCCAAACAGCAGTGCTCGAAGATATTCACAAGCCGTAATCTGCCCGCGCAGGCGAACTTTTCAGACGTGTCCGCATAAAATGATGCTGTTTCTAATGACGTAGGGTTTTGTCACGAAGCTGTACGGTATTCGTTCCGGACGGCGAGATTATTCTTGACTTCGACTAACGGCGGCCACCACTACGACCCGGACCTCTAATCCTGACCCTAACCCTAACGAGAGGCATACCTGATTGCTGTGCCACCTGATCGTTGTGATTGGAAAGGCTCTATTTTCAATTCGGGCACACCTAAGGAAGTTCGCCTGCGCGGGAAGATTTACGTGAGCTCGGAGATATTATGAACTTGAAAACATCAACACGTCTGAGTCTATAGATCGGGCGAGGAGGGATGATCGGCGAAACTGCTGCAACTGCCGCCGCAGTAGAAGCCGTATACAACTCCCAGATAGGTCTAGTATCCTGCGGTCGCCCTCATCGCGCGCGGTATGGTGTTTATTATTTCGGGGGTCACTTTAGTCCAGTGTGCCCCCAATTCCGGAGGCGCGTTGAGACCAAATTCCCCGGGGGGCGTCATTCACCGAACTTTCCCCGCGCGGGCACTTCTATCATCTCCCAAGAGACAAACTGGAGTAGAAAAGCAAGCAGTGAAGCCGGGAGCGCTTCAAGATAAAGTGCCCCCTGGGGCACTTTCATCATTTTCCAAGAGAAAAACTGGAGTAGGAAGCACGCAGTGAGGGATAGGGACACGGGGCGTACAGCATACCACAGCTGTTAGCGGGGGCGTGTGTGTACGGCGCCCTTCGGCGAGGACTAGTTGTTTACGGCGTAAACGAAAAAAATGTGCGAACAACCAGCCCGATCGGGTTATTCTTCTTTTGATATCGGGTTGCAAACTGCACGCCGTGCAATGGACGGCCACAGCGGTCGAGTATTCTGCCAACTGCTTCATAAACTATATAATATTCACCTGCGTCTTACCTCTTCTTCCCCTGCCCAGTCTTCCGTCCTGCGCAGTCTTCGCCCTTGCTAGTTTGTTCTAGCGTTGCTTAAGCTTTTCGCGAGGATCTTTCCCCTCCCGCACATCTACGAGCGCTCTTCCGATCTGGAACGTGGCATCGTCAAGTAGGGATAAGGACGCGCAGCAACAGCAAACAACATCATCATATACCGTCACCGAGAAAGGGGCTTGTTAGCAACGCCAAAGTGCGAGAAAGCAACCATCGACCACGACTAACCAGGAGAAGCAGGGACTCCAGCAGAAGGCCGGGGCCTGCTGCAAGTATGAGGCAGTCTTGACTCGACTACTGGTTGCAGTACGTATGTACGTACATGCCACCGGAAAAACAATATATGTGGAACCAAAGGCTGAATACAGAGTTTCTTCGAGAATCGTGCGGTGGTGGATGAGTATATATATCTTCTATTTTTCCGCAGCACATAATATATATAGCGTCCCCAATAGGTCCGTACAGTGGAAAGGCAGGACAAGAGTTCGGGGTCAGTGTGTGGCAGTAGATACGTGAAGATACGGGCGATGTCGATCTCGGAGATATATAGATTGAGAGGGATTATTGTGTCGGGATTTATTTCCATGTGTCCCCGGGGGGCACGCGCCGTGGGTTGAAATTACGCCGCACATTCTAGGAGGGCACGCGCCTCCCGGTATATTGGTTGCTGGTGTTCACGTGTCCACCCAACGCCATTCCCCTGAGTGCCTGTACCTTGTGCTTCATACCGCGATGGTCTCCGTCTACCCGCGCAAGAACAACCGTCAGCGCCACAACGGAAAGCCCAACACTGGCAGTTCTCGGACGATGTTCAGCCAATACGACTACATACGAGTATTGTGTGCGGATCTGGTCCGAACTATATATCATGGTCCACCCAGATATCGGCCAGGTACGTAGCTCCCATGGCTTGGCGCCATAGGGTCGCGGGCGCACCTCTCCTCGTCGTCCCAGCGCTCCTTGACGACCTCCCCCGCGACTGGCTCACCTCACGGCATATAGCACCTTCTTGGTATTGACACGCATGACAAACCCCCATGAAACGAGTGATCGGGTGTAGCTTGCGGACGACGCTACAGTAGCCTCTCGCCGTGGAGTTCTACCGGAGGCTGGACGCTTCAAGGGCTTGGAGACGATACTGCGCGACCGCTGCTAGAAATGAGCACCGGATGCGACGCCAAACAGACTTGACAGGTATGGGCACAGCAAACTGGTTCCATGGTGCAAGCTGGCATCCCCCTGCATTGTGTGTGTTGGGCGCCAGCATGCTGCCTCATCTGGGGTGAGCGCCTTTACGTACACAGCAAGAGATCTGCCCAAAACTGGTATTGCGGACTTGAGCGCTAGGTTGTTGTGCCCCCTCCCCCACCGCTACGAATACTACTCTATGTCATGGTTTGGCTTGGTCGTACACTACTATAAATATCACTCATTGCAATGGTTGACGTACAGTAAGTACGTCAGTTCTCGATAGGTTCGCAATATGTATCCCGCCGCTAAAACAGAATACCGACACTACTGGCGCGAAGCAAATACAAGGGAACGAGAGCAAACAAAACACCAGGTAGGACTCGGATAACTATTCACCGGATTAGACCGGATCCACGATACCTGTGGTGTGCTAAATAGTTTTGCTGCGCAGTCATCTGCCACTACCACCGCTGAGTACGCCATGAAACAGCTGTTAAGGAGGACTTCACCTGGCAGGGCCTTCCCACGGCAATAGGATTGCAAGCTCGGCTTCGGTTGGAACCTTCTTGTCACGGGCGCGATTTGACATGACGATAGTGCTCGTGCTTGTTGTTCCGCGGGGTGAACCGACCCTTCTCGTTTGTATACATGTATGCCCTGGTATAGCGGTAGAACCTATTAGGAGGTGCATACAGTGGATAGATGTCGCACTACGATGTGAAGTGAAATGACAAGTGACACGTGACACGCGAAGGGAACAAGTGAAAATAACGGTTGGCAGTTGATTGACAGTTGAACATTGTGGCAGCGATGACAGGCTGCATAGCCCGACTATAAAAAGCACTACTTATGAAGGTTTCGAAAGTCAACCGGGTTGACAGTTGACAACTGCTAATTGGCGATTTAACTCGTACTATGCCGATGATAACCGGGGGTGGAATGGGGGCAACTAGAGACCCGCACGGAAATAGATCGCATTGATTGAAACGAGTTGCCAGTTGATTGCCAGGTGAACTTGGTATTCGTGATGGCCGAACGCTTAGGAAACCTATAGTAGAGGCACCTGTGAAATGCCAGATACGTGGCAGCGATGCCAGGTGCGTACGTAGGGCAGAACTGGAATAAAACGCGCGCCGTGGCCGATGGGGTACGAGACAGCGTTTTTGCGGGAGAGCTTTTGTACTTTCCGCGGTTGGGCCACCGTTATTGCCGTCGAAGTGTCGGTAGGTGGTGCTATAACGACACTGAGGGCAACGGCGGCGCGACGTGTCCTCGGCAGGACAAGTACAGCAGTGCATCTGGAGACATTGCTGTAATAATTTCGCATCGGGTTCCGTCTCGGGGAAGAAATAAGTAAAGACAGCATTTATCATGGCTATGGTCGATCAACTCAACCATGGAGAAAAAAGCGGCAAGCGGAATTCAGTTTGAGAGTCGTGATAACCGATGATGAGCGCCCTCTTGTGGCTACGTGAAAGTGCACTCCGATATACCTATGAACGTTAACTGCCGCATGGTCGTGCTAGATAAGGCCCTGTCTCGATGTTTTCACATCATCTCTATCGTCCGGATAGTAGCATAGCCAAGGCGGATGCAGAATTGTGAAGCACGTTCATTTGGCGTTCTAAACCATCGGCCGCCTCCGCGACGTGGCATGCAGTTAGATTTTGAATGTTGCGAAGTCCCTGACAGCAGTCATAGAGATAAAACAAATATTCAAGGCTCAATACACCATCATCTACACCAGTATGCTAGCCGGGTCGGCGAAACGTACGATGTATTTGTATCATGTAGGCTTTCACCATGCATAGTCAGGATATGCCAGGCCCAGCGGTAGGAATTAGGATATCGCTCGCGGGGTGGTACAGCAGTAGTCCCCTACCGTAGCCCAGCGGGGTATTGAAGTGGTTCCATTCACAGCTCCCACCTCCCTCCACCAAACTGGAGAATAGGGTGGTGTCCACTTCCGTTTCGACGGTGTAAGGGCATGGTAAACAATTTGTGAAAGGCGCATGATGCGGCAGACCAAGCCCCGTCATCCTAACCGTTTACCAAGGGTTTCCATTCTAGAAGTGCGGATTATGAACGGATATTGTCGTGCCACTGCCGCCTGACATCGTACCATAATGGCCCGCGGCAGTGCCATGGCACGCCGCAAGGGTGCCTGTTCATGATCGGCCGTGGCTTTGCTTCCATTGCACTGTCTTCATATATCCCCATGCACTGTAATGGAAATCACTGTCAACCGATGGGTTTGCCCAAATACGGCAGTGGCAGTCTCGCCGCAGTGTCATGGGACCCTCCAGGGTACCGCCTTGGGATATTCGCATGGCAATGTCATTACATTATTCTTGCCCTGGAAGTCAGTTTCATTAAACCCCAGGGAAATGTTATGAATGGCCATTGCATGGCAATGTCATTGACACGAAAGCACATGGGAGCCTTGTTAAAGCGCATGCCCGGCCATGTAACGTCATGAACGCGACGGCAACGTCAAGACGCCAATGGCATCGCTATGACGCTGCCATGGCACCACCATGCTATTGCCATGGGAACCGATAACACCGTCATGGCATTTCTGGCATGGCAAGGCTAGGGCGTCGCCATGGGCCCCCACGACAAGGGTTCCTCGCCAACCCACTCCTTGCTTAAATACACCTACCTGTACTAGTTGTGTGTGCATGGGCAGCAAGGACTCTCCAACGCTTGCCAGAATAGGGGTGACACTTGTTTTTGTTTGCCTTACGAGGCAGACCATTTCTGACTGACGGGACTACTCAACTCAGGGATTACCCATTATCCTTTGTGTTTTACGCTATGTTTCGATGTGTACCTACTGTAGGTCATGGCCTTGTTCGTCGGGTTGCTTGCCCTTTAACTTTTCTCATGGTGGGGTGTTGGATGGGGTATATGAATCCTATGCTGTAATCAAGTAAGGAGTCAACCTTAGGCGCACCCCTTTCGTGGCATGACGTTGCGTCAAGTCTACCGTACACAGTGGCTTTTTTCTATTTCCCATGATCCGACTGCATCTCACGCCCTCGTGTGCTCTACTGCCCAACCACTGAGGTTGGGTTCATCTCATCGATTTACATTAGGTTCGGTAGATATTAGAGAGGGGTTCGGTTAATTGACATGAACAAACACTCTTAGCTGCACCACGATTTGTGCCAAGCTATGCTGGCCACCAGCACACCCTCTCAGACTTGTATGACAATAATACGTACTACAGTAGAACGGCCCACGCCACAGCGCTGGTTCGTTATTTAGATACGAAGCTCGTCTGGCCAGCAAGCAAGACAGCGCAATTATAGCTTCACAAAACAAGATGTCGTGAAGTGGTTTGAACGGCATACTACATACTAATACTAGGGATGAATGATACTGAGTCTTGGGCTTCATTGCGCCACAAATCTTCCGCGCACGCCATAAGTATATATATACTACCAGGATACCAGGTAGTATGTAGAGAGGTAAACGAGGCAAAGGTGCCTGATACATACCGTAGGTAGCGTGCGCCCGGACGAAATAAATCAATTGAAAAGCGAAATTCTGCCCCACTCAAACTCCCCACCAAACACACGACAGCACAGTGACCGCGGTCAACTCGAGGCGGCATGCAGCGAAACAAGTCCCACGCGTCATAGCCCAAACTTCCCCGCTTCTGAAGATGCTGGGTTGGTGGAAATCGGCTTCGTACAGCTCTCGCAATCAGACACGCAGTGATACGAATGTCACAGACAGTACACAAAGAGCCTAACATCTTCTATTGGAAGTCTGTACTGTACGGCCCCTGGTATGAAAATGCGTTTTTGCCTACAGTGAAAAAACAAAAAAGGTCGCTTCGCTCACTCGGCCTTGCTCCATACCTGGTACGCCATACTGGTATAACGCGTACATACGTTGAGAGAGATCAAGGGATTCGAAGAGCTTCCTCTGATGCTTTGCTTGTAGGCAATCAACTTGCGCCACTCATCACTGATATTGCTCTGCTAGTGGAGAGTTAAATGAGGCAAGGTTGCCTGATACACGCCGCAGGCCGTGTGCGTGTGAAGAAAACATAACCAAAGCAAAAATTGGAATCCCGTCGCACTCAAAACACACCACCAACACCACCGCAGGGTGCCAATCATGGCGAACCCAAGACGGCTTGCAACAAAACAAGCCGCACGCGTTAGCGCCAGCTCGCTCGCTTCTGTAGACTCCGGGTGTGAAGGTATCGGTCACGTACAAGCTCTCGCAGTCAAGGATTGATGCACATACATGATAACACAGTACAGAGTACACAGAGACGCACAGATGCATTAAACAATGAAAGCCTGTGCGCACCCAGTATGAAGAGGCATTTTTTTGCCTTCAGGCAAAAAACGGCCTCGGTCGCTCCGCCCCCTCGGCCTTTCATTATGGTTCACCATATTTAAGCGCGACATATGGCGACAAACATAGCAAAGTTGGAACCCAAGCATCCGATCGTAGTATTTCACCTCGGCACAATAGACATATCGCTACACCGGACGGAAGAGCTTCAGACTGCCCGAGTCGTAAGAGGGATCCTCTTACGGTCTGCCACAGGTATCAAACACCGCCACTTCTACGCTACCTGCGTCTCACTACAACGGTCCTGCTTACAGAGAGCCTCGCACGCATATCGTGACGGTTGCCGAGGTATTCCCGCAGGGCCTGCCTCACAAACCAAAAACAAGGTATTGAAGCAGGGGGTTGATATCGTTTGAGTGTCCCACCCAAAATCAACGTTGACCGCTCGACACGATGCTGGTCGCACTTCCACCGTATTCACCAGCCCGCAATGCTCGGTGCCACGATGAAACCAGAGCCGGGCCAAGCGTGCTCGTACTTGCCCTTGGTCATGAGGACGATGGCTCGAAACGTGGTCAGCCTTTTCGCCAAGGCCCATGATATCAGCCCCGGGAACTCTATGGGACAGTGAAACCTGCAAATCGGCACATATTCGTGAGATGGGGGAGGAAATTATAATACGGTACCTGTGAAAGCGATTGCCCTTACCTTAGCGACTAATCCTCAACGAAGTGGCGGTTCGGTGTTTCGTGTACTTGCAAAACAATCGGTGCGTGTATGTCCGCCTATGGTCTATGGCTACTAGAGTAAGGCGGCACTCTCATAGAGCCCAGCCGCGACACAAGAACTAAGCCCTATCGCGACGTACTATACCTTGGGCAAGGTAGTTTGCGCTCCTGGTGCAGACGCGAACTCTTTGTGTACATCGCGCAGAAGACGTCTTGCGATGCCGTTACCTGGTGTCCCGAAATAAAGAAGCCTGATTTGCAAGCATCGCCAACGGCGCCGCCCCTGCCCCGAATCAACGCGCACGAAATAGGACAGTCAATCTCCACGATGGGAGATGCCAAACTAACGTGTTAATCATTTGTGTCCACCGCCACACAAGGAGACCTTCACCGAATCCTCCGTTCCTTTAGGTACTTATCGATGGGGCATATCGCAATCGGGCCGCTACACACACAATACAAAGTGAGCCCCGTGTTTGGCCCGATTAGGGAGTCTGCTTCGCAACCGCAGGTGCCATCGGGTCTTGTGGAAAATAATTATATCGACCCTCAGAGTTGATACGGTGTACCTCGAAAATGTCACTACCGACCGGGACAGCTCTACGGAGAGGGTCGTTAGTGCAGCCCAGAGAGAGAGGCCACACCTGGCACGGGGTACGAGTCAGGGCAAGAAATATCTACTATTAGCTGTGCTGTAGCCGATCATCTTTCCGTCAGCGTCTCTAGCCACCAGCCTGTTTCAGCGGCGGAAATGGGAAGTTGCGTGTGGTCGATAAGGGATCAGCCGGCGCATGGCGTGTCATACCTGTGGTGGCCACCAGGGGTTCACTAGCGATGAACCACACCGCAGTGACTACCGTCCACATAGTTGTTGACCAGCATAATTATTACATATTGGTGTGTCGAATTGTTAACACCGAGTGCGGTATAACAAATGGCCTCTGGTGCCCTGTGAATATTCACATCCATGCCAACTCTTGCATGTATGGGTACACTAGGAAAAGCGTTCCTGGACGCTCTCGTCGTACAGTACCCCTCTCCCACGAATTGCAACTGTAGTGCTGTCAATAGGCCGAGTATCGAGTGCTTGTGAGCTCACATTGGAAACGGAAGGCCGGCCGCCAACATCCCGGCGATGTCCGCCTGCCGGTCCCACCCGCTGTCTGCCCCGTGAGCCGCAAGGAACAAGTCCGCGCATTCTGTCACGTCTCCCGCGGTCATACCCATCTATGACAGGCTATCCGTGTCGGCAGCAGGAGACGACGACTCCAGCGTCGGTAAGAACCCACCCAAGTACTGGCACGTGTGTTTCGCCTGTGGTGATTTTAGTCGTTGCGCGGGGAGGAAGGGGGAGGGGGGTGTACTTGCATGCATGGCCGTAGTCGTATGACCATAGACCCTCGCATCCCTACAATGCCGGGACGGAGCATGTCGGGTTTTCACCGACCAGGCAGACATTGCTAGCATCAAGAACGAAGCGCAGTGAGGTGTTGGGCGAGTCGCATGAAGGGTGAGCTGCATCCTTATAATGACCGCTTGTGAGGTGGACTTGCCTATGGATGACAGCTTCAATGAGCTCATGTAATTTATTGTGTGGCCACTTCCTGAGACAGCAATGGGAGCACTGTGTAACTGCCTCGCGGGTGCCTTACTATATACACACTACGTGATACGACCATTCCCCTTGTGCGGAGCAAAGGTTCTCCACCCCGCACAAATGATTTAACTCGACCGCCAGCTTTGGTGACCGCCAAAAACAAAACAAAACTGTACCCTGGTTCTCTAGCTCACGCAGTGAGAGGCGTGGTTTACAGCGTCGTCTCCAACCGACGCCAACCCAACCTATACATATATAATATATTTATAGGGGGAGGTGAGGGGGGGGGGGGGGGGGCGTACTCATTTGTTGCTTGCCTTAGTCATTTGACCATTGACCACGCATCCCTTTCGAGACGGAGCACCGTTCCTACTCCTAATAGAGACACCTCCAACATTTGGGCGCTCATTACGTTGTTTCCATATATTACAGAGAAACCTTTTGCTAATCTTATCCCCTTCCTGCTTCGCCGCCTGTGGCCACCATCTATCTCCTAAGATAGCGATCGTTTTCTCGCTACTATTTAGTGTACCAAACTGCTCCATGTCACACTCGTCTATTTTCCTCATCTCCTCCTCTAGCACATCCCTTTCCTCCTTGTACCTTTCACATTCTCCCACTATGTGAACTCTACTCTCTATGGCTTTGCCACATGGGCACATCTGTGCCTCTACTTCCTCCTCCTCCCGGCTACTGGTATACCTCCTTCTTCTTTCTGGCAGGTCCAGGTCCCCTACACGAAATCGCAGTTTCAGCTTTTTCGCGAAGTCCATTGGGCCGTGCAGATACCTTTTCATTCCTATTCCTTCTCTCAACCCCCCGTACATCTCTAAGTGTTCTTCCCCTTCCACCTTCTTTCTCAGTGCTAGCCTTTCCCTTCTTTCTATCCTTTCTTTCACTTCTGTCTTGTATCCGCTAAATTTCTCTATGGCCAGCGTCTCTTTTTGGTTTCCTATTTCCTTCCCTATGGGGGGGTGTTTAACCCGTGCTGTATTGCGGCCCTGTCCGCATCAATTTGCGGTACGCTGGGCGCAGAGTGCCACACGTTTCGTCTGTGCACCCTCAGTCTGGTCTAGATCATGCGCCCAATCATAGAGTAGCGGGGCTTCGCGCGCAACAAGCGCCCTATGATGCGACAGTTGGGCGATGCGGAGGCGTAGATGATAGGCGTGCTCGCAGTGGAAAAAAGAAAATGGGATGATGACGAAAGACATTGGCCGGTAGCGTGTCGTGATGGTTGGCGCGCACGTTCGATCAAGTAACAGGTGCTGTTATGATATATTCCCGCAGCAGCGCTCCCATCCGGAGCCAACAATATGATCGGGTGAAAACGCACACGGCTACACAACACGGTCGCCGCACTGTTAAGCAGCAGTTTGGGAGCTCTCCATTGTACCTCGAAGCCGAGCTTGGCGTAGAGGGAGAACGAACGTGAGTTTGACGCAGCTTGCATCAGAACCTGCCACGACGCAAGAGACACGAACAGAAAAAAATAATTCGTGTAAATTTTCAAGCGTGGGATACGAGGAAGAGTGAAAAAGTGAGGATTACGCCCATCGTCGCCGTTCACACTCAGCTAAACGAATGCCGTGGCGGGAACCCCCGAAACCTTCCCTCTGCGCAAAACCGTAGGGTGTATGAAGGGTTGTACTGTACTGCTTTCTTTACATCTCACCAACGTGGAGAAACCGAGCTTCTCTCCGTCTCTCCCTTCCTCTCTCGGTGTCCCTCTCTCTCGTTCTCTCGCAGCGCCTCTTGTCTCCGTAGCAGATACTTATACATAGAGCTATTAGTAGTATACCAGGTACTACACGAGCAGCAAGAGAGATTAGACGAAGTAGTTACCAGTTACCACATATCAGTCCACACCACCACCACGAACACCCCCATCGCCGCCACCACGACCCCACCAGCCGAGTACCAGGGGCACCAGAATCTTGATGCTCGTGGTGACTGGTGGTCGTTAGTGGTGGCATGGTCCTGCTCCGTCTCTCCCTTCCTCTCCCGGTGTGCGTCTCTCTCGTCTTCTCGCAGCGCCTCTTCTCTCCGAAGCAGGTACTCATACATAGAGTAGTATAATGCACAATATATTATACCAGGTACTCTCTTTATTTTCTTCAGCTTGTGACAGTGAACGTCTCACCCTGCTCATGGAGCTTGGGTCCACACTACGTACAGCAGTACTTAAACATATATAGATAATATGTATAATAGTCTTCTGCGAAGCCAACAACATCCTCCCGGAGGAACAGTGCGGCTTCCGACCTGGTCGATCCACAGTATGCATGCTGTTCGTCGTGCGCCGACTCCAGGAACTAGGACAGAGAAGGAGAATACCGCTCTACATGTGCTTCGTCGACCTACAGAAGGCCTATGACTCGGTGGACCGAGAGCTGCTATGGAAGGTGCTGGCCAGGGCCGGGATTCCTGCGGAGATGGTCGCCGTCATCCGACAATTCCACGATGGAATGCGGGCCCGGGTGCGCATGGACCATGGAGAACTGTCAGACTGGTTCCAGGTCACGCAGGGCTTACGACAAGGGTGTGTGCTGTCCCCACTGCTGTTCAACGTTTTCTTCGCCGCGGCCCTAGAGGTCGTTATCGTACGATTCAGCGAGGACGATGGTATCATGCAGAACCTAGTGCTACTGAAGGAGGAGACGGGAGCGGGGACGAAGACACCACTCGACCGCGTACGGAGGGCGGTGTGGGGGATGCTGTATGCCGATGACGCCGGCGTTGTATCGAGGTCCGCCGACGGACTGGCGAGGATGATGACCATTATCGTGCAGGTGTTTGGGGAGTTCGGGCTGACGGTGTCGGAGAAGAAGACGGAGACTCTCCTGATGCGCGTAAAGGAGAAGCAGCCAACACCGCCCCCGCCGCCGCTGATAATCGAAGCAGCGGGGCAGAAATACACCCAAACCCACGAGTTCCGGTACCTGGGCGGCCTCGTCAACGAACATGGCGACCTCACCCGGGAGATCAACTTCAGGAGCAGAGCAGCGTCGGCGTGCGTCAGGAGGTATGGCCCGGAGCTCTTCGATAGGCCGGGAGCACCGTTTCGACTCAAGGCCCGCCTGCTTCAAGCGGAGGCGATGGAGGCACTGCTGTACGGTTGCATGACATGGGCCCCACGTCGCGACCACTACCGACTGCTGCGGACGATACACCACCGGCTGCTGCTGCGAGTTATTGGGTACCAGCGCAAGCAAGGCACCTACCGGCAGCTGTCCTACGCCCAGGCCCTGAAGAGGGTCGGGTGCCAGAGCGTGGAAGCCACTGTCCGGCAGCGGCGCCTACTGTTCGCGGGGGCCGTGGCAAGGCAGCCAGACGGGCCACTCCCGAAACGCCTGATGTTCGGGGAGCTGGTGGGGGGGAAGGACCCGGGCGCGGGGTGCCCGGAGCAGAACTGGCAGACGTGCCTGAAGGACGACTTCAAGGCGTTCGGAGCTACGCACGGCTCTACGGACGACCAGAGACGTGTCTTCGGA
>MEHQ01000863.1:0-32301 GCA_008828725.1 Saccharina japonica | reverse complement strand
TTTTGCTTCGTGTGGACTTCGTTCGGTCCTGGTTTTGTTTCATTTGTGTGCTTGCCGGCCGTAGTTGGATCCTGCGGTCAAACCTGAGACCCAGGCAACGGGCAATCATAATCAGACCCGTTACACAAAGGTCGGGTTTCCGCGCGAACGAGGCTGCGCCATTCCCTCTCACGGCGGCGCCGATGCTCCCCCCCTTTGTTTCCTTGTTTCACATACGATGCGAGCGGTTGGTGGGACAGAGGCAGCCGCTGCTTCTGCAAGCACTGCAAATGCTGGGCAACGAGCAAACGAATATTCTTGACGTGCTTTCGACGCGGCTCCAATAGTAACGAGGAAGTATTAATGAAATTGATGAAATTATCGAGGTACGGATCGTCAAACGGCTGCTCGCCGTATCCTCAGCTCGAAGTCATGTGTCCGACGTTTCATCACGGTTTGTGTTTGACGGTTCATGCGATAGATATACGCGGTTCCCCCATTCATCTGCCCGAGACTCTACCCTCCGCGCGAGGGCTCGCTCTTTCCCCTGTCTGAAACTCTCCCCTTCGTGCGAGGGCTCGATTAGGTGTTTCCTCTGCGGCCGAAATGGATATATGAAGTATATTCAGATGATATCGATCAACGTATGACTGCTCCCCTATTTCTCTGCACGAGGTAGTCCCCCGTCCGAAGCGTGATCTCTGCTTGAGTTTGACGGCGTATTGTATGGATTCACCGTGGCTTGCTTTTTCCTTTGCCCGACACTCTCTACTTCGCTCGAGGGCCCGCTCTTTCCATGGCTGGAGTCTCTGTCCTCTGTTTGAAGCTTCCCTTCTGGTCGAGATAGATAGATGATTATTTAATAGATACGCGGGCAACTACTCGGACCCTTCCCCATCGCTCGATATATGAGGGACGGCTATATGAGGCTCCGTCGCGGCTTGCTCTGACTGTCTGATTGGGTGGAGATTACTGGCCGAGAAATAATGAAAGGTCCGTTTTAATTTATTTTCCATTTCATCCACCCCAGACACTTTCCTCCACTTTTGGAGACACGCCTGGTCGAAGAGCTGCCACCATGGGCAGTCTCGCTGGACGTCAGCGTGGACTGGTTCCTCGGCATCTCCCCGTACCAACGCACACGGATGGGTGCTCAGATTTCGATCATGCACTCTTTACCTTGCGCTCGATGTTCAAAATTTGTTTCAAGTTGATTTTTCGTCTTTTCACAGACACACACGCGACTCGTCGCGGCTTAATTCCTATAGTCATTACATCCTAATCGAATTATTATGTTGGTAGAAGTGGCCCCGAGTCGCGTTGTTGGTGTCTGTGCTACCGTTARCTGTTTTCTTGACGGCTCGCCTGGACTTACAGTATCGCTTCAACGATCATTCGCTAGTTGATGAGCTTAGAGGGTGCTTGTATATCACAGCCCCTCCTTTTTGACGTACGATGCTTTGTATTAACCTCCAGATGTCCGCTTTAGACGCACGCGATCGGTATTTCCCCGCGTCTCGCGGCTTATTCAATGATTACGCAGCTTTGTTATTATTGTTACGGTTGATAGTATCGCCTCTTATACCCGCGGCTTGGGGTTATGGATGGCTTAAACGGCGAGGGTATCGATGTGGCTTATATGCCATTGCTCCTTCTCCCCGCCGCTCACGATTTCGCTAATAGCCGACACGGCTGTGTTCCGGTCGTTTATATCCCGGCTCGAGTTTCCTTCGGCTTCCGGCTGGTTGTCGCTGCGTAAGTTAAAGTCGTAATATTTGCGGGTGATACGTCGCACCTCTGCTCGCGTTTGAGTTTGTTTATGTGTTTGTGTTTGTGTTTTGCTGACATGACTGAGTCATATCTGTGGTTGCTACACCGCTCATCGCTTTCCACCCGGGTCGCCTATATGCCGTTACTCGCTTTCCAGCCGCCTGCGGTTGACGTATTGCTGCTATGACTACGCCGTCGGCCGATTGATATTCCGTAAACCACTTTCCCCTTCCAAGTCCTTCGGATCAAGTCACTCGTCGGTCTACACACCTGAAATATTTGTGACGAGGCCACCCTCCGACAGCTCGCTGAGGATGCGTGATATTCGCTGTCACGGCTATTGTTGGATGTGACTGTGAGGGTCGTTATCCCGTGATCCACCGTTGATGTAACGCTTTGGCTGACACGTCAACCTGGAACATCCGGGGCTCCAGAGTTGGTTGATACCGTGACGCGGCCGTGCCCCCCGTCAGCCGCTTGACACAAGGTGCAATACTTTTCAGAGGTGGTGGCATATTGATATTTTATTTTATTTTATTTGTTTAGCTCCTCACGTGAGGATCTTAATATCATCGAATGCACCCGAATCGTACCTTCGCAAAGGTTGTTCGCGCAACCCAACCAACACATGATTATACTGATTAGACTATATAGGAGCTACAGTAGTTCTAAAACTAAAATGCGCGACCAAAATGAGCACTCTAACCGGTGGTTACTCGCTTGAGAAGCTGAACCGGTCACACCATACGGCGCCTATACTATAATCTAGTCAAGCCCCCTCCGTGGGATGAGGGATATGCCCTACATAGCCACCCCGCGAACATACGATTGACGCCGGTCACATTTCCTTTGACACCGTCGTGCTATTTCAAACGACATCAGTATCACAAACTCGCATTTCTGTGATACATAAGATTTACTGTAGATCGTCTACGCCTCACAGTTGACACGATTGTCTCTGTGACCGACCCGATGTGGCGCGTAGACGCCCGTTCCAGCGGGGCTCGGTGTTTGGGCCGTTCAAATTTCGTTACACGGGTAGATCTGTAGCGGGTACGGCTGTAGCCGATATCATGAGGATCAGGAGCTTGAAGACGGACGAAGTGTCATGGAAGTGTATAAGGGCGACCACGAGTAGGTCTTGACGGTGGTGCCCTATATATCTAACACACGACCGATGCTTCCAGACGGCGGCGGGACATTGACTCCGCGGCAGTCATCGATTTACCACTGCCCAGCCTTTCATGAAGGCTTTTCCGCGTACACTCCGCGGTAGAGAAGTTGTACTGTAAGTTTGGGTGATACACTGGACAGGAAATAGTTTTCTAACCCCAGCCAAATGGTCAACGGATAGTTCAAGAGCCCAAGGAAGTATGGGTAGGACCACTGGCTGGGGCAGGAGGCCTCAACTAATCCAATACTTACTTTAAATGATCGTTGAAAGCGTACAAGAATACTACAGTAAAATCGGGAGTCAACCAAATGGAACTACGTGATCGTAGGGATGTGGTTCCACTTTTAGAAACCGAAACTACTGGGTCATGGTGTAGCACACGAGATCATTCTCTTCAAAGGCGACCAAAAGCCAAACCATCGAGGCTTTTGATAAACAATTCTGACCATCCCACCCGCCCAGCTGACAGGTACTTAACAGTAGTTTCTGCGTTTGTAGTTTTCAACGGCCGGGATCGCCACCGCGCTGAGTATGCACTCAGCACGGGGGTGATTTATCCCGGGCGAGGCCCTCCTGCTTCGGGGCAGGAGGCCTCAACTAATCCAATACTTACTTTAAATGATCGTTGAAAGCGTACAAGAATACTACAGAAATAGTGTGGCAACTGAAAAAAAAGCGGATTATTTGTTTTTGCTCTTATTGTTTTTTCCCGAAGGGCGAAGGGGCCCCTTAAGTCGCACGCATCACAAATAAACATAATTATGCCTTCTGCTGACCGTAAACCAAATTGGCCGTGCCGCCGTCAGAACTGAACGCATTGCCCGCGTACTGCCATCGCCCATCCCTGTACGCCTAGTATCCCACGCCGACACTCCGGTGACAACACCCTTAACAGAAATACGCTATCTATGATAGTGGGTCGATCAACCAAGGCAGCCTTGCTCGCTATGTCGCCTTCGACAAAGGGTCAATATACGATGGCACGTCAGAGTAGGCAAGCCTCAAACCTATATTCTCTTCGTATGCCACACGAAGTTGTGGCTGATTACCCAACCTTCGTATGATGGTCTACTACTTTTTCAGAGTAAGGTAAACCGTCGCCTGACAAGCGTCATCTAGAATGCAGTACAAAAGGCGGCTTTCGATCTACGGACACCTATTTTATCAATACGGAAACATACACTACAGGGCCTCTGGACTCGACCATAATTGCGCCAAGAAGAGGGGTCACATCAACACTGAAGGTGCGCCAACCGGGTCTTAACACCTTCTGCCGCTTCCGTCACGAGTAGCCTTCCGTTGTAATACCCTACGCTCTACCAGGAACTGCAAATGCCAAGAGTCGGCTGGCCCAGTGGAATTCGCCCTCTTTGACGGCATCACTGAACGACTCGACATGACAAGACCTGCTTCGCGAACGACGCTGGGTGTGCCACCAACCTACGTTGATAGATAACGTGGAGGTCACTCGGGACATCGCTCTACCCAAATAAACTACGTAAAACGTGTCGCCCATCTACAGCGATAACTCCATGATATCTGCTAAGCTAATGTAGTGTTTAACTCGCCCAAATGCTGCCCGGCTACGATGGGTCGACAACACGTGCTAGATGGTTAAACCTGGAAGCTCTACACGACTGCATCGATCCCCCTTTCGTTTGTACCACTGGGCCAACTGTCTCCGCCCAAGTTCTCTGCATATATGTGGCAAACGAGCAACTTTGCCACTGAAATAAAATAGTCGATCACCACCGCGACGATCATGAACAGGTTGGCGACAATGAGCACATCACACAGCACCGCGACAACAAGCGTATCGGCCGACGAAACGCTGGCATTCACGAGAAGCGCGACAAAAAAGCTGGATATAACTATATTGTTACCGCATCGATAGATAAATGTTTCAAATTGACTCCGGAACGAGTGCAGCGACTCAACAAACAAAGGAACAAACGTGTTGAGAAGCAGAACCGTAACCTGCAACCGACCTCCCGATTTACCAAATGTCAAGCACGCCGCGAGCAGGGCGCGACGAGCGCACTCAATGGCATCATAGTTAAACAGCGCTGGCCGGCAAACAGTGTAGATGTTGCTGCGATGCTGAATGCCGCCCATGTTCTGCTCCGTGCCTTCCGGATCCATGTCGTGTCGGGTTCGGATACGCCAGACGACGAACAGTACAGGCACGCCGATTGGGTAAATTGCTACCATGACGGACGCGTACGCCACGTAAACTCTATTCAGTTGAGGGAAGCAGGTGAGGGCGGGATCGTCCCGGAGGTGTTGCTCACCAAAGACCCTTGCGTCACATACAAACGTCTGAAATATTGTCAACGTGACTGATGCGTAGACAAAAAACAGAACTAAGAAAGCCGTGGAAACAAGTCTAAACCGAACAACGGCTAGAGCATGCCTACAAGGAATAAACCGCCTTGCCCATCCGTAAACGCCGCCCAAAACGACCAACACAACAATTGGCCATGTTGTCGCCCACAACAAATTCTGGTAAACGTCAAGGTGGAACGCACAGGGGCAGAAAATCATGGATCTGACGTCCATGTTCGCGAAGGTGATGGTTGATAGGAAGGTCATGTACCGGTTAGTGTAGCCGGTCTCGGCAATAGCAGACACCTGGGAACAGGGAGAGCGCATAGACAGAGGAATACCCGAGAACGTCGAGCAGTGGGATTACTGGGAGAGCTATGCCCGGTCTCGAGAGTGCGATCCGAAAGTAGGGTGGGTGCTACGATCGGCCGGTGATGCGTGCTGCAATAGGGATAACACATTTTGGCTGAACAAGTTTTCACTGCCGAGGCTCCTTGACCGAGGAACAGTTTAGAACTGCCCCAACTACCCAGTACCATCATCGAGTTGGAACATCATATTAACTATACATGGCATTTGTTGTATTTCTACAGTAGGCGATCGGCTTGCACATGAATTCTCTGTCAAAGTCGGTGTCCGGGTGAGGTGCTGATAGTACTACGGGGAACCATAACAAAGAAAACACATCGTATTCGTAAGAAAAGGTAAATGTATAGGTTTGTGTGTGTACAGTAGGTCTCCTATTTGCTATGGTCTTAAGTAGTACTAGTAGTAGAGCCCCAGGAAAAGGAAGGTGCACCAATATCGTATTGTGTGTCCGATATGTACTGTAAATTCATGTGCGTCAAACAACACAGTAGCATGTGATATCGGTCCCAACATTCGGGTTATACGGCAACCTATTTACGGCATAAAATCGAATCCTAATACAATATCTGACCACGACAGGAATACAATTTGGCATCAATATCTTGGCACGTCCAACGAAACAATTCATTCTTCCTTGAAATCTGGTACTGTTTCAGCCCTGGCAAACCCCATAGCATCATATAGGGAATATAGCGTACGTCAGGGTTACATTGTGAACAAATAGGTTGTTCGTTACAGCGGTGAGCTCGAACGAGCCAAAACAGTGTTGGTCTGAGATTAACAGTTTCCTACCTGTGTAACAGTTTGCCACACGACCACGACCATTTTCATCGCCGAATGGGGGCACTCGTTTTGCATTACAGCATCGAACCACGACAAGGACAATGTCCAGAGTCTTCGAAATCCGTGGTTTGCTTCCTCGTCACCGGCTTGCCGCGCTCCGCCCACTAACCAAACGAGTATGATGCCTGACGTAACCAACATGCCACCCATCCGTACCGCAAGACATGTCCATCGCGTTGCCCGTTCTTCGGCTTCCAGACTGCACGGATGGGCATCTGTGTTACGCGTTCGAACGCAGCGGAAACCCGTGTTGTTAGCTTCTCTCACGGAAGGTTTGGCCAAAAACGTTGGTGGTTTTGTACCGGATGCTGGTACGCGCATTAGAAATGTATCGCTTACGCGATGTTGTGAGCATGTTGGCTATCTGTCGAATCCCCGCAATAAGCGTTGTCGCTGTCGTTGTCACTGGTTCTTTGCAAACCTTCCATGTAGAAGCTGTTACGCATTACAACTGTTGAAACCCATCCAGGTACACTAAGCGTCTTGATGCTCATCAAGAAGACGAGGTTGTTATTCCTATTATCTGCAACGATGGCATTTATTTGACACAAACCAAGTATATTGATCCCTGCACTCTTGCGAAGTGTACCTCTAACAGCGATAACAGAGACTACTTACCAACATATATGCCCGTTACACCTTCACACGCATCAAACGCAGTAGGTGATGATAATGACAGGCCCTACTGTGCGATAAACGTTAAGCTACCTGTCGTCACCAGGATCTTTCGCTAACGGCGAGTCGAATCGCGGGTACAAAGAAAGGATTTTATTCAAACTTTGCGATTTTTCGCGGACAGCAGGCTCACGCATTGGAGTGAATTATCGCGATATTCTTATTCAATGGACCTACGTTACTCCACGCCATGCCGCTGGACAAACCTTGATCTTTCTATGGCAGTAGTATAGCCGGGACTAATGATACAGCATCAAGTGCAGATATCACCACGTTTTTACCTCCAGATTCCAAGATCGACTCCGTTTCAAGTACGATTCCACCCATCATCCACATGCGTGATTTCTCCGCGAGTATGTTACCTGCCGTGACGTTTGTACGGAGGAGCTAGGGAACTGACGGCTGTATGGATCGATGGTAAATAAAGTAGAATAACAAATACCCGCGCTAAATTGGTTTGAGACAGCCTGTACTTGGTAGGCCGTATTCGTACGTGTCATACGACGGGTACGTGCTATAGGGAAATCCCGCACATTATTTGACAAGCGTGGTGGCCGAAGCCCCCTTCCTCCAACACGCCATTCGACAAGTTCCAAAACCTCTACAGGGCGCGACAGCAGTTACGATTCTCCAATGGTGCCTAATGTTCGCGGCTTATTGTGATATCAACCTTGAGCATAAGCTCTCACAGGCTCTCACATACTGGTAGGATTTAGAGCGGCCTTCCTCGCTGAATACATACTAGTAGCTGTAGCTTATGCAAATAAAACAACAAATTCAGCCTGTATTTCGCAGCTCCCAACCAACTAACACATTTCGCGTACCGTACACCCTAGTGGTTGTTTCAGCATATTGTCGAAATATACCCGGAATGAAGTCGCAATTGCGTACTTCAATAGCCTTTGCTGTTTTGTCTCGTCGATGCTTCGGCAACCATTCAACGCCGTCGCTTGTTTTCGCTCTCATACCGCAATGGTTAGCAGGCAGTGCAGGGTGAACGCCTACACGGTACGAAACTCTTTCGTTCAGACGCTCTGGACTCAATATCGCTCTGAACAAAAGCTGCTACGAATAGGGCTGTCCCCCCTCGTTCCGATCTCAATACGGGAACAACACAACATTTATCCATGTTACACTCTCAGCTGTGGAGGAGGTTAAATCGATTTCACGAGCTGTCTAGTCCTCGACTACACCCCATCATGAGAACGTACGTTAAACGGTCGCTTAGTTCTCAAACCCGCCCAGTTAGACATCAGTAGGGTCCAACACCCAGATAATCCTGCGAATCGTTTGATTGTCGTTTAGGTTATACATCGTGTTATATACTATTTATTCTTGTTACGATCCGCAACTGAAGTATCATTACGTTCCTGAAACAGCTCTGGCCGTTCGGTGTCGCCTATGCTTTGATCAGCATGGAAGTTCGTCACGTTTTACTTCTGAAGTGCCGATGGTTTACAATCAGTGCAGATAAACGATTTCCATCCGACCCACTCTACCTATAGCGCCCCGATCTCCGATTACCATTACATTTGTCACGCCTCTTTCAGACCTTATCGCGGGGAATACCCATTACAGCAGTTATCGATGAAACTTCCTCATCTGATAAACGAACCGCGGCTCCCGTCAAAATCGTGTTCAGGAGAAAGCCACCCGCCGATATGTTCGTAAAGGGTGAGTCGTGGGCCAGCAACCTGAAGGAACCGGTCTGTCTACAGACGTTGTGCAACACCCAGTACTATTTTGAACGTATGGGGTAGACGGTTTTTATGTACAGGTTTTGTGGTTAGATTGGCGCGGAATCCAAGAAGCCCGCTGACTGCCCCTGCATCACCTCCATACAGGCATCGCGAGGTTTCAACACTTTTATTTGCGTCGGTGTCGTTTTCACTCGGCTTTCAGTTCGTGTCATGAACACGTTCTTGTTGTTAGCTGTCGTTCCGCGTTTGAACCGGGGCGTCCTGGTCGGTGTTGGCGATTATTTACACCTCATTGTCATTTGTTCTTTGTTTTTTTTTTGTGAACTGGCCGAATGATTCGCAGACAATCCAGGGTATACGTCTACGCGGTACCAAGTATGCCTTAATTCACATCCGTGCCTAGGCGCTCCAACGTATGCACAATATGGTTTTCGTTGTCCCTCCTCTTTCCGCCGACCTTATCTTGGGACTATGAACACAACATGTATCGATTATATCTCCTCACCAATAATATTGAAAGTTGTCCAGTTGTCTTCAAATGAAATGTCCGTCCGTTCATGTCGATGCCCATTTCGTGGACACCACGAGTTGCCGTCGTTATGCCCGTACAAATGAAGTAAACAGATACGGGAATGTGCATCGTGGGCCAAACATGTGAAAGAGCCATTTGTCTCTGCCAAACAAAACAATAATATCAGTTAATACTTGGAAGAACGTATGGTACGTGTCAATCAAAAGTATGTGACATGGAACAATCGGCGCAGCGTCTGAAATGGGTGCTCTCTGTAGCTTCTGAAACCCGTCCAAGTAGATATGGGGTGAATAAAAAATGTCAACGCAACATACGCTCGGTGTCGCCGACGCTTTGACTAACATTCACGGTCACCATCTCGTGTTTCTGGACGGCCGAATCATTTTGCCAACAACGTAGGGTTGATGCGTCCGGAATAATGTTCGTTAAGACCAACTTTACCTATAGCGCTCCGATCTCCGAACACCGTGTCAGTAGTTTTGCCCCTTTCTGGCCTTAGCGCCGTGATTATAAGTACGATATATACATCGATGAAACCTCCTCACCTGAATAATACTTGTCGTCGGCAGAGCTGTTCGATATACGGTAATATCCAGGAAGCAATCCCATGGTCGGCAGCCGCACGCCCATGGTCTTACCTGGAGCCGGCAATTAAATTAATTTGGCGCGGAGCGCCAAAAACGAGGGAGCGAAGCGACCGAGGCTTTTTCTTTCCTATAGACAGGCTTCCATGGTGTTGGTACCATTCTCGTAATATATACGAGTTCGTATCGTGTCTGTTTTTGTCTGAATCCACCGTGTTTTTGCACCACCGATTACTACAGTAGAGCTGTGCGTGACTGATTTGCACCAAACCTGCAACTACAGAAGCGCACGAGCTTGGGCTAACGCGTCGGACTTTTTTCGTTGCAAGTGATCTCGAATTGGTCGCGCTCGCTGTGCTGCTGTGGTTTTGGTGGTTTGTTTATGGGGACTTCATTTTTTGTTTTTGTTTTCCCCTGCGAACGCGGACGAGCTACTGCATGCATCAGGCAGTCTTACCTCATAATTCCTCTCTACTAATGCGTGCTTTCAATACAGCATTTTAATCAATTTGTACTTAAACAATAGATGCTGTGGACTCTCTTATGCGTTTTTGCACCTGCCTATAATATAGAGAATCTACTTATCCAACTTTTCAATGTCAGACAGCATGTGTCTGCAGCGACCGATGCAGTTGAGCAATAACAGCTTCAAGAGCATCACCGAGTAGTTATCCCGGTCGGGTGAACCACGCTAATAGAAACGAGTACGCGTACGTGGAAGAACGTGCACGATGGAGAGCATCATCGTATATATTCACAGACGTGCCCATCGTATATTCTCTTGTGCCTGGTCTAAATAAAAGAAGAGCGATTTCTCGAACAAACGCAGTCTCCATGGTATTGACATTATTCGTGCTTCGCCTCTCGACAATAGCGCCCGTCCATTCTCATTGGCGGCGATGCGCGAAAGCAGTCTTCGTCGCCTACTGCTCCTACAGCCCCCAGAAACATACACCGTATTCATGTTCTTCCCTTATAGCTGAAGCGCACTGGCCGTAAATGTCGGATCTATTAATAGTTGGCAAGAACAGCATGCCTATAAGTTTCGCGAAACGACCCAGACATGTGGAAACCTTGATTGGCAGAATGCTCAACACAAGAAATACGCATTATGGGCAGAGCAACAGCGTCGCTCAGAAGTCATGACGGTATGTACCCTTGAACGTGGTTGAGTCGGTTCAGACGCTGCACGCGTCGTACATTATATAGTCCGTGCAGCACAATTTGTCCATTTTGTTTTCGGCTAATAACTTTTGAAATATGTCGAATTGGAAAATAAAACGTCCTTAGTCGTAATCGCCAAGGCCAAAGGAATCGAATACCGTCGAGAAAAAAAAAATGTTCCCCTATACTAAAAATCAAGTCATATGTGGGCGGCCACGACAAAGTTACCCCAACATCTGGCCAAAATCGGCTAAAAAACTACAAAAATGGACATAACCATGAATATATCGCGAAATTTAGTTTTCCAAGAACCAACAAAACTTCCTCACCTGGGGCAAGACCAAAGGAAGCGTTTCCCGCTCTTTTTTTTCCAATCGTGAAGTGTATTCTCCGCAACGAAAGCTATCAAGATGACGTCACATATTCTGTTTTATGCCAATATCTCCGTCAAATTATATAAATACAATAAAATAAAAAATGCTGACGATGGAATTTCCTGTTGCTCCCCGAATCCGTGGTCGTAATCGGTTTGCAAAACATACACCCCCCAAACGAAAGCTTTCAACTTTTATCGTTTTTTCGACGATTAGAAGGCAAATAACACTAAAAATGGAAATCCATTACTTCAGGGATGACCGCTTGGAGATTAGCTCTTTAGGCGTACTTTCTTTCAGACTACACATTGTACATACCCCTACCCGGAGCAAAGTGCACATTGGTACTGAAAAAAAAAATGGACAAATTATGCTGCACGGACCATACCAGGTACGGTTTGATCTGAACAGTACTCTCCAGAGTGCATGCACTCAACACGCACCATCATTGCTTGCTCGACGGGATAAGTCGTGGGCCAACAACGTGAAGCAGCCGGTCTGCCATAGAAGTTGTGCAACACCTACGTAGTACTACAGTAGTTAGAACCTAAGGGGTAGACGACGTATGGTAACAGGTTTTGTCATGACATCGGAGTGGAATCCAAGAAGCGCATTGACTGCCTCTGCAACACTCTATGCAGACATTGTGAGGCTTCAAGACTTGATTCCGTCGGTGTCGTCTTTAGTGGTCTTTCTGTCGTGCCACGCACAAGTTCTTGTCGTTAGCTCATGTTCTGGTTTGACACCAGTGCGTCCTGATCTGTGTCGCATATTCTGTTAACCTCATTATCAATTGTTCTTTGTGTTTGAACTGCCGGGATGGTTTGCGGGCTGTCCAGGGTAGATATATACGCGGCACTAAATATGCCTTCATTCACACCCCTCGGGCTACAGCAATCCAACGTATGTTAAATATGTTTTGTTTGTAGTCACCCCTGTTTCTGATCTTGTCGAGGAGACTACGAGCACATGGATCGATGACATCTCCTCACCAAATATGGTCGCAGTTGTCCAGTTGCCTCCTTCAAATGAAACGTCCGTCCGTCCATGCCGACATCCATTTCGAGGACATCATGAGTGGCCGCCGGTGTGCCCGTAGAAGCGAATTGCAACAATGACGGGAATGTAAAACGTGGGTCAAACATGTGAAAGAGCTGAACTCTCCGCCATATTGATGTAATAGGCCGACACGCGCTACGATAGAATACACACTTTTTAGCCGAAGCCGTTCATGAATGACGTCGTTTCTTAACCCAAACTCGTCGGAATTCCGTTGTACTATTGCAACTATTCATTTTATTCTTAGGCCATAAGATTGTTCATCGGATGTAACCTTTATTCTCCACCAAACTTCAATTCTAGGGTGAGCCTCTACCGTAGCGTGCGTCGGCAGTAAGTATGTGGTGGAACATTTGTGGCAAACGAACCGTAGGATTTGAAGCAATCGCAATCACATCTGACATGTGGGCCTTGTGCAGCCGCTGAAACCCGTGCAGGCAATTATCAGAAGGATATACGACCACCACGCGCCGTAATCATGGTGCCGCCTAAGCTTTCACCAACATCTACGGTCGTCACGTGTTGTTCCTGAAGTGCGGGAGTGGTTCGCAGTCAATGAAAGGTAGACGCGTACACGGTACAAATCGTTTGTATCCCGACCGCCTGTATCTGTAGCTCTCTGATGTATGCTTATATTTACAGTTGTTTCCCCCTTTTCTTCCCTTACCGCAGGGACTACCAGTACATCATATCTCGATGATACCGGCTCACCTGAGGCATAGAAGGCGGAGCCCATGGAATTTGTTGTGTGGAGACTACCACCTGCCGGTATGTCCGTCAAAAGTTTTTAGAAACACGAGGATACCGTGAGTCGTGGCCCAACAACGTGAAGTAGTTGGTGTCTCTGCACAAGTTGTGTAAGGGGCAGTACTCGTTAGAACGTAAGGGGCAGACGGCGTCCATTAGCAGGTGTTGTCGTGCAATCGGTGCGCAATTCAACACGCGCCCCGGTACACCATTCAATACATATCGCGAGGTTTCACGACATGATCGCGTCGGTGTCATTTTTGGTTGGCCTTTTACACACGTTCTGGTCGTGAGTTGTTGTTCATATTTTAAACCAGAGCGTCTTGGTTGATCTTGCCGATGCTTAAAATCTCATTAACCGCTTCTCAAAATTGTTGCTCAACTGCCGGAATGGTTAGCAAGCTATACGGGGCAGATGTCTACGCGGTACCGGAGATGTTTTGTATTCAAACCCCCTAGACTATTAGTAGTCCAATATATGCGGCATATGGCTTTAGCTGTCTGCCCGATGTTCGACCGTATCGAGTGGACTATAAACACAACATGTATCGATGACACCTCCCCAACTCCATAACTCGCCAGATTGTCTTCAAATGCGACAGATCTGCTCATGCCGACATCCAATTCGTGGACACCATCGGTAGCTGTCATTATGCCCGGCCAAAGTAATTAAAAAAATGACCGGAGTTAATCATGGGTCAACTGTTGTTGGAGGCGTTATCTGTAGCCAATGACTAGGTAAAAGGTGCGTGGCAGACAAAGCGTAGGAATTCGAGCAATCGGTGTGGGTTCCAACAAGTTTTCGTTGTGTAGCCTCTGAACCCCGTTCAGATTTGTATCGGGAGGGTGCAAGACTATGGCGCCCATAAGAACATGTGCATTTTATGTAGTTGATAAACCCCGTTCAGGTAGATATCGGAAGGGCCCAAGACCACAAAACGTAAGCGAATAGTTCGTTTATCGTTGAGGGGAATACGTGGAGTCATACAGGTTAGGGCTAGTAAATTATCATTCCGGTTCTGAAACAGCGAGTGCTGTTTTGTGTCGCTAATGCTTTGACCAACATTAATGTTCGCTGTGGTTTGTTCCTTAAGTTCCGAAATGGTTAGCAGCCAATGTACGCATGTTAGGTGAGTACACGGTGCAAAACACATCCGTTCATATCCAATGATGAACCTATAGCGCTTCGACCTGTAAGCTGCATGCTATTTCAGGGGGCTTTTTCTTTTCCGACCTAATTGCAGGGTACATCGGTCAAACATATCTCCATGATACGTCCCCACCTGAACTATACAAGGGGGCTTGCATGGCAAATATCTGGTAGAAAGGCAAGCCACCTGCCGGTACGTCCGTAAATAGGTATATAGTTGTAACGATGAAAGGAGGGATATCTGTTGGCCAAAAGTGCGACGGAGCCGTTCCGTCTGGTATATTTTGTTGTGCAGCGTACGAAGTCTGTGTGTTCGAGAAACACAGTACGGCATCCGACAGTTTTGCTGTCTAGAGTCTCTTAACTCCCGCTCAGGCAGATATAGGAAGGGTCCAGAGCACAACGCGCCAGCGACCCTTTCGCTTATCATTGAGGCTTTCTATGGTGTTTTATGAAACGTCGTGTCGTTATAATCCATAACTAACTTGCCATTCTAGATCAAAACCGGAACGTGCTGTTTGGTATCGCCAATTATATGCACATCATCCTGTTATTTTGCTCGAGTGCTGGAAGGGTGAGCAGGCAATGCAGGATATATGCCTACACTGCAGCAAACGTATACTGCAGACCCGCCGGATATGTAGGGCTCCGGCCTTTGCGGCGTATGGATAGTGTTGTCCTCACCCTTTCCGACCTTTCTGAGGCGTCTTTGAACGCGATGTACACCGATGACGTGTCCTTACCTCCATAAACGGCCGTGTTGTCTCCAAATACGACTGTTCCGTTTCTTATGTCGATATCCTTTTCGCGGACACCATGGGTAGCTGCTGTTACGCCCGTCCAAATTTAATTTCAGCGAACGGCAGAATGTGAATCGTGAATGAAACGTGTGAAGTAGGATATTCATTGCAAAATGCAGTGCTTGGTGCACCGTGCATGGCAGACGTTTGAGCAATAAGCGCGGCATCCGATATGTGTGTGTCGTGTAGCCTCGGAATTCCGTTCAGGTAGATATCGGAAGGGTCCAAGACCACAGCACGCAAGCGAATCGTTCGCTTGTTGTTGAGATTTTACATTTTGTTATGGACGCAATGGTGGTGTCACGACCCGCCATCAAGTTGTGATTTCGGTTCCGACATGTTGGTTTCGCCTACGAGTATGTGTTGACCTACATTCGTGTTTGCTGCGTTTTGTTCCTGACATGCCGAAATGTTTAGAAGCCAATGTGCGTAGGGTAGATGAGTAACACGGTACAAAACACTTTTGTTCAGATCTAATGAACCTGCAGCGCTCCGACCTATACGCTGCATGTTATTTCAGGTTGCTCTCCCGTTTCCGACCTAATTGCAGGGCACATCAATCTAAAATATATCCATGATGCATCCTCACCTGATCTATACAAGGGGCGTTGCATGGCAAACATCTGGTAGAAAGGCAAGCCACCTGCTGGTATGTCCGTAAATGTTGTAACGATGAAATGAGGAATGTTGGTTGGCCGAAAACGAGACGGAGTCGTTCTGTCGGATTTATTTGTTGTGCAACGTACGAAGTCCGTGCGTTCGAGAAACAAAGTACGGCATCCGACAATTTTGCTGTCTAGAGTCTCTAACTCCAGCTCAGGCAGATATACGAAGATTCCCGAGAACAACGCGCCAGCGACTCTTTCGCTTTTCATTGAGGATTTCTATGGTGTCATTTGAAACGTCTTGTTGTTCGAATCAATAGCTAACTTGCCATTCTGGTTTGAAACCGGAACGTGCTGTTTGGTATCGCCGCTTCTATGAACATCACTCAACGTGTGTCCTGTTCGTTTGCTTAAGTGGCGGAATAGTGAGCAGATAATACCGGGTAAATGCTTACACGGCACCACTCGTGTAATGCAGATCCCCCGGACCCAGAGTGCTATGGCCTATGCGGAGTATTGATAGAGTTGACTCCACCCTTTCCGACGTTTCCTAGGGAACTGTCAACACAATCTACATCGATGGCTTGTCCTAACCTCCATAAATGGCCGTGTTGTCTCCAAATACGACTGCTCCGTTCCTCATGCCGAAATCCAGATCGTGAACCCCATGGGTGGCTGCTGTTATGCCCGTAAAACATAAAATTCAGCAAAGGGTGGAGCATGCATCGTGGACCAAACGTGTGAAGGAGAATCCGTCCCTTGCACTTACGTGCAACATGCAGTGCTTGGTTGAACGGACGTGTCAGACAAATGTAGGATTTCGATCAATTGTCTCGACATCCAATATGTGTGCTTTCGGTAGCCTCTGAAACCGGGTAAGTTAGCTATCGGAAGGGCCCAAGACCACAAGACGACAACGAATCGTTCGGTTGTCGTTGAGAGTATATGTCGTGTCATGCACACCTTTTGTTGGTTACGATCCGCAACTAATGTGCCATTTTGGTTCTAAAACTGCGCGTACTGCTTGGTGTCGCCTGTGCTTTTCCAACATTGACGTTCGTCACGATTTGCGTTTGATGTGCAGAAATGGTTCATAGTCAATGTTGAATAGATGAGCACACGGTAGAAATATATTTCGTGCAGACCCATTGTAACTGCGGCGCTCCAGTCTAGTCTGCATATGGAGACAGCTGTTTCTGCCCTATCCAATATTATCGCGGGGAGTACCAACACAATGAATATCGGTAATGCGTCCTCACCTGAGCTGTAAAAGGTGCATCGAATGGCATATGATTCGTAGAAGGCCATGATACCTGCCGGTATGTCCGTGCAAGGTAGTCAGAACGACAATTATAAGATGAATCGTGGGCCAACAACACGAAGGAGCCGTTATCTTTATTGGACCTATGCAATGTGCACTGGGTACTTCGTAGCGCATAGGTGGCAGACGAAGTCTACGTTATTGCTAATCGGCGTGACGCCCAACAAGAGTGCTGCCTCAAGCCTCTGCAATACGCTTCAACATATATCGCCAGCTTTCAAGACACAATCGCGTCCGTTGCGTTTTTGGTTACCGTGTTAGGTTTCAATCTTGTCATGCACAACGGCCTGTCGTTAGGATGCCCAACGGAGTTGTTATATCGTTTCTAAAAAGTACGTGCTGTTTGGTGTCGTCAATGCATTGGTCGTCATTCGCGTTCGTCAAGTGTTTCATCTGAAGTATCCGACCGGTTAGCATTCAATATAGTACCAGTGGGGGTCCATATTTTCGGGCATTCGGTGCAGCACCCGGCCAGTGTGACGGTGAAAACCGATGAAACCCGTTCAGGATTATGATGAGAAACCGTCAATCGAGGCTGCGCTGGTGGCTATTGCCGGGGCCGTTATGGTTTGGATTATGTCATATACGACCCCTGGTGTCTAGGATCGGGTACCGAGTTTCGTCTCCATATTCAGGAGCACGTGCTGCTACGTGTGGCTAACGCGCTTGGATTGTCTGATGTGCCACACTCGACAGCTCTCGGTGCAGGGTAGGTGCCTGCACGGGGTGCAAAAACGCTGTATTTCAAATTGGCTATATCAAAAGCGCCTGAAGCTACCGGGTATACACCTGTTAATGGCAGTTTCCACCTTTTCGTGAACAGATAATACTGTACAATATGTACCCATCGTTATTCGACTGCTGCCACAGTAAAGGGGCTACCCCCATGCTCACTCCGGCGTTTACTTCACTCGGGCGAGGGCCTCTGTATTTCGCTCAACATTACATAAACACAAGCTATTAGTGAAGGTAAACAAACGACGGTAGGTCGGTGCAAATCGCGGGGAAAAAAGCTCAAATTCTTACGACTGCAATGAAAGAAGGTACTCACTCAGCCGAGTGCCTCTGGGCGGCTAAATCAAAAGCAGGTACCTACCATAGCACCAGTCAGGCATGATATTACCGAACATTTCCCCTTGTGTGCTAGTCGTATCGAAATTGATTCATGCCTAGTTGAGGAAACGTAGTTGGGGCTTTGTGCGTACACGACATCGGGGTTCGAGGCATGCGGGGCGGGGGGCCGTGCATAGTCGTGTCACTGATGCTATACTTGACATTTTATTTGGTCACCTGTTATAGTTTGTGATCCGAACTGGTTAGCAGTCAACACAATGTAGAAGCCTACACGGCACCAAACGCATTACTCGAAGTAGTGCTGGTAATAATGTCCCACCTGTCTGACTAAACCGTCAGCACTATCGACGCAAGATATTTGGTCCCACCGCCTCACCTTCTAGTAGAGTGCTGTCAAATTCGAAAGTCGGGTTTCGGGCATATATTATACCTGCGTTCACACCTGTAAAATACATAAGAGGCAGGGATGATGGAGGAGTTTTTCTCTGTGCAAACATCGCCGGTCACCGAGACCATCCCTGTGGGAACAAGTCACCACGGGAACCCAACGGAACAGGTGTACATTCAGCCCGTACTGGCCCGCGCCAGACATTTCGCCAGGGGAATTAGATACAGCGGAACTTCGAAGGCATGCTGTACCCAACCACCACTACGCGAGTTCGCGGGGTGCCATGAGCTCTGCTGTAAGCGTTGTTGGGTATTTCAAGTGCTGTATGAAAAACATATTACTACAGTACTACATACCATGTATACCACATATGTGCCTGATATATAAAGCTCCCATGGGATTGGCGTCAACGCTACACCCAAAGTAAAATGAATGACAACCACACTACAACGGAAGGACAGATATACTTGGCCGAGTGAACAGGGAGGTACTGTAGCTGCACCACAAGTACAGAGCCACTTGGCCGAGTGAACAGGGGGATAGCCGCACCACCGTAGCACCACGCTGAACCGTGGTAAAATAGGGTCATTTCAAAAAAAATATTATGGCGTTACAATCTGCTACTGTAGAACACAATCAATATCATTGTCGTACAACGCGAACAGCGGTAGAATACGTGTTCTTAAGTGTGAGGGTTGTGCTTAGGCGGCGCGTGATTGCAGACTTTCCAAACTTGTGAGCTATTGGCAGCTTTCATCGAACTCCCCATATCACGGTAACGCGGATATTTTGCCAACTGTTGGCGAGAACGAGGGTAGTTTATTGTGGGCGTGCGCCACGTGTCGATGTTATGTTGGCATGATCACCGTGCATTCTCAGTATCGGTATGATGGCCTTGCAACCGATTGCTGCTACGGTAGGGGGGTCTCTTTGGCGTACTTTCGACCCAGCTGCTCAGGGCCCCTCGAACCGAGTGAATGTCTTCTTCCTTTGCACGATTTAATCTTCAAGGTTTTCAATATGCGCCGTGATGGGATTGTTTGTGGTCACCAGCGGCTATAATTGTTTTGATTTTGGACGAGACACAGAGCCACTCGCCCGTGCAGCATACAACCGGGGGTAAAAATGATGGTAACCCCTGTGCCGTAGTACCAGGCAAGCTAAATAACTACAGTACCGGAAATAATAATATAATACCAAATTCAGCCGATAACATACGCATGGGACGTACATTGCGGGGCCACAAGGTCGGCAAGGCAATAGACAAGTATATCAAATATCTATCTGACACCGTTATCTGCGGTTCAAAAAGACTAGACATCTCCTTTAGCTGGAAGACGCCAAACCATGTCAGCCTATCCTTCATTACCGATACGAACCATTTCGGTACACGTTAGGCTAAACAAAAACATACCGGTAGTTTCGTGTTATTCACCATGCAAACCTTCAAACCGCGTAATGCTGCTCGTGGCGTTCATGTTTTCAGTGTTTTCCGGTCACCTGAGCCCACCCGAGGATCCCGTACCGCTAACGTAATACCATTGAGTATTTTATCTATGAGAAGGAGACCGATTGGAGATAAGTTGTTGTCCCGATTTCAACCTTCGCTGTGGTGTTTTTAGTGAAGTCTTGGATGATGTACGGGAAGACAGGTGATTTTGGCACTTCCCTGTTTCACAACGCACGAGATCTAGAATTCTGGACGTAAACACGCCAAACCTACGAGAGGCAATCCTCCAAGGTGAAACCGCCGAGTCTGCCGTCGTGAGTACAAATAATCCCGATATTATTGGCATGGTCGATGACATGATGGGTTCTTCTGTTTGCAAAGGGGTTTATATGAAGTTGCGCGTACAGCGAGGTCACGACCCATACAACCATGTGGGGGATTGGTCCCGTCGAGTTCAGTCGTTCTTGAATGCCCTCAGCGTGAAGAAAGCAACGACGATAGCGACAAACGAGGCGGTAGGGGTATGTTTCACGAGTGAATGATCTTTACTTGGTTTGCATTCTATTAGAGCCTGGTATACCCTAAAAATCGGGGGGATATATGATATCTATACGTACATACCCCCTGAAAAAAGACGACTAAGCAAAACAAGTTGATGTATTCTACTCGTAGCCATGTCCATATACCTCGGCGTTTTTCGATATATTGCTATGAGATGTGGTACATATACAACTGATATAATGTGATTTTGTGTGCTAACCTCAACCGCGTATTGTACGTATCACCGTGTCACCGTGGATCACAGGAACATTTGGAATGACGTTGGTTCTGGTGGTGCAGGAGGTTGGCGGAGATGACCCGCTCCTAACCCTCCTGCATACTACTGTAGGCACAAACCCTCTTGCCTTGAACCGCCTGCCAAACGAAACCCCACAGTAGAACACCGAGTTCCTTGGGTTAGGAGGCCACAGGGTTCTGCCGATACTCGTGGTGTCAACGACCGCGAGATTGCAGGCGGGATCATTGCGCGACCCATCGCCTGTGAGGTTGATAGGGTCTTGCCGCCCCTGGTTTCTTGGTGGGTCACTGGCAGCGCTGGCCGTGGTTGGAGACGGCTGTGACTCACTGGTAACGCTGGCCAATGCCGGAAGCGACTGCTGCTGTGGCCCGCTTGTGGCCGCGGCCGAAATGGCGCGTGTGATTCGCTCGTCGCGGATCAAAACCGCACGAGGCGTCAACTGTAAGACACGAACCCCTGGTGCGTCCCCTTGTGGGTGCGTCGCGCGTCGTGATCGTACGGCAGTGTTTCCACCAACAACACATGCCCGACATATACAAGATACACAGCAGTAGTATAGTTACAACCGCAAATCGCTCTATATCTTATACGTAGCACATATCGGGTAGCTTATATCACATGTTTCGCACGGTATATGCCGATATATCAACTTATTATACCATCCTATATAGGCCGATATATCAACTTATATAATATTATTATAGACCTTTACTTCGACTCGAAGTATATCACGTCATAGCGGTCGTATATATATCATATACCAAATATTTTATCGCTATATAGACCTATATTGCTGGAAGGCCCTATATATAGCGATGTGATACGATATGATATATATCACATTCCGGCTAAACAAACAAGGCTACGTAAGTACTACAGGCTGGTTCAAGCATACCGCCGAAAAATTATTCAGTGGCCAATGTCCACGCCGTTTTGGAGATATACCCTGAAATTTGGCACACGTGTTTTATGCGCCCTACCCGAGCCTTTAACGGGTGTTTTTTTTTTTTTTTCCCGTCAGATATTGTTTGTTTTGTATTTTGTTTGGGAAACTTGGGTCTTAAGAGATCCAAAATTTCCGTCGAAAATAATATATATATATATTCGACAAAGGTTTGGATAGGGCGCATAAAACACGTGTGCCAAATTTCAGGGTCTATATCCAAAAAACGGCGTGGACATTTGGGCTTTTGTGCGGTCAAAGTGCAAAATTAGGCGATGCCTCGTAGTAACTCAGTTTCAGTATATAGTCGATTTTGGGCGTTAAATATGACTTAATATGACCATACGCAGTCAGATATTCGAATATTTGGGTGAAACTTTGTACGAACATGCCTTGAATCACCTGGACGCGGCTCGTTCAGAAAACAAAAATTGGGGGGAAACAATGTTTTCCCACGGAAACGCCTTATTATTGTTGACCTCTTTGAAGGCCTGTGATTGGTCGGGCCACATTTTCGGCGGTAGCGCCAGTTCTAGGTCATTGAACATAAAATTGGCGATGTCACCCTCTTTTACTGTTCATGGCGGTCAGTATGATACCACATATGTGACATCGGAGTTGCTATTGCATGCGGCTTTCGTGACTGACGAAATTTTGGGTGATACGCCTGAACCAGCTGCTCGTATGGAGATATCATGTCGTATAGGGGGTATACATTTTGGGTGATATGCCTGAACCAGCTCGTATGGAGATGTCATGTCGTATAAGGGGTATATAGGGTACCCCTATAGTGATACCAGTCCCCACTTTCTATGTTGTACCACAAGCCGATCACCCCGGTAGGCTAGCAGGTAACCACGAAGCCTGTGGAAGTCGAGATCGTGAGCTCGAGGCCACCCGAGTGCATGCTCGTAGGGACTTTTTCTCGCAAAAAAATAAAATAAAAAATAAAACATTTTCACTATTAATAGCGGAAAGCGCGAGAGCGTGAGTTGGCAAAAATTCGATGAAAATCGACGTGCGTTGGGAAGGCTGAACCCTCTGCGCGATAAAAATGCAAAGCAAGAACCGTAGTGGGGGAGGAGGGAGAGGAGCCTACGTTGTGACCCCGGATCTGAGTTACGACTAGGGAGGGAGAAAGATTGAAGTGCGAAGATAATAAATGGGACGGAAAAAAAAAGTGTACCTTATTCAAGCAACCGGTTTGATAGGCCAGCGCGCCTCCCCCAATGAACAATCGAGGGGGCTACATATAATAGGCACGCAACGATTACAGTACTACCTCACTGCACCAGGTATGAAATGAATGGTATTTCAACGAGAATGGTATTTCAACGAGCTTGTGTATTTCGTCGGATGTATATCTCCGCCTGGCTCAATAGTTTCGGACCGGCTGACCTCCAGAAGTGGGCAAAATTCGATTAGTATGTGATTCGGATACGACGAAGTACAGTTGCTCCAGGACTGCGTAGCGCATATAAGTGTTGGTCGGGTTGCGCGCCCAAAACCCCTTCGAAGTCATGTTTCGGGTGAGATGTTGAGCTCCTCATGCATGTATGTGAAACTTTCAGAAACCATGGCTCCATGCAATGCTTCCAGCAGCGAAACCATCGCCCGACCGTGCTACCGCTATCATAGAGCACGTGTTTATCCACAGCCCAACGATCGTTTTTATCATATATATGTTTGTTTTACTATTTCCATCATAGAGCGCACGAGAGTCGGACTGTTTGAACCATAACCCTCGTCATCATTGCTGACGGTGCCGATGAGGTTCGAACTCCGGCTTGTGTATCTAGGCACAGCACGCCCCTCGGCATCTTCGTCAGTGGCCCAAACCGTGACAACGCAAGATGGCAACATTCGAACAAGATGAGAGTAGAATGGAAATGTCTAACTCTTCGGACAATATACATGAATTCAAATACTGTACCGGGCGGGAGAATGCACCTCAACTGTAACCATAGTTTACTTAGATGGACTTGTAGGGTAAAACCTTCTACAGCTCCAAGTTACACTTCGTGATACAATCAATACGCCTAATCTCAGGTTGTTAGGACTGTGAGTGGGCACGACTCATTTCGCCGAATGATAATGGTTATGAAACGGACTAGACCTCAATGAGCGAATGGAAGTGCTGACTATCCGACCTGGTGGGTTTACTTGTGTGTAGGGAGGCGGTTTGAATGTGGAACACAGCGTTTCAACTTGAATCGCTGCGGGCTGTGGATACCCTAGTGCCCTGTGATACTGTTTGGGTTTCATTAATTGCAGGAAGTCATATTTAATGCGGAATGTGGCTCTTCAATATTAATCACTGCAGCATGGAGCTAACCTCGTGCCCCGTGACACTGCAAGGAGTGGCGGGAGATCGTCACATACGCACACACTAACATGGCGGAAACGCCATCTCTCTCGGACGGCCAACAGCGTCAGTCCTGGCGCACCCAATGTCAACGCTGCTCGCGGTGTTCCCGTCAACGAAGTTGGCGCTATGAACAGCCCACGGACCTCCCCAGCTGGTGCACGCGACTAAACTGTGGCCTACAGCGTGATGCATAAAAAGCGGCCCAGAACGCCAGCCAGCCATCTAACAACATGCTGTCGACGTTTGTATTGGTCTGTATGAAATACTCGTTGCGTGACATAGGCGTCTTCGTGCTTTGCGAGGCGAACGGTGGCTTCGCCGATGCCGAGATTAGATTCGGACCCCTGCGCAAGATTTCCTGAAATAACGCGAACCCCTTGGGGTGGATGGCAACGGCGGTGGCAGTGTTGGCGTGTCGACAGAAAAGGATGGGGGGATCACCATTGCCTAAAAGGACGACATCAAGCCAATGACGGGCCTCTAGACCCGGGTAGGTATGTGACGCATGCTATGGTAGAGGTACTGTACATCATGTTTTTTCTGAGGTCACTTGAGGAGCTCTATGCCTCACTCAAACAATGAGTTTAGAGGAAAACAATCCCAATACATACCAGGTAAGTATACACTGAAACAAATTTCAACTGAAGAATGGCTGATATTCCGAGGATTTTGGGTTAAGGAGCCCCGTCATCCAGAAACAAAATCAGACTAAACGTGCTACCTCTCTCGTAGCACGCGTCGTGTACACCTTCAGTACTGCTCGTTTGGGCGAGTTTAGAGTGTTACAGTGAGTTCAATGCGTCCATTGTCGCCTCGACTTGTAGTAGCACCTTCAGAGGCATTTTCCGGGAGCGATGGGGCCTTCAGCGGGCTGTCCGCCGCTGGGGGAGACTTGTGTGATTAGTCCTCCTCGCCTGACTTCAGTCATCTTCGCCGATCAGCGCCTAGCTACTGGTCGTGATAGACTACCGACTCAAAGCCTTCACACCACGTGTATCGAGCTACTTACGCCCTGGCGGGCTATTTGTGGCTCTATGTACGTTAATGTACTCAACAAGTAGACATTTCAACCGCAAGCAATCCCATCTATTTACGCGCCCGCATAGTTCCGGAATCGACGAACTAGGCACACCAAGCACTGTAACAGTATAAGTACGCTTGAGAAATGGAGGTCGGGAGGTACCCACTGAGTACACAGATGTGTACGTGCCTGATCGGTTTCTGAGAGAGGACGGGTAAAACAATGGCGGTTTCGGTATGTGCAAACTGCTGTGTATCCGTACATTTAGTATACACTTAAACTGTCAACTGCAAATTTTGGCACGGTCGTCCGCGTTAAGCGGACTGATCTACTTGCTCAGATATATGCAGTACATGCCTGCTGCCGGCGTACGGTAAACACTGCCATGTTTGGGTATCAGTTTGCAGGCCATGTGTTCTTCAACAATGAACGCATGAGTGTGGGCAAAATATTCGCACCTGCGGACGAATTAAATGGCGATTAGTTGGCTACTACACCCTGCCTTGAATATAAACGTCTTGCCTTTGGTCTTCAACTAGTCGCCATGATCATCGCAATAATGCGAACGCAGATATCTTACACGACGTATTGTGTCCACGTCGCCGAATACCTTCAACCACCACCGGTGTATATGTGAGGCTAGGCATGGCCCCGTTGTGTTCAGCTAGTAATGAGGTGGGGTGCTCGCAGTCAAGGGCAGATACTCTGGCTGCGCACGTCTCTTAATAAAGCTGCACGCTTACCGTGGAGCGCAGACCCATGGGCAGCGTTGTTCGTCTGGTCGAACGCCCCCAATATATCCCGGGACGTTAGGCTGCTGATGATGCAGGTGCCAGTAGGTGCGCGTACAGGGGAGAGTTCAATCGAATCCGTTCCGATATGGAAGTCGTCGGCAAAAATCAAACCCCCAGGCGGCGTACGCCATGGTTGCAGAGTTGTGTCCAAGCTGGGAAGGATAGCAAGTGTCAACCCAAACAGAAAACCCAACTTGATGCCCATTTTGCTCCTGTTCACAAAACAAACATGGACGGACGCAGTGAGACACGTTAGTATAAGTCTAGTTCTGGCACTTGTTTGTTTTTTTAAGATAAACTATGGAAAAACGACTAATCTCAATGGCCCTTGTGGATGAGCCGTGGCCTTATGTGTATTAACGCCACGACCCTCAATGACGGTTTCTTTGGATTTGACAACAAAAAAACGACACATAACCTGTGATATCAAGAATCGCGTCGACACCAGTTTTCGTAGTGGACATGGCTCGGCAATTTCACTTGTCGTCCTTTTCTGGGCAAATATCAACGCGCCGTCGAAATTTCATCGATGGAATAAAATTGCGAGATTGAGTATTGTAAAAGGGAAATGGTCAAAGGGGGGTATACCCCCTGTGTTTTCAGCCATCTGAGGGTATATGAAAAACACGCCCACGGCGGGCGCTCCCACGTGCCCAAAGCTGCCTCAAGTGCAATACCGAAACGTTGGCGAGACGCCTTCAGTCCATGCCGAGCACGCGCACCCACCCCCTGTTTGCGTTTTTCGGGTACGTTCTTGAGCCTAGCAAGACCGCAGTGCAGGAGGGGGCATAAGGACCCCCCCTTTTGATCACATGTTGGGGGGGTATCACCCCGCAAAATGTACTAAAGGTATCTACTACGTACCCCCAAGTGACAACGTTTTCACCGCACCTGACTGTAGACACACCCTCCTTTGACCTGCCCTGACAGCCTCAAAAGCGACTACAACTATATGTATCCGCGTCACCCACCACAGTGCGAGTAGACCAAGGGCGGGACATCCAGAAGTTGCAAGTAGTTGCGATCATTTCTCTCCGAAACAATAACGGCACAACAAACATGCAAATCAAATATTTGCAGCCGAAGTAAAAATATTGTTGCCTATTAAGGAACATGATGAGTTACGTAGTCGGAAGACATTTCATACCATAGGTCGTGCGTTGGGCACTCGGTACTTGGTTGTTGGGTACTTGGTGGTCAGACCAGGGGATGCTGGGTACTCAGTGCTTGGTTGGCGGACGGGAGGGATGATCAGAACACGAGCACAATGCCCAACGAACGGTCTTTAGTCTTGTGAGATGCCTTCATCCTATTTTCCTTCGTCTCTATCCCCGAGACCGCTACCAGGCGTATGGTACTTGTTGCGGGTGTTTACTAGTACTGCTTGGGTTGTGGTATGTTCTTGTGTCCCCAGCATCCTCCCGTCCGATAGCCAAACACCCAACATCGAAGTACCGAGCACCCAACGCACGATCTATGACATAAATATCTCCCGATTATCTCGTCATGTTGCCTAAAAAGCAAAAACATTTCCATTTTGGAAATAGTCAAAGGGGGGCATACCCCCTGGGTTTTCGGCCATTTGAGGGTATAGGAAAAATGCGCCTGTGAGCGGTGCTCCCGCATGCCCAAACCTGCCTCAACGCGAGGCCGACGGGCTGGCAAGATGCCCTAAGCCCATGCCGAGAACGCACCCAACTTGGTTTTGTTCTGCGCACGTTTCCGGGGCTAACGGGACAGCGGCGCATTAGGGGGCCAAATGATCCCGCCGTTAGACCACACCTTGGGTGGCGATAACTCCACAAAACATCTACTCAATGTATCTACAGGGGTCCGCATTCGAATTTTCCCGAAATTTATCGGAAACGTATTTGGGGTCGTGCTTCCCCAGTGGCAAAAACAAAAATAGAAAAGAGCCGGCAATCAAGAGCCGTATTTTCAGCTGTAAAATAGGTCAGCGGCCGCGATTTTGAAGCAAACACCTACGTTGCCGACACACCACTTACCCTGGGGGGGCTTTGGCGCAACTCCCGTCTCGAGTGATCCCTCGTGGTTAAAGCACGGTAGTTGGATCTAGCAACGAGGCTTGTGTCTCCGAGCTGCTGCAAATCTGTAAATCGCTCGTCCCGAGTACGCCCTCTAACAAAATTAATGGGGCTCGAGCCAGCATCTTAGCCCAACGAAGCCAGGGGTAGCAGGCCCCCCACAACCCACAGGGTCATTGTAACGTCGGCCGTTTCAAATTTCGTTGCTTGCATCGCTCGCGAGGTCAATCTGCTTGTACTCGTTCGTATCAGAAGTGAGTGGAGTCGCCGCGCGTCGGTTTTCGTCTAGATCATCCTCGTAGATCAGAGGCTGAAACCTCGCAGATGGAGGCTTCTTTTTGGCTGCGACGACTTGAGGCCGTCTCCCGAGGTCAGAGGGATCACTTGAGAGGCTGAAGCTGGTCAGGGGGCGTCTTGTCGAGGGAGAACAAGCTGCTGTTCGAAGTTTGTCCTTGATTTCCTCTGTGTAGATTTTCGGGGTACATCTCTCTCTTGGCGAACCTGGACGTAGGGCAGCCTTACCTCTGAAGGGCGAGACCATTTTCGTTGCCGATTGCTCTCCTCGAACCCTCTAGTAGAGGACAACAGCCACGCCAAATGTCCCTTGCGCCCCTCTTTCCTAGGTAGTTCACGAGTTGCACCTACAAGTAGCAGAATCAGTGGAAGTTTCCTCGATCGGCGAAACGATATTATTGTAGATAGTTTGGTTCGAGTACTCGTAATTTGCGCATTTCTCACAGCAGTACCTGCACCGAACGAGTACGAGCAAATTGACCTCGCGAGCGATGCAAGCAACGAAATTTGAAACGGCCGACGTTACAATGACCCTGTGGGTTGTGGGGGGCCTGCCACCCCTGGCTTCGTTGGGCTAAGATGCTGGCTCGAGCTCCATTAATTTTGTTGGCGTACTCGGGACGAGCGATTTGCAGATTTGCAGCAGCTCGGAGACACAAGCCTCGTTGCTAGATCCAACCACCATGCTTTAACCACGAGGGATCACTCGAGACGGGAGTTGCGCCAAAGCCCCCCCAGGGTAGGTGTCGTGTCGGCAACGTTGGTGTTTGCTTCAAAATCGCGGCCGCCGACCTATTTTACAGCTGAAAATACGGCTCTTGATTGCCGGCTCTTTTCATTTTTTTGTTTTCGCCACTGGGAAAGAACGACCCCAAGTACGTTTTCGATAAATTTCGGGAAAATTCGAATGCGGACCCCTGTACTACTATCCCACATTGACCACTATTTCTCCCCACTTGGCCGAAACCAAACCTTATTTTGACCTCGTGTGACAGCCTCTCTAACGACTTCAAGTATACGTATCGACGTCGTAACCGCCCAACAGCCCAAATTAGACCACGGGCGAAACATCCACTAGTAAGTAGTCGCGGCCTTTCATACCCGGAGAAATCTCGGCACAACTACAAATAAAGTATTTACAGACGATATAAAGATACCGGTTCTTCTTAGAACACGCGTTGGTGATGGGAGAAGCATAAGATATATACGTTTACGTAAGTCGTGGTGTTGCTGGTTTGCTTGGTTGCTAAGTGCCCGGTGCTTGGTTGTTGGACGGGAGGGGTCCATGGGAACAAGCATACGGCGCGACGAACGATCGTTATTAATAGTCGTCGTACGCCGTAAGAGATATGTCTTCGTCCTTATTCCCCTCGTATACATCCCCACAACAGCTATGTACGGCGTATGATACGGTACGTTTTGCAGCAACCGCACGACCTACGCATCATACGTACATGTCTTTTGATTCTTCGAAAAATATTTGATTTGTGGTTGTGCCGAGAGTTTTTGGGAGACGAGCGGTCGCGAGGTCGCGACTTCTTGCAAGTTCTGGATGTTCCGCTCGTGCTCTATTTGGGGTGTTGGGCGGTGAGACGGATACTTGTACGTGTTGTCGTCTTAGAGGCTGTCACAGGTGGTCAAAAGGGAGTTTGGTTTTGGGCCAAGTGGGGGGGCAATATTGATCAATTGAAGGTTGTACATAACGTTAGTAGATTCGTGGGGTTACCCCCCCCCCCCTATAAATATATGATATATTTATAGGTTGGGTTGGCGTCGGTTGGCAACGACGCTGTAAAACACGCCACTCGCTGCGTGAGCTAGACAACCAGGGTGCCGTTTTTTTTTTTTTTTTTTGGCGGTCACCAAAGCTGGCGGTCGAGTAGATCATTTGTGCGGGGTGGAAAACCTTTGCTCCGCACAAGGGGAATGGTCGTACCACGTAGTGTTAATATGGTAAGGCGTCCGTGAGGCAGTTACATAGTAAAACCCATTGCTGTCTCCGGAAGTGGCCACACCAGAAATTAAATTAACTCATTGAAGCTGTCGTCCATATGCAAGTCCACCTCAGAGGCGGTTCTTAGCAGGATGCAGCTCACCCTCCATGCGACTCGCCCAATACCTCACGGAGTTTCGCGCTTGGTGCAAGCAATGTCTGCCTGGTTGGTGAAAACCCAACGCGCTCCGTCCCGGCATTGTAGGGATGCGAGGGTCTATGGTCATATGACTACGGCCGTGCACAACATGAGTACACCCCCCCCCCCCCCAATATGTCGTCAAACGGCGGAATCCCTTTGCCCCCTCATGCGCCGCTGTCCCACCCAGAAACGTGCCCGAAAACAAACCTAAGTTGTGTGCGTGCTCGTCATGGGATTCGGGCATCTCGCTAGCGAGTCAAAATTGCGGTTGAGGCAGGTTTGGACATGCGAGGGCACCATCCGCGGGCGCGTTTTGCCTATACCCCCAAACGGCGGAACACCTAGGGGGTATACCCCACTTTGACCACCCCCAAAATCCAATGCCCTGTCGTCGTACTATTAATAGATACAATACGAACAATGTACACATACTAGCAATCTAGATGCGTTGAACGAGATTAACACGAATTTCACCAATGTACCTATACTACAACGTTCCCCTCCGGGACGTGCCTAGGGGAGTGGCGCAAGGACGAATCGAAAACCTAATGTTAATATTAATACAACAGCGTGCAATATTGTATTATACGCATATCATATCGTATCCGTATTTAATGGTGCATAAATACGATGTTATGAAATATCTGCGTATTGCTGTTCGTAAATGTCCCCCTTTTTAGAACTACACCTCCATTTTTGGGGATAAAACATACTCGGAAATATGGTGGAACCGCTACTATTGACTCGATCGTTCTTAGAGATTTCTTAATGATCCCGCCTAACATATTGGTCAATATATCATAGTAATATTAAAAATGTGTGATTGTTGTGGCGCTCAAGGTAAGGAAGGTATATCCCGCACACAACCGAGAGAGGACTCCCGACAAAAAAGGTTTGAAAATACTCCAAAAGCGTCACACACTGCACACACACGCACGACACACGGCACACCCCGTACACGCACGCTTACGTGACACATGGGACACACTAGTACTCGTACAGTAGTGGTGGAACAATATTTGCAGAAGAAGTAGAAAAATATGCACCAAAGAAGGGGCTGGAACTCTCGACGACACCTGCCTAAGAAATCCACTTGGTTTTTGTCTGCTGTCTGTCTCATATATGTGGGATCTGGGTTACGTACAATCAAGGTACAATACCAAAAAAAGTGAAAAACAAACAAACAAATGTAGTCAACGGCAAGGATCGAACTTAAACCTTCAAATCTAAAATCGGGCGTGATTACCGTTCGACTATTTATTCAAAGATACATTTTTCTGTACTGGTAAATGATTATTTATCGCGGCGCGCGCCAGACACACGACAGGCCGCACATACATCATGCAAGCACAGCAGCAAGCAGTAGCAGAAGCGAGAGAGGTGGTGGTGCCTGATGACGAATGCAAGCCTGCGATAAAGCAACCACTACTTAATAGCCACATCACTATACGGTGGACCCGCCACATACACGCCTGCGGCTTGTGCTTCGAGCCGGAACTGTGGCGTTGTTTGTGTTCTTTGCATGTCGTTTGATGTCTCGTGGATTTCTGGAGTGAGCTTCGGGGAACAAAGAAAAAAGACGAGACGAAAAATGTAAGGACACTTGAAGCACTCCTATATTCGAAGCGGTCATTACATTTCCGGTCAGAGTGGGCTTCTAAGGATGTAGTTGTAGCGTGTGTATCAGCGCGTAGCTGATGTGTACGCTTAGAGGTTTGCCGACAACCGGACAAGACACGGCCTAAAATAGAGGTAAGCGCGAAGCTCACCGGCAAGTGGGCTTGTACCAGAAGCTGCAAAGAGGAGAGAAGACAAGAAT
>MEHQ01003429.1:0-22720 GCA_008828725.1 Saccharina japonica | reverse complement strand
ACCCACAGCTAGCACGCCAACACAGCCGCACAGATCCCCCGTAAATAGCCAGCAGGCCAACCACAACACCAGCCCCGACGCTCTAGGGCCTTTGTTTGCCGGCGTTCGAGCCAAAGCGAAGAGAATTTGAGTAGAGTTCAGCATCATGCCCTCGAGAATGAGGTTGAATGTTCGTTCTCAGTATAATTTGAATTTTGATCCCGGGGCGTCAAAGTTAGACACGCGACCACTTCCTCCATGGAAGGCCCAACGACCTCCCGGTATCGAATTGTCGTCGCTTCTCCCTGCTCCTCTGGTGGGCCTGTGGTGCCGAGCGCTAGATTGTCGGCATGTGTACATAGTTGTGAACAGCCCATGGCTTGTGCTCTCAGTTGTTTTTCGCCTAGATCTTGCTGTTTCCCAATTCGTTTCTGTTTGGACAACGTCGGCTAAAATGATACCGAAAACGAAATGATTTCGATTTTCGATTTCGATTTTCGATTCTATTTAGACATGCCCTTTAGAGCAACTGGGAAATGTCGTTTTTCCGTAAGGAGTCCATGAAAATTGTGGAAACCCGTGACGGTGTATACCAGAAACTAGTATTGCAACCGGAGTTTGCAACTGAAAAAACACGGAATTGTTATTCGCTCTAAAATGTTTTACCCGAAGGGCCCCCTCTAAGGGTTAATGGTGAGGAGGGCTAGGTTATAAGAGGGGTACAGGGTATCCCTAGCCAGGTCAGCCTATGGAACGGGTACTCGTTGGTACTCACGTGTGTTGTTTGCTTAGAGATAGAAGAAGAGCAGCTTTATTCCTTTCCGTGATGAACGACTGAAAAGGCAGGTGAGATGGCCAAAAGCCATCTGGGAACCATCCCCGGTTCCCACATAAGATACGCCTCCCAAGTACTACCAATACGGTTATTATACCTGATACCAGGTATTTACCAAACGTTTCCACATCATACCAGCAGTACCATAACACTAGCCCACCCTGATGAGCCGTATATGCAGAAATATGACAAATTCGTGGAAACCCCGATTCCACGAGCTAAAACATGAGTCGAAGATGCGGCTCCTCAAAACCCACTCCCACACCTCTGAACGGCAAGGCTACGAAGCCGAGCAAGGAACGTCAAAAAGAAGAAACGTTGGAACCGAAAATCCTGCAGTCATTGTACATTAACTGCCCCCCCGGCTCGAGAGCGGGGGCTCGGTAGAACTGAGAAGACTGGAAAACTAGACACTTAAAAACTTCCCCGAAACCCGGCCCAAAACATTCAGAAAGCGTGTCCTGAGCCACAAGTTAGTGGCTCGATTATCCAGACCCGCCCCGGCATTGAGCGGGGGGGGGTCGGCAGGACGAATTACGCTAAAACTACCCCCAAATCCGCCCCAGAAAAATATCAGAAAGTGGTAGGCGATACTGAGAAGAAAAACAGTCCGAACCGAAAACTCGGAAAACGTCGCAAATACAAACTACAAAGAGGTTCCGCCCCAATCCCCTGAAACAACATGAGAAATAATCGAGCGCAGCGGCGACGCGAAAAAATCAGCTGTCCACTGCTGCGCCTCGTGATTCATCTACGTTACGCTGGACCCCCCGTGTAAATGTGCTAGCTAAGTGTACTTGTAGGCACCAAGAACCGCGTACAGCTCCTGTTGAAGTCGTGTAGCGCGCCGGAGAAAGAGGGAGCGTGATCGGTACTGGGTCATCCAAAAATCGAACGAAGTATACTCCGTGCGTTGCTGTAGCCGCGCTGATTTTCCCGAGCCACCACAGACCGTCGTCGCCCTTGTACCAGAAGTGGGCCCCGTTGGGAAGCACGGTGACGCTGTATCGGCGAAGCCATTCGGCGTGCGGTACACAACCATAGCCGGGGGCCAGGAAACGTTCGCCGTTACTCCGAGAAAGCTCCCGTTGGGCAGCGCCAATCCTCATTCGGCGGTACAGGCGGTTGGTTTGGCGGTGCTGGTTTGGTGTGCCGGCCCAGTATCGCAAAAATTCCCGGCGAGAGAGGCAGAGATCCATTTCCCGTTCCCAAGACGGGCGAGACAGTCCCGTCCAGTGCGTCTCGTACATCACCGCGATGGCACCACCTCTGCCCCGAACCGACTGGTGTCCCGTAATTTTCTCCACTTCGAGACGTTGGAGAGGAGTGGAAACGTCGTCCTCGGTGACGTGGTAAGGGGGGGATTTCTTGGAGAAGTTGTTGAGGACGTATTGCGTTAACCCCGCAGGCAAATACTTCGGCATGTCGCCGTGGTCGTGGGGGTTGGCACAGGGCTTGCAGCGTTGTACCGACACGCGCTTGCGAGCATCAGCGCCGGGCATGTCGGAGGGTAGGTCCAGATATAGGAGCTTAGCCCCGAGAGGATATTTGTCTGGGGTGTCCGCGGAGGAGCAGGGGCCGACTGCAAGGACTTTGTAGGGCCCCGTCCAGTTCAGCGACAGCTTGGCCTTGAGGACCTTGGCGTCCGTGTCTGTCTTGGCCCCCTGACGAATGGTGACTGCCGTATTGTACACCCACGCCGCCAGTAATTAATTTGGGGACCGGACGCAAGGCGTCGGAGAGGGCGGAGTTGCGCCGGTTCACGCGAGCAACCGTGAGGGTGTGGTGTTCGCGAACGATGTCGTACGTGCGCTGCTGGCGGTCCGTCGCCAAGTCACAGTACGCGAGGTGGTCGCGGGCCAAACTCTGATGGCCGGCGACGCCCGCGCGCTCAGAAATCGTGAGAGGAAGGCGAGGGAGCCGACCCATGGGGACCTCGTTTGGAGCCAAACCCGTGGCGGCGCTGACCGAATTGTTGTACGCAAATTCGACGTGGGGGAGCTGTTCATCCAAGTTGTTCTGGAGCTCGTTCACGACCATCGCCAACATCTGGACCATCGTGTGATTTGCTGTTCCACCCCACCGTTGCCGTTAGGGTGGTAGGAGCTCGTGGCGATTTTTCAAACTCCGAGAAGCTGATAGACGACGTGCGAAAGTTTCGAGCAGAATTGGAGGCCGTTGTCCGAGAGTATGCTGCGGGGGCATCCCCAGAGGGGGATATACTTGTTGATGAGGATGTTGGCCGTGCCCTCAGCGGTGAATTTGGCGGCGGTGACGGTGAACATGTCGGCGCGGCGACTGAAGCGGTCAGTGAAGAGCAAGGTGTAAGTGTTGCCTCAGGGCGTAGTCGGAAGGGGGCCGAAGTAGTCGACGCTGACAGCGATGCCGGGCCCTTCAGGCAGGGGCATCGATATGACGGGCCATCGGACCGTCAGCCGCGAGGTTTTGCGCGCTTGGCACTTCAAGCAGTGGCGTAGCCACCACCTGGTGCAGATGTTCATACCGATCCACCAGTAGAAACGTTCGAGCATACGCAGGGTGCGTGCGGTTCCCACGTGGCAGGAAGCTGTGGAATGGCAGGCCTGCATGACCCAGGGGCGCATGAGCAGCGGCACGTAAATGCGCAGGGGCTCGTCGTTCAACAAGCAGGCTGTTCGGCCCGCCGAACGCGTGGCGTCAGGCGCTAAGGGTGGAGACGGCCGCTGGGGCGACCTGGTGCAGCGCGTCGAGAGGCGGGGCCCTCCAAGGGTCCAAGTCGGCCGTTGGCTCGTTCTTCGTCTTGGGGAGCCGAGCGTCATCGAGAGGCTTCCAGGCATCCGAGGTCTTGAGAGGTAGAACAACCTCAGCTGAACAAGAAGGGGCCATGGTCGGGGACGTGAGGGGCTCGACTTGCTTTCGTGGAGGGCAAGGAGATCGCAGCTCAGCGGCTTGTCTTGTGGACGGATCCTTAGGCGTGAAGGGCTCAACTTGCATACCCGGTGGGGAAGGAGCTCGCGGCTTAGATGCTGGTCTTCGAGGCGAAATCTCAGCAGCTCCATCCTCCAATCTGGCTCTCCAGTCCTCCGGTTGATCTGTTGTACTTGGCGCTTGACCTTCATCGGCGCTTCGTAGACGGTGGCACAGCAAGGGGCCCTGAGGTTCAGGGTCCTGGTCTGCGCTGCCGCGAAGGGGAGCAGATCCTCCTCGTTCTTGAGACGACATCACGGATGACTGAAGAGCGGAGCAACGCTGCTCTCTCGCTCAGAAAGCACGAACAACTAACGGCTAAAAAAAAGAATCCGAGCACGAGCAAAAAACACTTTCTCCGTTTTAGACTAGTCCTGCCGAATGCAACGCCAAATGTGAGGATGCTAGGTATAAGAGGACAGGGTATTCCTAACCAGGTCAGCCTATGGAACGGGTACTCGTTGGTACTCACGTGTGTTGTTTGCTTAGAGATAGAAGAAGAGCAGCTTTGATTCCTTTTCCGTGACGAACTGCCTGAAAATGTTATAAAGGATTACCCTGCGCTGGGTAATCGATCGATCTTTTACCCCTATAGCTCAGCGGTAATACCCTCACATTTGACGTCGTCGAGGACATGGGTTCGAATCTCACTTCGAACGTTTCTTTTTTCAGAAACGCTTGCGCGTGCGTCCCCAAGTAACACGTCTCCCTGGTTCCCCAGGTATTGAAACGAAGCGGGTAGGTCAACGTACGGCCGTATACGGTACCGACGTCCCAAGTATCCCGCCGTTCAGAGGGGGGGAGAGTGTTATAAGGATTACCCTGCGCTGGGTAATCGATCGATCTTTTACCCCTATAGCTCAGCGGTAATACCCTCACATTGGTGTGAAGTGAACCGACCCGAGTTTAGGGACATGGATTAGCATAAGGTGAATGAATTACGCCCTATGCTCGCCCTATGAGCCCTTCTAGGATGAGCTTTGGTGCTAAAATGGTTCTGGTCACACAGCTCCTATTGTACGTCTCTCAGGACCCCGCTCAGAAGACCTCTTGTTATTATTATTTAACCTCTGATGATGACTGGAAGATGAGGGGAAAGATGAGAAGTCGAGGGGGCTGAAAAGAGAAGTGACCTGGCTGGGGGGGGGGGAGTCTGCCTGAGAGCAGACTCTTTTACTCGATCGGCTTAACGGGAGATTACAGTACTTCCTTGCCAACAACCCGTTAATCGGATAGCTACAGCAGCCACTGGAACTTTCCTGTGGTGTTTAGCCATTCTGAAGAAACATCTGTTCTGTCCAACGGATAATACCATATCCTATGGCGTGCTGCGTGTGGCAGTCCTGATATGATATTTTGATATTTTGACGTGGCTGCGCTGACCAGTAGGGCACGCTGAATTGTTGCTGCTCGTGCTTTCGTTTTCCTTTTCGTTTTTCAGCTGTCAACTTTTTGTTTTTGGCAATAGGTTGTGAATCGTTGATTTTCTCAAAACAAAAAAAACGAAGGGGAACACGTTTGTACCAGGGACCAATCAGCGCCCTGTTTATTTTCATTTCGTTTTTCATGTTTCGTTTTCGTTTCTGTTTAGACATGCTCTAATGCTCAGGATGGCGACCGATGAGGTTTTTTAGAGAGCCTAGGTCATGGCCAACATTTGTGTCTCAGAAGGCTGACCAGACGCTTTTTGCATGCCGAGAAGTGCCTCATACTCGAAAACGACTCGCCATACAGTACCCCTGGTACCCAAGACGAATTTGAAAAATGCCAGTTTCTCTGGCTGCTGCGACTGTTTGGACTCAGATTTTCGACGAGGACGCCGAGCACTATTAATAGTAGTAGGTGAACCTACCTAGGCCTCTAGTTCGACCGTCCGTAGCGTCCTACGTGGCCACAACAGAGGTAAATACCTAACAGGAGCTCCAAAACGATCAAAATCTTGCTGCGGAGCACTTTCGTTTCGTGATGCAAACACAGCAATGAATGCTTGAGTGATGGATGCCATGTGAAAAAACAAATTCTTGACAACCGCTCAAAAAAAAAATCTCGCATTGCACGCCTTTGCAAAATTAGAACTTGGTTTTCAAGAATTTGGCGTTTTGCACCTCTTCTCCCAATAAGAAATTGGATTTAAGCATTTCTGGTGAAATTAGAGAGGAAATAAGACGCGAGGCTGAGTTTATATAGGAAATTATTAAATGCTGTCGCGTACTGTAGTAGTAGCAGTTTTGCGCACAATACAAGTACTTCTTGCTGAGTAAATAAATGTGCATCGGTTTGATTGAGTCGATTTTTCACTTGTCCATGTCTTCGTTTGATTTCGTCCTGCAGCCGCAGCCATTTGATACTGGAATAATAGGACTACTTCTGCCGTAGTGCTGATAGAGAATATACTTATTATTAATAGTTCGCGAGGTAAATCAGCAGAACAAGGGAAAGCAGGACGTGAGCAGTTAAAACAGTGCGCTGTAGCGATCACGCCCTTTCCACGACTAGAACCTGAAAACATGGGCGCTGGACGCCTCAACGAAATCCCAGCGTCCCAGGTGCATCTGCGCCGAGTTCACCCTTTCCATTCGAATATGCTACGTAGCTCATATACTTCCTCTGTTTCATAAGTCTGTGCAGTTATGTTTTTGTACGAGTCCTTAACGTTGTCCGATTCGATTTTCGTTTTTTTTTATTGCATTCCTCGGCATATTTTTTTAGGCAAAACAATTGTTCTTTTCATACAGTGGGTGCTTCAACCATGCACCCGCGCGGCTGCAAGAAAGTCGGTCGGCCCAAAAAAAGGCCGTTTGGTCCCTCTTTTCCCAGTAAAACTTGGGAGACCCGGAAACAGGAAAAATGGCCAGAAATAAATGGTGAAAAAATGTAAAAATCTCGAAACAACCATTGATTTTGGATAAGATGTGTGGAGTTGACGCACGCACGCTTTTTACCCTACCAAATTGTAGTCAGTCAGGTAATCGCTACTGCTCGACGCGAAAACGTCCGAAATCGACCAATATTGGGGCTAAATCGATAAAAAAGGTGTTAAAATGGGTAATATATTTTGACATGAATTTAGTGTTGAAGACCACCTTCGTTTTTTTGTTGTTATTGAGCTATGTATGTATGCGTGTTGTCATTACAACGCACTCGACCACAGGATAAACGTCAACGTAAGAGTACCCTAACGATTAAGCGCCCATAACTGCACAGACTTATGGAACAGAGGAAGTATATGATTATATTTAATAATATTTTTAGTACATTCCTTCGATGATTTTCCGCTCGCCATAGCATCCAATTCCTCTGTATGATATTTGTGTGATATAATAACAGGGGCCTGTGGGCGCCTACGTAGCGCTCTGCTCTGCTGCACAGCTTACCCGTATAGCAGCGTTTGAAAAAAAACAAAAAAAACGGGGGTTTCCATTCGATATGGAGGCGTTATTTTCCCGGGGATAGGGGACGCAAAAATAATTTCCTCTGAAAAAAATATTACCTCGAGCTCTATTAATTTCGGGTCAGTACCGCTACCGCGAAATACGCATCCCTGTACGATACCGCTCGCTGGCAAAGATGTCGGGAGACATGTCAATATCAAGCTGTCTGTCTGTCAAGGCAAATCCAGCTGTCTAGACATATGTCCCCTACCCCCCTGGCAGAAAAAGCCTCCTAATATGTGTGGAAACCCCTATTTTGTTTTTTTTGGTGCGACTATTTTCCAAGGACTATCATGGGGAGTCAACGGGACGGGAATTCCCATAAAGAACGGGACGGGACGGGTATTCCCGTCCCGCCCCATCGTGAAATGTCTCCCGTCCACGACCTCCCGTCCCATCCCATTATGTTTTTCCAACCCATTTCCGTCCCATATGGCCGAATTAGTATCCTCCCGTCCTCCCGTCCCCACCTTGCTTCTCATCCCATCGTCGGATACTTTCTCCCGTCCCATCACTTCCCATCCCGTTGGCAGGATACTTTCTCCCGTCCCATCACTTCCCATCCCGTTGGCAGGATACTTTATCCCGTCCCACTTGCTTCCCGTCCCACTATCCCCGCACGTACTCCCGTTCCCACGACCATTGTGGACCTGCTGCTCCCATTGTCAGTTCCCATCTTCCTCCCATTTGCGCTTCCCACTCAACCTCCCAAATCTCCCATTTGCACTTCCCACTTACTACGTTTAGTTTCGTATTAATAGTTTCAGTGGAAGTTGTATATATTATATATTCAGATTTTTTATATCCTACGAGTGAGTATGTATGTGAATCCAAGGTGAATCTCGGATTTAATTATTTATTGTTGTCGTACGCTGTCAGCTCTCCCATTTTTTTCAATATATTTTTTCACTTTTGGAGAGAGACGCACCACACACGCACCACACACACGTTCCTCATGGCGGAATCGGCCCGTGGTGGCTCGGCTGCTGAGCCTCCGGCACAGCCAAGTCGGTCATTTGCGATCAGTGGTACTCCCGTGAATAAGATGGGTGCAGGCGTTGGGAGAAACAAGCAGACGTCAGGGATTTGGAAGTATTGCGTTTAGTTCGAGCCAGCTACCTGTGGACAAGAAGAACGTGAAGTGTGTCGGTGTACACGGCGGTAGACACTACGAGTTCGTAACGAGGCTTGGGGGGGGTGGGGTGTACGTCCCGTTGGGCATCTATGTCCCGTTGAGAACGTCCCACATATCCCCAGTGGGCTTCCCGTTGTCTTTCCCATCGACACTGGCAATTTTCCCATTACCTTTCCCGTTGTCTTTCCCATCGACAATGGTAATTTTCCCATTGTTTCCCGTCCCACTATAGAACGTGGTAGTCCCATCCCATCCCGTCTGAAAGATCGGAGCCATATTTGATTCCCATCCCGTCCCCATCAATAAAAACTCCCATCTTCCCGTCCCGTTCCCGTCCCGTCTAGAAAGCATGTGAACATTTCCCGTCCCGTTCCCGTCCCGTCTAGAAAGCATGGGACATTTCCCGTCCCGTTCCCGTCCCGTCTAGACGAAAATTGTCCCGTCCCATCCCGTCACAACGGGAGCAGAAAAACTGACGATGGGATCCCGTCCCGTTGACAACGGGAGCCCAATTTTTTTCCGCCTGCGGCGGGCTAAGGACTCCCGTCCCGTCTCCCGTCCCACACGGTGCCTGCGGCACCAACCATGATAGTCCTTGCTATTTTCTATTTCCTATTTTACTTGTTTGATACTGGTATGAGCTAATTTAAAATCATCGATATTCTGCAGTTCATTTCCAATATTTTCTGTAGATCGGACTCGGAAATATAGCAAAATGCCGAAAAAAAACTTAATACCGGAAAACACATTAATTTATACATTATTGTCAGGCGTTTTTGAAAAAGCGGGGATTTTTCATAGCGTCCCCTGTTTTTTGCTGTCAAGGCTGTCTGTCAAGGCATTTGCCTTGACGCTGTCTGTCAAGGGGTGAAAGTGCTGTCTCCTGACATCTTTGCTCGCTGGTGCTGCTGTAGAGAACACGCTGTGTGCTGTTGTTGCTGTTGAATGGAGCTGATGGTGCACAGATCGAACACCACATTGCTTGGCTGCTGGCGTTCGACACCCTGCGACGATACATCCTACTAAGTGACAAGGGACAAGTGAGTGACTGCTGTGCTATAGATAGGTACGAGTACAGAACGGGCAAACCTGCCTATAGCATAGATACAGGAGTAAGCGGTGTGGTCTCCACTCAAGAATAAATTCGGAGCCGGACGGCGGACGGCATGATTGAAGAAGTGTTTTTTTTCAGTTTTTTTTCTCTCTTTATTTGCAGTTTCCAGCCTGCTCATCAAGCAACTCTTTGTACGCGATGTACGATGCTACGTAGGTCTTTACCTCTCTCCTCTGGACGCCCCCACAGCGTCTCATATGCAGCAAGCAGTACATATATACATACCGCCTGACCTGCATACCTGCCACTCGAAAGGTGAGAGAGAAGGGGCCTGTATACAAGCATTGCGGATTATCCTGCTGCTCTGTACACGCAAGGTGCGGCATACGTTCGCACTCGTATATACGTACATACGTACGATAAGTTACACCATCAAACATACATACGCTGCATACATAATACGTATACGTTTATACATACAGCACCAACTAACTGCTGTGCTGCCTGCAGCACTACAACAGCAGTAGTAGTACGAGTGAGTGCATGGTATTAAAACTCTTTTTATTGTTGTTTTGTTCTTTTTTCCCTCTTCTCTTTTCTGTGTCGATACGAGTCGATGCCCGCCAGTGCGCCAGTCACTGACTGCGTAAAGTAGTCAGCATACACTCTACGAGCACTGACTTCTGAGGTTACACCAACGTGCGCAGCCCCAAAATACCGAAATGTTATTGTCCCGTTACCGCTATACTATCGGCGGAAAGCTTGTTCTTCACGCGCTTTTTCTGTCAGGGTTAGGGTTGGCAGAGTTACCGGTATACGGGAATTACTGACGGTACTTACCGCTACGTACGGTAACACACTTCTCGTGCGGGAGGTATCTCGCAGATTTGGGGTAACTTTTGTGTCCACACCACCTAACGAACTTCCGATCCGATATCCACAACGTGCTATATGCGATACTAGGTATATGATACTGCATTATTTCAATGTACTGCTGTTTGTTGTTGGAGTACAGCAGTATCTCTCTGTGTCGTGGTTTTATGCCCACACCGCGAGCTGAAAAAAAAAAACCCTTTATCTATGGGATGAAGAATCGGCACGGTGAGTGACTGTGAGTGGGCTGTGGCCTGTGTGTGTGTTCTTCACACTAAACCTTCCTTTCTACTCATCGACATCCAGCACACCCAGTGTCCGTGCCGATTCTTCATCCTAAAAAGGTACCAGTTCTGTGGTCACAAAACTACGACACAGAGATACCATGCTCAGTGCAGTAAGCAGAGCAGACAATGCAATATGCCATATACGACAGGCAATACCTACCCTGCTAGCAATCCAGGTGCATGAAAGAGGAAAAAAGAAAAAAGAAAAACAGAAAAAAAATAGAAAAAGTGAAAAAGGAAAAAAAAAAGAATAGAAAATAAACATACTACTCGTAAAGCAAATCCACAGACAATCAAACAACCAACCAAAACATTGCAAAAAGAAAGAACGTGTCGTGCTTCTTCTCCGAGAGGAGATTCGACAGACAATAAAATAAAATAAAATGAAACGAAATGAAATGGAATGAGAAAACAACTCAAACAGAGCGAGACTACGAACGACAGGAAAGGACAGGCAACCGGAGCACACCAAAGCACCTTCCAGGCAGCCTAGGCAGGTTTATACCCGTCGTACGGACAGGTTCTACCAGCTAGTCGGTCTGGTACCTTGCTAACCTGTCTGCCGTCTCCTTCTTGCTTTCGTCCGCCGCCTGTTTCCCTACGAACCGCCCCCCCCCTCTGTCTCCATTCCCTTGGGCGTTCCCTTGGGCGCCACCCATACCAAAAAAATAAAACAATGCGAGGGGTTGTAGCATCGCTGTCGTGCCCCCCTGGAGAAGCTGCGACATACAACATACCAAGTAAATAAAAACAAAAGAAAAGAACAGAAAGATCCCCAGAAATAACCAAGGGAAAGCACGGAGCTCGCCATCCACCAAGCCAAGTATTTATATTTAATAGTACTTCTTCCTTATCACAGGGATAAGAACGGGAGTAACAACGAAACTGTGGATGATGTCGACGGTTAGAAAACACACGGTTAATAAATGGCCGTTCTTATCGAGCAACTTTTTTCCCCAAAAAATTCGATATTTTTTTCGCGCATTTTTTCGCACGAACGAGTATTTCCAATTTTTCCAAAAATATTTTCCAAATATTGGAATGCGAAGCCTTCCAAATATTTTGCATTACTCTGTGAAAATTCGGTCTGAAAGTTCAAACTTTCCAAATAAATCCTGTTTTTCCTGCTTTTCCTGTTTAAAAAAAAAATATACGTATATATTTGAAATTTTGGAAAAAAAGTTGCTCGATAAGAACGGCCCTAAGAACCCCTTGGGGACCCCCTTCTCGAGGGATAGCAACAAAACGACGCCAACTTTGTTATCAACCGCGCACGAGTACGAGCAGCGGGTGTGTGTGTTCTTCACAATAACTCTTCCTTTCTACCCGTCGACATCCAGCACACCCAGTGTTCGTGCCGATTCTTCATCCTAGAGAGGTACCAGTTATTATGTGGTCACAAAACTAGGACACATCAGAGATACTACGCTGCAGTGCAGTAAGCAGAGCAGGCAATGCAATGCCATACCACTATGTCCCGACATACAAGCGCCTTTTGTAAATTAATAGTCAATACAAATGTTCCTTATATTTCGGGATATAGTGGTATACGACAGGCAAGACCTACCCTGCTAGCAATCCAGGTGCATGAAAGAGAAATAAAGAGTGAAAAAGAAGAGCGTGAGCCCCCAGCACTTACTGCTGCTGTAGTAATAATACTGAGGACCACCTATAGTAAACAGGACCAATTCTTGTTACTAAAAAAATGGAAATGTGTAAGATTTGGTGTATACCGCAGGTCCTGTTTAGGGCCCATATTAACGAGTATAAACTAAATTCGATTTGGAAAAATAAAAATTCAAATTCGCTTTTCATTGGTCAACAAACGCACCAGCACCTAAGATTAGGATCTTGGGGAATAATCTTGGGTGGTGGTGCGGGTTCTGACCAATGAAAAGCGGATTTGATTTTTTTTTTTTCCAAATTGTTTTTTTTTTCTTCGTTAAAACGGGCCCTTACATCCATCCCCCGTAAATAATACCAGTCTGACATTTTTTATAAGCCCGTTTCAGATAACCCTAAATATAAGCTCGTTTCCAAATAGAGGCCATGGGGTTACTGTAATGGTGACCCTCAGAATCGTTAACATTCGTATCACCATGTTGTAGTAGACTAGAGGGTTGAAAATATCCAGTATTTGAACCGGGGATGGTTAGATATCACCCCCCCCCCCCCGATATCTGGGATTTCGCACAATTTTTCCAGTCAGGATTTTTTCTGAGTTTTACTGGGCTCTACCAAGCCGAAGAAATGTTTTTTTCATACTGGTTTTTACTATCGTCGTGTTTTTGGTACTTGTAGCCATGTAAATAACTGCTCGTTGCAAGCATCATAATACACCATTTTTTTTTCCTTCACATTAAACCTTCCTTTCTACCCGTCGACATCATTGCCTTAAACCAGCAGAAACAAATAATTTGGTCCGAGAGCTACTTGGTTGGGTCGACATATACTAAGCAAAAAAAAACAAATGAAAAAAAATGTTGGTAGAAACAAAGAGGAGATGGTGACGATGCTGGGGACCGAACCGAGGCCATCAGATTCGTAGTCCTTCCTTCCTATCCACTTCCCTATTCCAGAACGAGCTTATATAAAATGTCAGACTGGTATGAAACAGGAAATCTGCTCTAGGTTGAATTTCTTATTTGAGAGAGGGTGCTTTCTATACTAATTTCAATATAGCGACTCCCGAATTTCTTACTTATTCCTTCTAAATATCAGCCTGACTTTCTTGTTAGACTGTTTCCTGTTATAGATGTCCTGTACTGTAAGCCGTAGTACGCCTCCTCGCATTCTAACTCGGACACCGATCTGTATCATCCCTCATCCCTCATCCCCCATCAATCACGCAGTGGTGGCTGTTACTGCACTCGTCAATTTGTCTTGACATAAGAGAGGCCCTGAGTGGGAGACTTTTTGTTTTTTTCTTCATCCCATATTGTTCTTCCCCCTTTCATTCTACACTATAAAATAGCTCAAGTAGCTACTGCTGTGTGTGTGTGTTCTTCACATTAAACCTTCCGTCCGTGCCGATTCTTCATCCTAAAAAGGTACCAGTTCTGTGGTCACAAAACTACGACACAGAGATACTACACTCAGTGCAGTAAGCAGAGCAGACAATGCAATGCCATATACGACAGGCAAGACCTACCCTGCTAGCAATCCAGGTGCATGCAAGAGAAAAAAAGAAAAAAAAAGAAAAAAGCGAAAAAGAAAAAATAATAAAAAGTAAATATACTGAAGCAAATCAACAATCAAGCAACCAAATAAAAAGCATGACAAGAAAAGAAAGAAAGTGTCGTGCTGTATGTATGAATAATTATTTCATTTCATCTACCCCCATCCACACTTTTTTTTTTTTTTTTCCCCATCCCATTTATGATCTTCTTCGCCCTTCTTTTTCTCTCCTTTCTATAGGTGTGCTCCGGCTGCCTGTCCTTTCCTGTCGTTCTCAGTCTTGCTCTGTTGGCGCTGTTTTTCGGTCCATTTCATTTCGTTTCATTTCATTTGGTTTATTTTTTATTGGATGTCGCATCTCTGGGAGAAGCACGACACTTTCGTTCTTTTATTTTGTCATGCTTTTGTTCGGTTGCTTGATTGTTGATTTGCTTCAGTATGTTTACTTTTTATTATTTTTCCTTTTTCTTTTTTCTCTTTTTCTCTCGCATGCACCTGGATTGCTAGCAGGGTAGGTCTTGCCTGTCGTATATGGCATTGCATTGTCTGCTCTGCTTACTGCACTGAGCGTAGTATCTCTGTGTCGTAGTTTTGTGACCACATAACTGGTACCTTTTTAGGATGAAGAATCGGCAATAGTAGCATTCGAGGGCACCACTAAATAGACCATCGGGGCGACCGATTACACACGTTCGAAACTAAGATCATCAAGCGACTCAATTAGCAGGGCATCAATTGAAACTCAAACATGTATAATATGGATGGAGTGTAGGGGTAGGGGTGTGTGTGTCCTTCACATTAATGAAACGTTTCCAGCAAACCCAGTGTCCGTGCCGGTTCTTCATCCTATCTATAGAGAGATACAAGTTCTTCTGTGGTCACAAAACCACGGCACATATATATTGTACGCTGCAATGCAGTGAGCAGAGCAGACAATGCAAGGCCATATACGACACGCACCACCTACCAGGGGCATTCATTAAGTGTTGCGCTGTTTGTTGCGCGGGCGCAACATTTGAGTCAATTTTCCGCTTTGCGCAACACGCTATTTTGGGCGCGCCCCTTGTCCTAGTCGCCACAGTCAAAAACATAAATTAGGCACCTTTTGCTATTCACCGTAGGCTTATTTTCTTTTTCAGGCACTTTTTTTCTGTTCGCCGTACGTACGAAGCCAAAAATGAATTAGACGGCTTTTTTACTTCGTTTTCAGGCGTACAGTATGTTCGCTCATGAATCGCATTTTTTTCGCCTACGGCCGCCCTCTGGGAGGCCTCCGGGGGCCCTCCCAGGAGCCCTCCGGTAGCCCCCTGCGGGGGGCTTGTGTGCCTGCGGCGCGCAACACTTGCGTCGCGTGTTGCGCTGCGCGCAACAGACGCCGAACCACTAATGAATGCCCTGCTACCTACGACGCTCTGCTTACTGCATTGCAGCGTAGTATCTCTGTGTCGTAGTTTTGTGACCACAGAACTGGTATCTCTCTAGGATGAAGAATCGGCACAGACACTGGGTGTGCTGGATGTGGACGGGTAGAAATGACGGTTTAACGTGAAGAACACACACACACACCTACGACGCTGCTAGCAATCCAGATGCAATGGGCGAAAGAGAGAAAAAACAAGGAAAAGAAAAGAAAAAAAAATAAGAAGCGAAAGAACAAAACAACAAAAGAGTGCCGTGCGCCCCCCGGAGGAGATGTGACAATGATTAAAAAAATAAGTAAAAATTAAGAAATACATCGTATATAATTAGTGTGGATTTACAAAAGAGGGACACTATTACTATATCTCTCCCTCTTTCGCAATAGTAACCCCTTAATATGCAACCATTTTTTTGGGCACACGCTACTTGAAATTAGGTTGGGACACTGTTTTTCCGCAGTAAAAGGGTTAAGTAGGAGCCTCTATCCACGCTGGCCATCATCGACAATGGTTCTCATCACACGGTTGAAACCGAGTATGTATGCCTCCAATCATCTGTAAGGGACGCAATTTCCACCGTAGACGCCAAGCGTAGACGGAAACAGCTCGTGCTCGGGGGTGGTCGTTTCAGCGCTTTTGTGAAACGCAATAAACCCAGAAGAAACCATACCTGTGCGTTGGAATTTGTGGACGAACTTACAAAAAACTACGAGCTTCGTAACGTTCGTTGAACATCGTCGTTGCACAGCTACGTTCGTAGCTGCTGTTTAAAAATTAATAAATATATCAAGCGCTGAGAGACGGCCCCACGTGGTAGCCTGAGTGACTCGATACATTTGGATGGCGGCAAACGGCTTACGCTAGTAGGCCGGCTTGATCACGTTAACTCCTCGGAGCCTTTTGACCTACATATCCCCCCCCCCCCCGATATCTGGGATTTCGCACAATTTTTCCAGTCAGGATTTTTTCTGAGTTTTACTGGGCTCTACCAAGCCGAAGAAATGTTTTTTTCATACTGGCTTTTACTATCGTGTTTTTGGTACTTGTAGCCATGTAAATAACTGCTCGTTGCAAGCATCATAATACACCATTTTTTTTTCCTTCACATTAAACCTTCCTTTCTACCCGTCGACATCATTGCCTTAAACCAGCAGAAACAAATAATTTGGTCCGAGAGCTACTTGGTTGGGTCGACATATACTAAGCAAAAAAAAACAAATGAAAAAAAAATGTTGGTAGAAACAAAGAGGAGATGGTGACGATGCTGGGGACCGAACCGAGGCCATCAGATTCGTAGTCCTTCCTTCCTATCCACTTCCCTATTCCAGAACGAGCTTATAAAAAATGTCAGACTGGTATGAAACTTAGGAAATCTGCTCTAGGTTGAATTTCTTATTTGAGAAAGGGTGCTTTCTACACTTATTTCAAGATAGCGACTCCCGAATTTCTTACTTATTCCTTCTAAATATCAGCCTGACTTTCTTGTTAGACTGTTTCCTGTTATAGATGTCCTGTACTGTAAGCCGTAGTACGCCTCCTCGCATTCTAACTCGGACACCGATCTGTATCATCCCTCATCCCTCATCCCCCATCAATCACGCAGTGGTGGCTGTTACTGCACTCGTCAATTTGTCTTGACATAAGAGAGGCCCAGAGTGGGAGACTTTTTGTTTTTTTCTTCATCCCATATTGTTCTTCCCCCTTTCATTCTACACTATAAAATAGCTCAAGTAGCTACTGCTGTGTGTGTGTGTTCTTCACATTAAACCTTCCGTCCGTGCCGATTCTTCATCCTAAAAAGGTACCAGTTCTGTGGTCACAAAACTACGACACAGAGATACTACACTCAGTGCAGTAAGCAGAGCAGACAATGCAATGCCATATACGACAGGCAAGACCTACCCTGCTAGCAATCCAGGTGCATGCAAGAGAAAAAAAGAGAAAAAAAGAAAAAAGCGAAAAGAAAAAATAATAAAAAGTAAATATACTGAAGCAAATCAATAATCAAGCAACCAAATAAAAAGCATGACAAAAAAAGAAAGAAAGTGTCGTGCTTCTCCCAGAGGAGATGCGACCTCCAATAAAAAACCAAATGAAATGAAAGAAAATAAAATGGACCGAAACAGCGCCAACAGAGCAAGACTGAGAACGACAGGATAGGACAGCCAGCCGGAGCACACCGAAGGCCAGCCGAGGCAGGTTTGTGCCCATAGTACAGGCAGGTTCTACCAGCTAGTCGGTCTGGCACCTACTCTGTTTGCCGTCTCTTTCCTGCTTTCGTCCGTCCTGGTTTCCCTATGACCCCCCCCACCCTCCGTCTCCCTTCCCTTGGGCGCCACCCATACAACGGGTACGTGGCACTTCCAACTCAATTCCGTTTCGTTCTCGTGTAACACACGAGAGTCCCGGAAAGAGAACGGGGAATGACAAAACCAAAATGAATACGTACGTAGCTAAGCCACCAAAGAAAGTCCTAGGACAAATACGGAAGGCGGAGAAACAAAGGCAAAAGCGATCACGGTAACATAAATAAGTGAAACAAAGTAAACGAAGCAAATGATGCGAGGGGTTGTAGCATCGCTGTCGTGCCCCCCTTGAGAAGCAACAACAGGCAATACAACAAGCAAAAAGAAAAATGAAAAAAAGAAAAATAAGAAAAAAACAAACAAACAAACAAACAAAGGGAAAGAAAGACCACCAGAAACAGTGCCGCGTTCGAAGTATAGTTTATCCTGAAATCTATTTTGGAAAAGCCCTTATCCAGTTATCCAGGCGACAAAGATGGCCCAATCGTTTATCATTTGCTTTTTTGAGTTTAACCCATTCAGAACTGAACAAAATTATCCCACACCAGTTCCGAGTAGTTTTCCCCCAAATGCATGTTCCAAGTAGCTTTTCAACCAAATACATGTGGTGTGTGTCCTTCACATTAATGAAACGTTTCCAGCAAACCCAGTGTCCGTGCCGGTTCTTCATCCTATCTATAGAGAGATACAAGTTCTTCTGTGGTCACAAAACCACGGCACATATATATTGTACGCTGCAATGCAGTGAGCAGAGCAGACAATGCAAGGCCATATACGACACGCACCACCTACCAGGGGCATTCATTAAGTGTTGCGCTGTTTGTTGCGCGGGCGCAACATTTGAGTCAATTTTCCGCTTTGCGCAACACGCTATTTTGGGCGCGCCCCTTGTCCTAGTCGCCACAGTCAAAAACATAAATTAGGCACCTTTTGCTATTCACCGTAGGCTTATTTTCTTTTTCAGGCACTTTTTTTCTGTTCGCCGTACGTACGAAGCCAAAAATGAATTAGACGGCTTTTTTACTTCGTTTTCAGGCGTACAGTATGTTCGCTCATGAATCGCATTTTTTTCGCCTACGGCCGCCCTCTGGGAGGCCTCCGGGGGCCCTCCCAGGAGCCCTCCGGTAGCCCCCTGCGGGGGGCTTGTGTGCCTGCGGCGCGCAACACTTGCGTCGCGTGTTGCGCTGCGCGCAACAGACGCCGAACCACTAATGAATGCCCTGCTACCTACGACGCTCTGCTTACTGCATTGCAGCGTAGTATCTCTGTGTCGTAGTTTTGTGACCACATAACTGTTATCTCTCTAGGATGAAGAATCGGCACAGACACTGGGTGTGCTGGATGTCGACGGTTAGAAATGACGGTTTAACGTGAAGAACACACACACACACCTACGACGCTGCTAGCAATCCAGATGCAATGGGCGAAAGAGAGAAAAAACAAGGAAAAGAAAAGAAAAGAAAATAAGAAGCGAAAAAACAAAACAACAAAAGAGTGCCGTGCGCCCCCCGGAGGAGATGTGACAATGATTAAAAAAATAAGTAAAAATTAAGAAATACATCGTATATAATTAGTGTGGATTTACAAAAGAGGGACACTATTACTATATCTCTCCCTCTTTCGCAATAGTAACCCCTTAATATGCAACCATTTTTTTGGGCACAAGCTACTTGAAATTAGGTTGGGACATTGTTTTTCCGCGGTAAAAGGGTTACGTAGGAGCCTCTATCCACGCTGGCCATCATCGACAATGGTTCTCATCACACGGTTGAAACCGAGTATGTATGCCTCCAATCATCTGTAAGGGACGCAATTTCCACCGTAGACGCCAAGCGTAGACGGAAACAGCTCGTGCTCGGGGGTGGTCGTTTCAGCGCTTTTGTGAAACGCAATAAACCCAGAAGAAACCATGCCTGTGCGTTGGAATTTGTGGACGAACTTACAAAAAACTACGAGCTTCGTAACGTTCTTTGAACATCGTTGCACTGCTACGTTCGTAGCTGCTGTTTTTTCAAAAATAAGTATATCAAGCGCTGAGAGACGGCCCCACGTGGTAGCCTGAGTGACCCGATACATTTGGATGGCGACAAACGGCTTACGCTAGTAGGCCGGCTTGATCACGTCAATTCCTCGGAGCCTTTTGACCTATCCGGGTATGACTTTACTATACCCGTCGAAATAGGAGGAGTCGCTGAGGATATCTAAGGGGTTTTCGAAAAGCGTTTTGGAGATTGGTGCCTTGTTAGTTTCGATACGTAGCTTTAGATTTTGTTCTCCTCGTATACGAGATGTTTATTCTGCATGAGGCCATACAAAAACCCGTTTGATAGTACGCGCGATCGAAGTGTCGCACACAGCTTGCAAAGACGAGTTTCGACCAAATCGTCGATCTCACAGCTGTTTTATTGTTTTATATATATATTAGTACCAGGCAATGTAGGCCCAATAATAATACATTACCTAACAAGAACATAATACCTAAGAACTCACTCGACGGTAGGGGGTTGTAGTTAGTTTTTGCCTTCTGAGGCAATATTTTGTCACTGGGACCGGTTGAGCTCCCTCAACTGAGCAACTCCCGGATAGTATGACACTTTTATTATTACGGGGGACCATAGTAAATAGGACCACATTTGTTTAGCAAAAACATGCAAGTATATAGGTTTTTGTGTGAACCGTAGGTCCTGTTTACTAGTGTTTACTATGGCCCTCCGTAAGAGTATACGTACAGTGTACAAATGCTGGCCGGGCTGCGCAAACAAGCTTCTTCGAAGTCGTGTTCGGATAAAATCTTGAGCTCCTTGTGTTAGCAGCTCAGAACAATAAGCCACCGCCCTTACGCGGCATTGCTATAAGCCACCACCCTAACGCGGCATGGCTATAAGCCACCACCCCTACCGCGGCATTCATCTAAAAGGTCACTTTTGTTTTTTTTTGGGGGGGGGGGGGGGGGGGGGGGGGGTGTACTCCATGATCGTGCACGGCAGCGTAGCGTTATGACCATAGACCCTCGCACCCCTACAATGCCGGGACGGAGCACGTTGGGTTTTCACCAACCAGACAGACATTGCTTGCACCAAGCGCGAAGCGCCGTGAGGTATTGGGCGAGTCGCATGGAGGGTGAGCTGCATCCTGCTAAGAACCGCCTCTGAGGTGGACTAGCATATGGACGACAGCTTCAATGAGTTGATTGAATTTCTGGTGTGGCCACTTCCCGAGACAGCAATGGGAGCACTATGTAACTGCCTCGCGGGTGCCTTACCATATACACACTACGTGATACGATCATTCCCCGTGTGCGGAGCAAAGGTTCCCCACCCCGCACAAATGATCTAACTCGACCGCCAGCTTTGGTGACCGCCAAAACAAAACAAAAATGGTACCCTGGTTGTCTAGCTCACGCAGTGAGAGGCGTGTTTTACAGCGTCGTTGCCAACCGACACCAATCCAACCTAACACTATATCATATATTTATAGGGGGAGGCGCTAAGAAAATCGTATTCAGAAATCGTTCTCAGCGGTGAGCGGTACACTAAATCCCACATGATAGCCTGTGCACAACGTTTTTCAAGAGTTGTGTCACGTTAAGGCCCTAAGGCTTGCTCAGATTATTCTCGTACGAGGCGTTCCTTGTTGATAGCGCTCATACTACTGTACCGATACGGCACTAATCTCTCCGCGTTCTCACGCCAGGCGCCGCGGAGAAGGGAACGGAACGTAGGGAGGGAGAGGTACCGGTTGCAGGGGGGAAGCGGAGCAAGGCACGCGGCTTGGCAGGAGGGAGGGCGGAGGGGAGGGGGGGGCGGGGGCCGGGGGGGTTACGAGACAACAAAATCAGACATAACACACAACGCGTATGATGGAGATGACGCTGACGGCAAACCGCAGCAGCAGCAGGAGCAACACCAACAGAAGAAGCAGCAGCAACAACAACAAGAGCAGCAGCGGCAGCAGCAGCAACAGCAGTATCATCATCGAAGACAGCAACAGCGACAGCAGCAGCAGCAGCAGCAGCAGCAGCAGCAGCAGCGCAAAAAGACGCGCTGCTGCCCTATTTAGTTGTGCGGTGGGCTGTATCCTGTGCGCCGTATGGACAACCGCGCGTGGAACAGGCAGGGACGACACGCTGCGGCTTATCACCAAGGAGCACGCCTCTCACCCCCCCCGCTCCCCTTCTACTGGTGGTGGTCGTGGTGATGGCGGTGATGCTGCTAGTGGTGATGCTGGGGGAAACGGGGAGGGCTCCCCATCACCTTCCGAAGCGGCTATCGTGAGAGGTGCGAATAGTATTTTTGGCGACCGTGATGGCTCGGACAGCCTTACTCAAGGTTGGTGCGTGTGGCACGTTATTGGTAGAGTCGGGATTGGTATTGTTGGTGATGCAGTTACAGTAGTATTTTCTCTCCGAGGCAAATATTTCTGACCGGTTTAGCACCTCAAACGAGCAGCTACAGGTTTGCTACAGTAGTATCACACGTTTATTACGGGGAACCATAGTAAACACTAGTAAATAGGACCTACGATAAACCTAAAAACAAATATGTGCCTATTCTTACCAAAAATATTTGGTCCTATTTACTACAGTACAGGACACCTATTAAGAAAAAGGCTAGTAAGAAAGCCAGACTGAGATTTACAGGAAACTAATAAATTCAGGAGTCGTTATCTTGAAATTAGTGTAAAAAGCACCCTCTATCAAAAACTACATCCAGCCTGCGCCAGATTTCCTGTTTCTTATCAGGTGTCCTGAACTGTATGGTCCCCCGGAATGGTAGGATTTGTTTGTCGGTACTACGTGGTACATATGTAACGCATAGAAACGTTAGTCGGACTGCCCGGACGAATTTTCCTCGAAGTCGAGTTTCGGGTGAGATGTTGAGCACCTCCTCATGTGAGAAGCTCGGAAAATAAGCCTCCACCCCTATAAGGCATTGCTCATTGTTATTGTTGTTGTTGTTGTTGTTGTTGTTGTTTTTGTTGGTGTTGGTGTTGGTGTTGGTGTTGGTGTTGGTGTTGGTGTTGGTGTTGGTGATGGTGTTGGTGTTGGTGTTGGTGCTGGTGTTGGTGTTGGTGTTGGTGTTGATGCTGGTGTTGGTGTTGGTGTTGGTGTCGGTGTCGGTGTTGGTGTTGGTGTTGGTGTTGATGTTGATGTTGGTGTTGGTGTTGGTGTTGGTGTTAGTGTTAGTGTTGGTGTTGGTGTTTGTGTTGTTGTTGCTGTTGTTGGTGCTGTTGATGTTGTTATGTTGCTGTTGGTGTTGATGCTGTGGCTTTCGTTGCTA
>MEHQ01003227.1:0-22455 GCA_008828725.1 Saccharina japonica | reverse complement strand
CGCGGTTGGTACATATCGGAATACCGAACTTGCAGATGGAGCACGGAGCATACTTTTGAGGGCGAACGATTTTTATGGGGCTGAGGAGTACCGCTCGCATCGCAAGAGACAGCACGCAGCACGTTTTGTTTTGTTTGCGCACAGCGTAGCATGTCTGCAGTCCGGCGAACTCTGTCTTCGTTTGTCTTATTTTTAGTGTGACGCGCGCGAAGTGCCAGCCAAAACATGTACAGGTATATATTTTGACGCGATTTAGCTCGTTGGCCATCAGGGTAGAGCCGATTTAACGTTTAGTGGAAGTCGCGCGCTCGGCCGCCCACCCCCGCCTCTTGGTTTCACTTTTTCTCGTGTTTCGTCCACGATCCCTATCTGTTTCGTGTTGCTTGTGTTTCGCTGACTCTTTCTAGACGAAAGCCACCCAACAGGTCGGACCGACCGGAGGGGTGATGCAGTCGGCGAGGACACCCCCTGTGATACCATCGTCGAAGGCGGCCATCGGCGCCCAGCAGAAAGTCAGCGCAAAGAGTGCACCGGTGCGATGATTCAACGTAGCCGAAAGCTGGTCGCGTGTTGTGCTGGCCCTGTTTCCTGCGGGGTGTCGTTCGTTTTAACCGGCCGGCTTCTGGGGTTACTTGAGTCGATGCTATCCTACCAGATATTTACATTATATGACAACCGCAGTGAGTTTGCGTCTTATGTTATGCACGCGATCTTCTCTCTCACTTTCCAGGATGCGAACTTGCTGTACCTTGCACGTTTCGGTTTTTGCTACTGTCTGCACATACACCCATATATAAATATAAATATATATATACATTATATATATGAATATCATATATACAACCATCCCTTTTTATATCTCGTTTGAACAAGAGGGTTTCCTCCCACCACGATCCAAGCCCCAACGCACAAGATGTCGAGTAAAGTCCGGGATTGCCGGAAAGCTTGACCCGCCTCATAGTTTGCCAAAGCTTCTCCCTTGCACCGCCGAGGACATTCGAGCCTTCCTAGCACAGCAAGAACTTCACAGTGCCCCCAAAACTAGGTCATTCTGAGAGCAAGCGTTCGCACCATACACCGCAGAGTTCGATTTTTTCCATTTTTATACGCCACGGGCTCGTGATGCCGGTTCCTGCCCTCCCCCCCACCCTAAATGTCGACAGCTTCCCGGCCTCACGAACCTAGAAGTTCAAGTCAAGGCATCTGCCATTTCTCAGCTGGTGGGAGAGCGGTCCATGGTGCCATGGTGCATCGGAACATGGACCCGCTTCTCCAAAGACATAGAGAGAGATAGAGTAGACCTTGACCTTGAACAAGCCCTCTATTCGTTTCGTGAAGCTCGGAAGCTGTCCGACATTTAGGAGGTGGTGGGTGGGGAGGAGAGGAACCGGCATCAAGACACGTGGCGTAAAAAATAATGGGGAAAAATCAAGTGTGACGCACGCGAAGTGCACAGCCAAACATAGTAGGTATATATTTTTACGAGCGAATGCGAGTTTCTAATTTTGACCAAGTCTCTCGTGATAGGGACCCCTTGCGAYGAAGCGTCGACCGTTTTTTTACTTGATTAAACAGTTGAATCTGTCTGCACTTTTCCGTCGGCACTTTTCATCAAATTCTCAGAGTTTTATTCCTTTACTACGTGGTTATCCAACATACTCTCATGATTTTATCTGTCTAATTCGTTGCGCTCTCACATAAAATAAATAATTTTTAGCCGTACACGGGTCTCGAAACCGTGACCCTTGTGATGAGAACTAAGTACCTGTACTACCTGTTACCCTACACGTACAAGTGGTGTGAATATCCAGTTTTTATTTACTTCTATAGTAAACGTACTGCAACTCTAACGGCGAAAAAAACGTGGTCAACACGGTTTCGAACCCGTGATCCTAGTCTGCGCCATCATGCGCGTGTACCGCCTGAAGGGAGGGCAGAGGGGGTTCTCGGGGCACGTCGTTGACGTTTTTTCCTGATGTTTTCCCACCAATGCACACAAGCTGACGACAGTTGCTAATATCCTGCTGCGCGAGCGAGTTCCACCCTCATGCGACACCAGAACTATACTAATCTCTTATGACGCGATTTAGCTCGTTGGCCATCAGGGTAGAGCCGATTTCAGGTCTAGTAGAAGCCGCGCGCTCGGCCGCCCACCCCCGCCTTTTGTTGTTTCACTTTTTCTCGTGTTTCGTCCACCATCCCTTTTTGTTTCGTTTTGCTTGTGTTTCGCTGACTCTTTCTAGACGAAAGCCACCCAACAGGTCGGAACGACCGGAGGGATGATGCAGTCGGTGGGGACACCCCCTGTGACACCACCGTCGAAGGCGGCCATCGGCACCCAGCAGAAAGTCAGCGCGAAGCGTGCACCGGTGCGATGATTCAACGTAGCCGAGAGCGGGTCGCGTGTTGTGCTGGCCCTGTTTCCTGCGGGGTGTCGTTCGTTTTAACCGGCCGGCTTCTGGGGTTGCTTGAGTCGATGCTATCCTACCAGATATTTACATTATATGACAACCGCAGTGAGTTTGCGTCTTATGTTATGCACGCGATCTTCCCTCTCATCCTTCAGTATGCGAACTTTCTGTACCTTGCACGTTTCGGTTTTTGCTACTGTCTGCACATACACACATATATAAATATAAATATATATATTACATATATGAATATCATATATACAAACATCCCTTTTTATATCTCGTTTGAACAAGAGGGTTTCCTCCCACCACGATCCAAGCCCCAACGCACAAAATGTCGGGTAAAGCCCGGGATTGCCGGAAGGCTTGACCCGCCTCATGGTTTGCCGAAGCTTCTCCCTTGCACCGCCGAGGACGTTCGAGCCTTCCTAGCACAGCAAGAACTTCACAGTGCCCCAAAAACTTGGTCGTTCTGAGAGCAAGCGTTCGCACCATACACCGCAGAGTTCGAATTTTCCCATATTTGTACGCCACGGGCTCGTGATGCCGGTTCCTGCCCTCCCCCCCCGCCACCCTAAATGTCGACAGCTTCCCGGGCTGACCAACGTGGAAGGCTTGTTTGAGTCGAGGAATCCCGCCATCTCCAGCTTGGAGAGAGGCTCCAGCGGTTGCCGCATCGAGATAGATCCCGACGGCAACTGCTTCGGGGCAGCTTGGATGCTCTCTTCATTGCTTTGGGCAGTGCAGACACCCGACCGTCTGAAGAGCTTCAGCGGCAAGCTGCAGGGAGCCGGCCAACCCGGCGGGGCTTTCTGCATCCTTGACGCCACCTGTAAGGTAAAGCTGCGCCCACCTCTCTCTCTCTCTCTCTCTCTCTCTCTCTCTCTCTCTCGCTCTCTCTGTTCTGCAGTGCACGCACCTGACATGCAACACCTTGTCCTTGTCGCCCCCTTTTCCCTCGCTGTGCCTGCCGCACGTGGTGTTGGCGGCGTTGCCGATACTACTATCAACACCTTGGCAGGGACGAAATAAGTAATTCAGGGAACCCACATATATATATATATTTATACGAGTACATACATTGTGTTTTTCGTACCTTTAGTCAGCGCTGTCGGTGCTTGTTTTAATCCCAATACCAAGACAACCGGCGCTGATCGCAGAACTTACCCCCCCCATCCCCATCTCCAGAGGTACGCTGGTGACTACGTCTCCTACGTCGAGAAGCTGCAGCGCAGCTGGGACGGGATTCCGGTCCACCAGAGAGCGGTACACGGCACGTCTCTTGCTGTCGGCGTTGTCCGAACGTTCCTAGGGCCGCCAGACGTCAAAGTTGGGAAGGGGGAGGAGAAGGGCGGGGGTGAGGAGGGAGACGAGCCGTTGTGGCTCCGACTCAAGTGGGGCGTTGCCATCGCATCGCGCGCTTTAGACGTCCTGTCTGTGGCGTCGATTCTTCCTGGCCATGAAATGGTGAGCGAAACAAAACGCGCCCTGATTGCCGTTCCGGTGTTGAGGAACCGCAAGCAGCTATTATAGGTGACATACGCGTGTTCGCGCGTAACGGGCAAAAGGGAAGGTACAAGTAAGTTTTATGGGGGAGGGATTCAGACTCGACCGAGGCACGAACCGCGCAAAAGCCTGCCAGCTTCTTGTGATATACGTATACATAAAAAGAAACGGCGATTCATACATTATAGTCGATCATTGGCTAAAGCTGCGCAGCAGTAGGAGGGTATTCGAAGAGTGAGTGTAAGGTACACCTCGGACGGCCACCTCTTCATATTTTCTCGTGCCTGCAATCTCGAACCAGCGGGTTGACGCAGGCAGGAAATTTGTCCTGCAGAATTGAAGGCAGACGACGCGCGCGGCTGCTCTGTGAATTTAGACTTGCAACCGAAATCACGCATGTTGGGCGAAAAGACGTGGAGCCGCGATCCCGGTGGAATGCCGACCTATCATAGAGTTGGCGTATTTTCCGCCCGTCGATTACGATGTTTCTGCCGCCCGAAGAAATGCCCAATCGTCGATTTTCATGCCGACCCCAGGTCAGCCAGGCCAGCTGACGAGCACCCTTGATCATCGTCACATTGTACCAAATACAGGTAAACTTGCGCAGACTGCAGGAGAGCGTTGAGTTTGACGTGGGAATGGCATTCGCCATGTTTGAAAGCATGGGGGGGGAGCAGTCTGCGCCGGGCGCGTCAGTGGATGACGCCGTGCGGCCCGGGCGAGGGATGGGCCTTGTCGTCGACATCAAGACGCAATCACTGTCACCCTTCGATCCCGAGATAATAGAACTCCAGGTGAGGCATTTTCTGCTTGCGGTTACAGGCGAGAACGCAAGCTCAAGCCCTCGGCGCTACCCCTGCTCACAGGACCGTGTACAGAAGCGACCGTCCATCGAATTATCGGATGGCACATGCACACCAGAAACCTGGCATCGGTTGCCTTTTGCTGTGACCTATTTCGTGGCGAACATAAACACTAGTAGTAGTAGCAGTGTTGGTTTTATCGCCGACAAAGGTATACCATGCCGCGCCCCCCTCTGTCTGTGCTCGCGGTCTACTCGTACTTTTTGTTTGTTTTGTTTTGTCCATCCCATTTATTATCTTCGCCCTTCCTTTCTCTCTCCTTCCTGGTCGTCACTCAGATCCGGGGTCACAAAGGAGGTTCTTCGCCCTCTTCCCGCACTACGGTTCTTGCCTTGCATTTTTTTCGCGAGAAGTTTTCAGCACTTTCTTCCCTCGTCGACTTGCGTCGGATTCCGTACTGTGCCTATCAATAGCAATCGAAGCGGTAGTCAAATATAGCATTGCCAATTACTGCTGATCCCAGCTTGATCCTTCGGCTTGTCTCTGCCTGCCCTCCGATATCGCTCCCGTGATGTGCTGCTCGGCGGGTGCAGAGCTCTATGCCAATCTTCCGTAGACTCACCAGGGACGCGTGCGTCGAGGGGCTCGCCCTGCTTAAGGGAGGCACCCCACACTATGATGTCCTAGTGGCAGATGGCACTCCTCTTGCGGCAGCGCTGGCGACGTCGTTCCACCTTGATGACAAAGATGCCGGCGACGCCAAAACTCTGACAAGATTCCACATGGAGAAAGCGTCTCGAGTGGTGATGTCAACGGCGGAGGTTGAGGCGCTATTCCCTGGTGAAAACTTGGAGGATCAAAGCAAGCTTTTCGAGGTACGTTGATGCACGATCAGGGTGTGTCCTTCACAGTTTGCCTCACGTCGATGCAGGGGTTATATATATACCCTCGACAAGCGTCTCCGCGTGTAGTTCACTTGGTAAAGCCACTATCCAAGTGGGCTGTATATAATGTTTGTCTGTGTGTATATTCGCGTCTTACCACCCCCCCCCGCCCGCCTACCTCCCCGGTCGCCCCCCGCCTACATGTCCCTCGTTAACTCCGCTCTTGTTGAGAACAGCAATTTGCCGCGGCAGGTGGGCGGTAATTTGTCTACCGCTGTAACCGCTTTCTTTCGTGGCTGCTGCAGCAAGGGCGGTAGCAGTGCTGCACGAGCTACTGGTGTACTCGTACTACTTCGTAATAGCGGGGCGGATATCATTTTGCGGACTTCCAAAAGGCAGGCGGTCCTGCTCGCCTCGCCGGTCTAGACAGCTCGTCTCCTACTACTTTACGAGTAGCTCATCTTTTTCACTCGTCTTGGGGGAATCATCGACACTAGCGCTTCTCGTGCAGTTTATTATGCCTCTAAGTTTTGGATGTATTAATAGTTGCGACGACGGCTGCTGAGCTGGGCATGGTCTGCGTCCTCCGTAATGTGCAGTACGAATTCTCTAGATGCCGAGAAGGCCCACCCCCCCCTGTTTTGTCGGGCTTTTCAATTGTTTCAGTTGTGGGCGATCTCTCTTTATAACAATTGTACCAATGGATGGCCCTTGCCTTGCAGGCCGCGCGTGGAAGGACTTAAGTGTGTTTTCCGATTCGCGCAGAGACCATCACTTGAAGCAAGGCAGCGGCCTGTGTGTGTGACACATGCACTGCAAGTTTAGACTAAAACACGCACTCCAAGCTTAGACTAAAAACACGCACTGCAAGTTTAGACTACGTAAGGCACTACTGGTAGGGGCGATGTTGGGGCTTGTCGACAAAGAAAGGTTCGTTGGACAGCCTTTTTTGTTTTCTTCTTGTTTCGATGAGCAGGACCTCTACTCTACTCTTAAGTTGAGTTCCCTATAATATGGTGTCGGGTGGCTTATCTTTGTACTCGCAGTGAGCACTGGTATGTTCCTATGGCACTCAGGGCAAGGGAGCGGTTGGGAATGCGAATGATGACGCGCGGGATTTGTCCAGGGTGTTCAAAATATCGTTTTTGTTTGTTGATTTAGCTGCAGCCACGAACAAAAACGTGGTTTGAGCAGAAAGGTTCTTATTATTACCCCAGCTTGTTGAACGCACTGGAGCTACAGTAGCTAGCCACCGTGCCAATGGCCGCCGTGAGCATCGTTTCGGGCGGGCGTAGCAGCAGCGCTCCACGAGCTGCGGCGCACGAAGCGGCAGTAGCTATCTGCCAGCGAGTGTCCAGGAAGCGCGTCCCTACTGACGTTTCTACACAACTCGTGCTGCTTTCGTGTGTATGTTAGTTTCGTTTAACGCGGTTGAGAGCTTGGAGGGGAGGCTTGTCGCCATTGATTTTTTGTGGTAGTACTTTTCATGCAGCTCGTGCCCCAGACATCGATGTACTGTACTTGCGATGAGGTTTGCTGTGCTGGGCAGGGTCTACATCCCCCATAATGCACAGCACGCTAGTCATTCCATGGTGTCTACCGTACCGACGCCCTCCTCTGGCTCGCTCGGTATCGGTTACCTGTGTCATTTTCTTTATGGGCGACTCGAGTTGTTACTAGGTGACCCTCGCAGGCACTAACTATTGATGTACGAGTATTAGGTGTTCGGGGGGGGCTACTTCGGGGTATGTTGTCAAATAAAAGTCGCTGGAAAGGCTTTTGCTTCCATGAGTATAGGGACCTACGTAGTCTAGCTCTATTTCTCGTTAAGCTCCCGATTGTGCCGTACGTGTGGAGAGTTACCAGGTAGGTGCGTGCACAAGGGGGAGGGGCGGTTGGCCAGGTGAATGATGACGTGCGGGACACGTTCAGGGTGTTCCACCACACAATTTTGTTTTTTTTTGTGATAATAAATACTGATGGTTGTATCATACGGTAATACTACTGATGTGTAGTCTCTCAATAGTCAACATGATGATGGTGTGACAGCGGCATTCAATGTTTGACGATGTTCTGACTGCACTCGTTCGAGCAGTCCAACAAGTGACCGACACGAGAAGGGATGGAAGACCACATGTTCTTTGCTGTATAGCGCTTCTAAGATATAAAGTGTACGTACATATACACACTCGAAAACGCGCGCATTCTATGTCGTTACCCCCCCCCCCCGCCCCTCAGAACTTGGTGATAGGAGGTGCTCAGAGGAAATCTGCACTCACAGCTCGGGGTCACCATAAGCTTAAACCCTTGTACAGCTGCAAGTCGTACCCCACATTACTGTAATTCCGAATAGTTGCCCTCCTTACATCCCGTACGTGTTCTAGAAGAAAAAAATCTACTGGTGCTCTAAAACACACAACGTTCACCAAAGAAAACTGCCTGTACATAGTGGGGAGGGGAAGGCAGTCCTGCTCGCAATTTTTCGGGAGCTGAGTTTGCATCTGCCTCTCGTATTGCTATATACGTAAAACGTATATGCTGGTAAATATGGTGGCAAAGTATCGTGGCGTGCCGCGGTTCACCATTAGTTAAGGCCCCGCAAGTTAGAAACGCCAATTTGGCGTCGAGACCCAATCAATGCCTTATTGTGTGCGCACAGGAAAACTATATTTCTTTTAAAACAAATAAGTTTCATGTATTTCTCGGGGCTCTTTTCCGCCGGCCTTTTTTTTTTCCTGGGGGCTCTCAAACAATCGATTGTTTTATTGACGAATAATTTGTTTTATCGGTCTCTTCAACCGGCAGTTTACTATTTTTCAGACATTTCAACAACAGCATTGGTTTCTTGAAGACAAAGTATTTATTTTCAGTCTACGAAAGGTCTTGAAACACCCCTTCCTCGCCTCATTCTTGCATGCTCCGTAAAAACCATAGCGGGTCACATCATAAGCAAACCTTACAGATACTCCGGAGGAAACCCTAACCCTCGGTCTATTATCCCGCCTCTCAGCCACTCTCAGCCCCTTAAGTTCTGACGGGAACATTGTTTCTTCAGGATCGATCCTCGAGTTTTTTTTTAGTCCGATTTGGAAAGATTGTTGATCCTATATAGAGTTTTATCATGTTTTCCTCTTTCCTTTCTGTTGTTCCGAGTTGTACAGTGGTTCGGATTTGTCCCGGCATACAGTTTTTCCTGCACCACTGAGCTCTTGGCATTTGTAAGTCCCCCAATGTTTGAACCAAGCCGCGAGCGTCCTCTACCCTTTGTCTGCTTTACATTTTGTTCTACCTACTTCCTTTTGAGCGAGCGCAGCGGGTGTCGTACAGCCGCCCGCGGAGAGCAGCCTTGCAATATTATGGTTTTTCTTGATTTCGCTGAGAACGCACGTACAGGACGCGCGTAGAACGCGCTGCCATGCTTGCACAGCACTCCCGTACACTGGGCTGAACTTTATGTGGTGAGTTGCTACTGACGGCTCTGGTGTGGTATATCGAACCGCTCAACACCATATTGAGTCAGAACGGAACAAACAAAAAAAATGATGAAGAGAGAACATTACCAGGGTTTCCACAAAGTGTAATAGAAGGGAAACGGTCAAGGGGGGGGGGGGGGGGGGGGCGTACTCATTTGTTGCTTGCCTTAGTCATTTGACCATTGACCACGCATCCCTTTCGAGACGGATAGGGGGGGGGTGGTGTACTCATGTCGTGCACGGCCGTAGTCGTATGACCATAGACTCTCGCATCCCTACAATGCCGGGACGGAGCACGTTGGGTTTTCACCAACCAGGCAGACATTGCTTGCACCAAGCGCGAAGCGCCGTGAGGTATTGGGCGAGTCGCGTGGAGGGTGAGCTGCATCCTGCTAAGAACCGCCTGTGAGACGGACTTACATATGGGGAGGGGGTGCACTTCATATTCATGCATGGCCGTAGTCGTATGACCACGGAGCACGGGGGGAGGCGGTACAGAGTAAAATTAAAGGGAAACGGCAAAAGAAGGGGTACACCCCCCCCTTTTCAGCCAATCGGGAGTATAGATGAAACAGGCGCGCACCAGGTGCCCGTGCGTGCCCCAGCCTGCTGCCTCAATTTAAATATTGACGCGCTGGCAAAATGCTCGAAGCCCATGCCGAGCACGCACACACCATATTTTTTTTTTCCCAGAACGTCATGGGGGCTAACGGCAACGTGACGCAGGAAGGTGCGCAATAGCCCCCATTGTGACCACAATTTTTTTTTTTGGGGGGGGGGAGGGGGTATGCCCCCAGCATTCCTAGTATTACGGGGGGTGCCATAGTAAACACTAGTAAATAGGACCTACGGTACACGCAAAAACCTATACATTTACCTATTCTTACCAGTAGTATTTACGTAGTCCTATTTACTGTGGTCCCCCGTACTATATTTATGTAGTACGTACGTACGTACGTACCCCATTTGGACTAGGATTTACCTCCCTTTGACCGAAAAAATGTACCTGGTACTGACGTATGCGACGATAGAGGTGCACCATTTTTCCCTTCTGAGGGTGGTTGGTCACTTCAGGAGCTCTATACCTGCAGTAGCCTGCACACTGATTTTGGAGGAATACAAAAGTGCTACTCGTACTCTCATGGCCTTAAGGTATAAAATGAAATATGTCGCAACACAAAAATGAAAGTCCGACGATTTTGGATGAACCCATTCAGAACTGAAAAACTTATCCCATACTAACTCCAAGTAGTTTTCCCCCCAAAAACGGGGGACCAGCTCCTTGAGGGGTTAAGGTAGCATGCATCATTATCCAGAAAACGTTTGAGCAAAAAGGGCTACTCGTACCTCTATCGTCTACGAGTACCCCTTTTTTTTACCACCCTCGACAGGTTCGAAGTTCTGCCCTGAAGCTGTTCTGGGCAAACACACGGGGGGGGGGGGGGGGTACATCGGTCGCTGTCCCGCCGTGTGGCTCTTTCCTCGGGTCTGCCCAGGACAGGTTCACGGCGAAAAATCGAAGCTACAGTAGATGTCGTATAGAGTGGTACATAAAAGGGGTACCTGGTATGATTTAGGTCAAGAGCGGGGGGAAATCCTAGTCAAAAGGGGGGTACTACATAAATATAATAGAATTGTGGGGGCATACCCCCCCCCCCCCCCGCTCCGTCTCGAAAGGGATTCGTGGTCTATGGTCAAATGGCTAAGGCAATCAACAAATGAGTACGCCCCCCCCCTCCCCCCCTAAAGGCAGAAGTAAAAGAAAGGAGAGTAGCTTTTGTGCGGAGGCTTTTTTTTTGTTTCGGCAGTTAGTTTTCTTCTTTTGGAGTGGGGTGCTTATGAGTGGTCAGTGTTGAAGCTCATGTTACACATACATCGGCGGATGGTGAGGATGACAATAATAACAGAAATAAGGGAAAAGCTACGTAGCGCTAAAGAAACAAGGTGGGAGGGGAGGAACACTGCTTATAAATATACGGAGGCTTAAGAGAAGGGATAGAAATGAAAACGTATTTGCACGGCCCAACGGACTTTGCGAAAACGCTTAAACTGCGATTTCGTGCAGGGAACCCGGACTTGCCAGAAATAAGATAGACGTACGCCAGTAGCCGGGAGGAGGAGGAGGAAGTAGATAAACAGATTGTGCCCGTGCGGCAAAGCCATAGAGAGTAGAATTCACATAGTGGGAGAATGTGTCGTATGCACTGGATGTGTTTAGAGGAGGATATGAGGAAAATAGATGAATGTGGCATGGAGAAGTTTGGTACACTACGTAGATAGTAGCGAGAACACGATCGCCATCCTACGAGATAAATGGTGGCCACAGGCGGCGAAACCCTTATAAAAAAGTTTCTATGTAACGTATGGAAACAACGTAATGAGCGCCCAACTGTTGGAGGTGCCTCTATTAGGAGTAGGAACGGCGGTGCCCCGTCTCGAAAGGGATGCGTGGCCGATGGTCAAATGACTAAGGCAAGCAACGAATGAGTATCCCCCCCCCAAAAAAAAATGGTAATCAAGAGGGGGGATCATTGTGTACCCTCCTGCGCCACGGAAGACGATAGCCCCAATAATAACGCCCCGGAAAAATAAATAACAGGTGTGCGTTCTCGGCATGGGCTGCGGGCGTCTTGCCAGGGCGTCAACATTGACTTTGAGGCAGGCTGGGGCACGCGCGGGCACCTGCCGCTGGCCCGTTTTCCCTATACCGCCGATTGGCTGAAAAAGTGGGGATATACCCCCCTTTGACCATTTCTATTTTTCAGTGTCCATCCAGACATTGGTTGTCCGCTCGACCAGAAATAATATATACCTGGTACGTAGTTTACTCTAGTTAAATCAAACTAAGTTTGTCTGAACCCCATGACTAAACACTAATAGCCACAGCTATAATATATTGCGGGGCAACAAATGTATATATGTACGAGCAGTAATCAGAACCAAGTACGGTGTGTATTCATAGGGAGGTACATGTTTTTTTTTGGGGTCCATCGTACGAGGTTCTGACTAACTACCACCTTGTACTATTTTGTTTGTTCTGGCTCGTTTTTTCTCCTCCCATTCATTTATGATACTCGTATATTTCCCCTCATTTTCTCTCTCCCTCCTCCTGCGATTACAGGGGGGCAGAGTAAATAGGACCTACGGTACGCACTAAAACCTATATATTTACCTATTTTTACTAACAACATTTGGTCCTATTTACTATGGTCCTCCGTAATATTAAAGAAAGAAGTAGACGCAACTCAGGTCCGGGGTTACATAGCAGGCTCTCCTCCCCCCCCCGCAAATAGTGCGTATACTCGTACAGTATACGACAACAACAGAACAGTAGTAACAGCAACAGAGGAGCATCCAAACAAAGCAGGCGGGTGCTGTGCTGCTAGGCACAGCAATGCGCAACGCAGCCCTATACTAGGGATGGATGTACATCAACTCTTTTTCGGGGTTGATTTGATTGTTGATTAATGTGTCCAAATCGTGTTGATTTAGTCATGATAAGTTGATTAATATCAACACAATCAACTACACGATGATGTGATTAATACTCGTGATTATCGGTTGATTATTGATGGTTTTCACGGTTGCATCACAAAACGCCTCTTTTTGATTAAAAAATAATCAACTCGTCATGAATAATTTCAATAATCAACCATTAATAGTCATTGATTAGTTAATTTGTGCCAATGTTCGCCGGAGGAACATTGTTTTACGGTTACATCACGAAGCGCCCCTTTTTTATTCAAATTTAATCAACTAATCATGATTATGTTCAATAATCAACTAATCATGACTAGTTGATTTATAATCAGCAATCAACAAGAATTAATCACATCACGTGATTAAAATTAATCATCACCAATATAATCAACACGTGATTATGAGTTGATGTACATCCCTACCCTATACTGACTGGCAGTTGACTGGTATCTGGTATCAATACGTATACCTCCGCTTTGGGCTTGACGCTTGGCGGCTGGAGGCTAGACGGCGGTCACGGTGGTCGAAACTGAAACTGTAACTATTGGTGTGAACCGGAACATCACGCGCAATATTTTTGTGACGGTTTCAAGAAGAAAAAAAAACTGAAACGTATCCATCAATCCATCAACCACGTGTCGAGGCCATCGCACGGTATAATACGCGAGGTACGGTACACCTGCACGATATGTACACGCGTACACACTGCCCAGCGCGCACACAAGACCTCTCCGATACCTGAAACATAGGCGAGGTAGGTGCCAAGCTACTGCTGTACGTGCTAATTGTGGTATTATACCTGGTATCTACACTACGGGTAGCGCTGCGGGCGTATTCCAGGTTCCACGATGCCTGTGGGCTCAGACATCCGCGGGATTACCGCGCATTCGTTAGATCTACGTACGACGTACGCTATAATAAAAGCATCCTGCTGTTGTGGGCAAAAAGAAAGGCGTTTTCAGCAGCTACCTGTACAGTGTGTGTGCTCCAGTTTTTTTCAAGTTCCGCAAACAGTTATTTATTCCGCCCGTCGACATCCAGCAAACCACTCGTACTATAGTACTGCCCGTGCTGAGTGTTCATAACTGTGCAGGTACAGTCAGTACCAACTACTACGAATACTGGTCATACGCAGTGTACCAGGTAAGGTATACGTAAGGTATACCTGGCACAGCAGTAGACGGTTATCGTATCAAACACCAACGGCCTCACTTAACCCGTTTGCTTTCCCCACCTCACCCTCCCCCCTGCTGCCACAGCTACATACCATGGTCCACATTGGAGCTGCCGACGACGAGCTACATCGATGCCTCCTCTCCCAGGAGACAGAGTCTGCAGCCGACTGTGTGTTGACTACTTCTACCGAAGATCAGCCTGGGCGGTGCGAGGTAAGCGATGTCTTCGCCATGCCGACTGCAAGATTTTCTGTCCGTGCAATGTATATATTGCTGTATCTTGGCTTGGTATCTTGATATACATATCTTGGAGGTAGATTCGGCTTGGCACCGATCGTCCGTAATCTAGCCGATGACGCCGCAGAGTACATAACTACCCATTCTATGTGTTTGGCGATGAGTAGCACAGCTTTTGTCGTCACCTTCGTATGCCAGTCAGTACATATCAGGTACTTTTACGATACGTCGGCCAACCAGTAAAAAAAAAAGCCATATTGCTCTATATATATACGTATCTTGAAAACAAAATCTCGATCTCAGCCTTTGTTGCAGATTTCGAGAACACTATTTGCATGGGAGAAGTATCTTAAAAACAAAATCTCGATCTAAAAACAACTGTTGTATATTCCGCGAAAATGATTCCATGGGAGAAAACCACTCCGGACACTCGTATCGTCCAGCACAGCAAAATGGTCTAATACATAGTCGGACTTTGAAACTGATGCTTTCACGTTCGGATGTTGGGGGTGAGATACAGATAGATAGATCCGATTGGCACACCACACTAATATACCATTGTATTCCACATACCACTCTGTTGCAAAATATAAGCAATTTTTTCATTGAATATTGATGTATACAAGGTGCTTATATTTCGGAACAGAGTGGTAATAAATAGGCACTCCAGACAGGAAGGGGCGGGGGTCGGCTATATAATAACTGTGGTCATACGACTACGGCCATGCACGACATGAGAACACCCCCCAGCCCCCCCTAATGTCATACAACTACGGCCTCGCATGACACGAGTGTACCACCCCGCTCCCCAAGGGATTGTCTTTCGTGCCAACTCCACGGCGTGGCCGTAGTCGTGTGACCACAGACCCGCGTATCCCTACAATGCCGGGACGGAGCGCGTTGGATTTTTACCAACCAGGCAGACATTGCTTGCACCAAGCGCGAAGCGCCGTGAGGTGTACTTGTACGAAGTATGACATTAGGGGGGGCGGGGTGGGGGTCGTTCCGCCCCTTGTTGCTGTTTGCCGTAACGCCTTCGCTGTAGATGCCCTCTTGAATCACTTTTCGTACCTGGCATATACATATTTGCCGCACATCTCGTTTGTGAGCTTCAGTGCTGCTGTCGAGACAGGCTACACCTACCTGTTAAAATACGATGTTAACTGTTGATCTATGGAAGCCTACTCTCGTAGAGTCCTAAAGGTCCCCAAGTGATGTGGTAGCTTTGACCCGCTACCAAGGGCTGCACGTTTTCTTCCTTATGTTTAGGGCAAGGAGAGAGCCCTCCACGTTGGGTTAGCAGCGTGGAGAAGAGATAGATCGAGTGAGGTTCGGGCGGGCAAACAAGGCTCGTCTCGACTTCAAGGAGGCTCGGTTATTATGCCGAGATCTCCGGTTCTCGGAAAGGTACTCAGATGTGATAACACTTCTGGTGTATCTTCCATGGGTACATGTGCAACGACCATTCTACGAACTTTCCCCAAAACCTGTCCTCCACAGATCCGTCTTTTTAGGTATATTTTAACAGTCAGCTATTCGTGTATAAAGGGCAAACCACTGAGCTGCTACACGTACCTACTCGCTCAGTCAGCGCTGGTTCAGCGGCTCAGTGCTTCATCTTCTACGTGAACGAGCAAAGCAAAGTGGATGATCGTTTTTATAATCAAACGAACCTCAATGCATGCCTCGGCGCTGACACCATGAATTAACTCGAAGCCCCCCCCCCCCCGCGTCTCTTTCCGACACCTCTTCCGATAACCCTTCGCCCTCCACACGACACCACGACATCGCGTTAACTCGCAGCTGCTGGGTGCGGCAGGAACGCGGACGGCCCGCGTGCGTTCCGCGTTTTGCGGAATCGCCGAGCTCGCGTTCTGGCGAGATGTACTCAAGCTGGCATTTGCACCGAAGCGAGTCCTGAAGGAACGCGCGATGCAGGGCGAACTCGCCAGGCGCAAGCCTGGACTACTAGCGAGTGGCCCGGGGACGTCGGAACTTGATCGAGAAGCCGAGGTGATACCACCTCCCCACTGCCGTACGGCGTCGCATGCTGCGGTAGAGTGAGGTGCACCTGCATACAGGCCATGTTTTAGCCTTTTGAGGGTGGTTACTTATTACTTGAGACGCATGCTACGATAGATAGAGGTTCACCATGATTTTTCTGAGCTCTTCACTTAAGGAGCGTCATACCTCACCGAAAAAAAATGTTTTGGAAGAAAATAAAAGTTCTACCCGGATGAGAAATCCCGTGTCCGAAGTGTATTCTGAAACATTATTCGTCTCAAAAATGAAAGTCCGACGAAATTGGGTTAAGGAGCCCGATCGTTCAGAAAACGATTCAGCCAAAAAGTGCTACCTCTACCGTAGCACGCGTCTTGAGGAGCTCTATACCTGGACCCAAAAACTGATTTCGGAGAGGGAAATAAAAGTGCTCGTACTCATACCCGATGAACAACGATGCGTGCTATATACGATAGAGAAGGTATACCTTTTTTTTGGCAGAAACGTTTTCTGAACGATCGAGTTCCTTACCCCAATATTTTGTCGCAATATTGTTTCCCTTGATTGCTTCGGCCGAGGGATTTTTCAATCGGATATCATATTACAGTTTTTTTTACTTTCCTCCCTTAATGATCAGTTTGAGGGTGAGGCGTAGAGAGAGCTCTTCAAGCAACCACCCTTAGAAGGCAAAAACATGGTGCACCTCTATTGTAGCATGCGTTGCTTCGGCCAAGGGATTTTCAATCGGATATCATATTAGACGCGTGCTACGGTAGAGGTAGCACTTTTTGGCTGAATCGTTTTCTGAACGATCGGGCTCCTCGAACCCCAAATTTCGTCGGACTTTCATTTTTGAGACGAATAATGTTTCAGAATACACTTCGGACACTGGGTTTTCTCATCCGGGTAGCGCTTTTATTTTCTTCCAAAACATTTTTTTTCGGTGAGGTATGACGCTCCTTAAGTGAAGAGCTCAGAAAAATCATGGTGAGCCTCTATCGTAGCATGCGTCATTATAGCACTTTTTACTTTCCTCCAGAATCAGTTTTGGGGTTGAGGTGTAGAGAGAGCTCTTCAAGCAACCACCCTTAGAAGGCAAAAACATGGTGCACCTCTGTTATCGTACAATACCGACGTATTATGGTCAAGGAGCCCTCTCCTCGCCGTCTTTCCGAAAACATTTCAGCCAAAAAAAGCTATACCCTACACCTCTATCGCAGCACGCGCCGCGCATGCTGCGCCAAATCGGGGGAGGGAGTGTTTCGTAGGAGTAGCTGCTGGTGTGACGTTACCCATTGCCCTGTTGTCCCTGATTTTCCGGCTATCTATTGTATGCTCGGCCGTTTCACATGTGGCGATTTTTTCCGTCGCAACTTGCGAGATTTTCCGTCCGCTTGCTCTTCGGTGGGTAGTTTGTGAACGGCGATATAAACGTGCTCACGCGCCCCCGGAGGTATGTAACAGCAGCCAACCCTGCTGTTGCTGCGCAACGGAAGGAACGCGTTAAAAAAAATGACGCACGACACACATTTTATTTTCTGAGGCGAGCTTAAGCTCCGTTTTTTACTATTAATAGTAATAGTTCGCCGGAGGACTAAAAAGAAACACCCATAAACCGATTATGTGTTTTGTAATTCCGAAAATAGTCCCTGCCCCCCCCCCCCCTTCGCACTCCCCTCCGCTCAGGAGGCTTCTGCTCCATCGCTGGATTGGTGGCACCCCAAGCTGAGGCCTCACTGCGCTCCCGAAGAGGCACCCGTAACTGGAGAAGGGTTGGATGTAGTAGACGCGGAGGGCACCCGTCGGTGCTGCGTCGGGCCCGCGTCTTCCGCCACCGCTGCTCCTGCTCCCGCTCCTGCTCCCGTCACGAAGGCGCCGTGGCACTCAGCGTGCCTTGTTTACGTCAACGCGAAGGAAGCATCGCGCGAGGAACAATCGCAATCGCAATCGCAATCGCCTCCTCCTCCTGCTACGGCAGTGAGCTCCTATGGTTACGACGACACTGTCAGCGGAGCTCAGGAAAACGAGTCCACTCTGGCGCCGTCCACGACGACAGCAGTTTGCCATCTCGCGGGCGGCCTTGTTGCCGTGACTTTCGGGTTCGCGGCGGTCGGTTTGCTGCTGGTTGTCCGTCGCGGGGTTCGGTGTGGGAGGAGAAGCGAAAGCGAACGGGAGCGTCGGCGTGCTGGTAAAAGCGGCGGCTTGCTGTCGCCAGGCAGAGCTTCGTCGGAGTCCTCCTCCTCTTCCTGTCCTTGTGGCAGTATCTCGCATTAAGATGGCGCTCACTGAATCGGAGACATATTTTTGTAAAGGGACGCGCTTCACCGGTTGACGCAGGGAGGGGAAACGTCACTACTACTGTTGTTGCTGTTGTTGTTGTTGTTGTTGTTGTTGTTGTTGTTGTTGTTGTTGTTGTTGTTGTTGTTGTTGTTGTTGCTGTTGTTGTTGTTGATGTTGTTGTTGTTGTTTTGAGGGGGAACGTCACTACTACTGTAGACGTCGCGTCGGCTCGAGTTCTATCCTCTGGGTGCCAATTTTCGCATTGATTGAGTTATTTTGGGGAATCTATAGGCGTCTCGCACGAGCGCAAATTGTATCATCTGAGTGTCACTTTTTCGCAGTGAGCGTTTTTTTAGGGAATCTAGATGTTGCGCGAGCGCAAAGTGTATCATCCGAGTGTCACTTTTTCGCAGTGAGTGTTTTTTAGGGAATCTAGATGTTGCGTGAGCGCAAATTGTATCATCCGAGTGTCACTTTCGCAGTGGGTGTTTTTAGATAATCTAGACGTCGCACAAGCGCAAATTGTATAACATGAGTGTCAATTTTTTGCAGTGAGTGTCTTTAGGGAATCTAGATGTCGCGTGGGCGCAAATTGTATCATCTGAGTGTCAATTTTTGCAGTGAGTTTTGAGGGAACCTAAGCGTCGCACGAGCGCAAATGTTATCATCTGAGTGTCACTTTTCGCGGCGCGTGTTTTTACGGAATCTAAATGTCGCGTCGGCTCAAATCGTATCATCTGAGTGCCACTTTTTCGCAGTGAGTGTTTTTTAGGGAATCTAGATGTTGCGTGGGTGCAAAATTGTATAATCTGAGTGTCACGTTTCGCAGTGAGTTGTTTAGGGGAATCTAGATGTCACATGACGGGCGCAAATTGTATCATCTGAGTGTCACTTTTCGCAGTGAGTGGTTTTGAGGGAATCTAGAAGTCGCACGAGCGCAAATTCTATGATATGAGCGTCACTTTTCGCGGTGCGTTTTTTTACGGAATCTAGACGCCGCACGAGCTCAAATTCTATCATCTGAGTGTCACTTTTTCGCAGTGAGTGTTTTTTTAGGGAATCTAGATGTTGCGCGAGCGCAAAGTGTATCTTCTGAGTGTCACTTTTTCGCAGTGAGTGTTTTGTAGGGAATCTAGATGTTGCGTGGGCGCAAAATGTATCATCTGAGTGTCACTTTTCGCGGTGAGTGTTGTTAGGGAGTCTAGAGGTTGCATGAGCGTAAATGTCTTGGGGGTGGGGGGCTTGGGGCTCGTCGCCGAAGGTCGTGGGAAAGGCGTGCTGCCATACAGTTTCTGCAGTACGTACGTAACCTACGTTGAGCCACCGATGGTGTCGTACGCGCAAGCGAGCAAACGGTACACATTGCACTCGAGTCGAGGAAGAAGGGGCGGGGCGGCTTGGCGGGCCAAGCGAATGCTGTACGTACAACATGCCGATCCACCAGTAGAATCGTTCGAGCATGCGTAGCGTGCGTGTGGCGCCAAGGTGGCGAAAGAGGCCGTCAGAACGGAGACGAGTCCTCGACCTCCTCCAGCTCGTCTGCGAGCCCCTGCACGGACTACGGCGTCCAGCATGCTTGACGTTTTTGTTTTGTTACTGCAAATAGCGCTGCAAGAAATAAATCATGATATGAGCTCGATCAATCGTTCGGCGGGGGTACCATACGTACTATTTTCATGAAAAAAAAAAATCAACACGAGAAGGGATTTTGTGGACGGACGGACCGGGCTCTCTGTGAACGCCATCTAAAAGCGCATTTTTTTTCTTCGTTTTTTCGTTTTTTTCCCATCCCTTTTATTGTCTTCGCCCTTCTTTTCTCTCTCCTCCCTACGAGTCGTAACTCAGATCCGGGGTCACAAAGTAGGCTCCTCTCCCCCTCCTCCCCCACTACGGTTCGTGCCTTGCGTTTTTATCGCGAGAAGACTTCATCAGCCCTTTCTTCCCTCGTCGACTCACATCGAATCGCATGCACCTGCACATATAATATACCGACACACAGACACGTGGTGCAGTGGGTGGGACACTCAAAAGCAAAACTTCCAGGGCATGTAGGCGCGTGCTGCGATAAAGGTGGGACATTTTGACTAAATTATTTTCTGAATGACAGCGCTCCTTAACCCAGAATCGTCGGATTTTTTCATTTTTTTGTGCACCATTTTTCGTTTTTCTGAATGACAGGGCTCCTTAACCCAGAAGCGTCGGATTTTTTCATTTTTTTGTGCACCATTTTTCGTTTTCTGAATGACAGGGCTCCTTAACCCAGAATCGTCGGATTTTTTCATTTTTTTGTGCACCATTTTTCGTTTTTCTGAATGACAGGGCTCCTTAACCCAGAATCGTCGGATTTTTCATTTTTTTGTTGCACCATTTTTCGTTTTCTGAATGACAGGGCTCCTTAACCCAGAATCGTCGGATTTTTTCATTTTTTTGTGCACCATTTTTCGTTTTTCTGAATGACAGGGCTTCTTAACCCAGAATCGTCGGAATTTTCATTTTTGTGTTGCAGCATTTTTCGTTTTCTGAATGACAGGGCTCCTTAACCCAGAATCGTCGGATTTTCCATTTTTTTGTGCACCATTTTTCGTTTTATACGTAGGGGCCCATATTAACGAGTATACAATAAATTCAATTTGGGAAAAAAAAAAATCAAATTCGCTTTTCATTGGTCAACACACGCACCAGCACCAAAGATTAGGATCTTGGGGTATAATCTTGGGTGGTGGTGCGGGTTCTGACCAATGAAAAGCGGATTTGACTCTTTTTTTTTTCCCCATTTTTTTTCCCTTCGTTGAAACGGGCCCTAAAAGCCACAGGAGTGGTCACCGGGTGAGTGAGGTAAGAGAGCTCCTCAGGTGACCACCGACACATGCTACGACAGAGGTGCACCATGTTTTTTTCTGAGTTTCTCACTTAAGGAGCGTCATACCTCACCGAAAAAATGATTTGGAAGGAAAATAAAAGTGCTGCCGGATGAGAAATATCCTGACCGAGGCATACTCTGTGAAACATTGTTCGTCACAAAAAATGAAGTGTGACGAATTTGGGTTAAAGGAGCCCGATCGTTCAGAAAACGATTTCAGCCAAAAAGTGCTACCTCTACCGTAGCAGGTGACCAGCCCGCCGAAAAAATCCCCGTGCACCTCTACCCTGTAGCATGCGGCACAAGTTGCATTCTTCAGCTACGAGGAGGTCTGTGCAGTACGAGGAACTTGGACCATTACTGCTTGCTGTGCCATGAAAAGTCGGACCCGTTCGTCAGATGGAACACATAGTTTCTGCCACGCGAGGCTGGAAAGGAGCCCCGTTTTTTTTTTTTTTTTTTTGGTTGGCGCTGCGTAAAATAGAGGGACTCTCGCTTCGCTCGTAACGGTATGTACACTGCTACTAGTATCAGCACAGCCCCCCTAAGCCTGCGACTGCTGCTGCTGTTGTTGTTGTTGCTGCTGCTGCTGCTGTGGTCTCTTAACACATACTACGTGGTAGAGGTGCATGCACCATGTTACACAGTTTCTTGACAGGCTCTTCACTCTTCACTGGAGCTCTCTAAACTATTATCAGGCCAAAAACTGATTTTGGAGGGTAAAAAAAAACATGCTATATACGTACGTACGTTACCGATGAACAACCAAATCCCATGGCCTCAAATGCCTCAAGAGTACAACGCAAAAAAACAAAAAAAATGCTGCAACAGAAGAAGAGTGAAAAATACCGTCGATTTTGGGTTAAGGCGCCCCCCATCACTGGCAGAAAACGTTTCGGTCAAAAGGAGCTACCTACCTCTCTCGTAGCACGCGTCTCAGCTAACCGAGGTAGGCATGAAACCATATCAGCATATCAGCATTTCAGTTTCAACCACTCTAATCTCTTTTGTTGTTGTTTGACGGCAACGCGTCACATTCGCGCGTTACATCGAAACGGGACCACCCTCCATATTAGTGGCATCCGCAACTACACAGGCAGGGATTTGTGTGTTGACTAGTTCATCTGGGTCACCTTGTGTGGGATGCCTGTACGATGTTTTTTTTTTTTTCGGAGCGTCCGTACGTGTGTAATATGCAACTAGGCCTTGGGAGTTCTAAAAGACCACCCCCCCCATACCTAACAATATATGATATATTTATAGGTTGGGTTGGCGTCGGTTGGCAACGACGCTGTAAAACACGCCACTCGCTGCGTGAGCTAGACAACCAGGGTGCCGTTTTTTT
>MEHQ01003694.1:0-50157 GCA_008828725.1 Saccharina japonica | reverse complement strand
TACCTACCACGAGCTGTGAACAGTCCAAACTACCGGTATGCAATTGCCGGTATGTGGGTTGGATATGTATGTGACCAGTATCGAAAAGATACACACATGTATCATCACTACTGTTATTCATACAACAAGCAGTTACTGCTGCTGTTGTTTGCTGTTTGTCGTTGTTCTTTTCGGTTTCGAAGGTGTGTAGGCTCGCACAGTAGGCAGGGCTGTACAGCATATACACCATGCATGTGTCAGGTTTGTGACCAAGATCGATACATACGAGTACACACGTATGAGTACAGCACTACAGTCGGGGACATCGAACCTGGATTTTTTTTTCTATAAATTTCACTTTTTATATTATTTATATTTTCCAAACACCCACCCGAGGGTGTAATCAGGTATAGAAACGGGTATGTACGCAGCGTGACAAAATACGGTGTTTTCTTTTTATACAGCATCGATTCGTCATATCGTACGTACGTGTACAGCAGCAGCAGTGGAATATGTAGCAGTATGATACGTACGAGCAACGCCATTTTTTTTCTCCGTGTAGAGATAACAAGAGAATCTCATCATTTCGACACCGCAATGGCGATGCTGGCTGTGGCGAACGGGACAAGCGCGGCGCAACCACGAGCGGCTGCAGAGTGATACACGACTACAAGAGGGCTTGGCGGGAGCAGTTTTCAACGCAAATGGTCTTACCTGGGCGAGTCGGCGTGGCCTTCTGTCACCCCCTCTTGGAAGGATCTGGCGAGCTGTAGGCCACCCCAACAAGAGCTCCCAAGCTGCTGAATGGCAGGCTCGTGCTTGCTCTGTGCTGCTCCTGCCACTCTGCTTGCGACGCGATCGTGTCCCCATGTGTCTCTGGTCTAGACGGGTGCTCGTTCACGCTCGACAGTAGCGTGCGCTGCAGCGAGACGACACGGATCGTTGTAGAGCCCAAGAATAGCACGAGCGACTCGATCCACATGGACCTGTCCGTACAGGGACGACACTAGGAAACACGCACACCGACAGCACATACCGCGGTTGAAACGAAATAGGAGGACGGAGCACTGTTCCCAAAGATGCTGGGAGCACAGGCAAGCCGGTGCGAGCCCCTGGCGGCTCGAACTGAGAAAGTCTTAGGGGTTTGAGTGGTCGGGGCTCGGGTCGGTTGCTCGAGAGCTTGACTGTCTGGCACGATGTACGCGAGCAGCAGAGCCAAGCACCGTGCTCCGGCCACAGGGCGAGAATCGAGGCATGCGTTGCCTTGGCAAGCTCCTTGTGTCTTCGGGAGCTGGCCTGAAACGAAGATGCGGTGATTCCCGTCTCCGGATGTTCTTTGTTGCGTCATCCAAAGTCTCCGAAAAAATATCGTATTTTCATCTTTGAAAAAGAGAAATAATATAAAAAGTGAAATTTATAGAAAACAAAATCCAGGTTCGATGTCCCCGACTGTTAGCACCTGGAATCACTTTTTTTTAGACGTAAAATTCGCCATTTTTCTGTCCGGGGATCTTCAAACTGGAAAAAAGAAACTTTCACGATCAGCCAATCAGCATTGAGGGAAAAACTCAAATTTCATAGTTCGTGGATGCACATTTCATTTTTTTCCGACGGCGAGCAGCGAGCAGCCGGACATTCCTCGTTGACTCGTTCGAGCAAAAAATGTTTTAGCCTGCTGCGTTTTCTACCGGTATCGTACACGAATTGGTTGCAGAGCGCAGAGCTGCAACACACGGACGCTTGAGCGTGAGCTGGCCGCACTTGACTGCTGTAGGAACATTGAGCTCGATGACGGACAGCAGGCCAGTGCATCCCCTGGGGACGGACATGCATCCAGCCGAGGCTTCTGAAGACTCCTGCTTGCGCGCGACTTCTTGCTGGTCGCATAGCTCAGCCCGGGTGGTGGCCAGCACCGCGTCTGACTCACGACGGAGGTCTAGTTGCAGCTTTATGTTGGACTCGTGCTCGTGAATATGAGCAGCTGCGCTTGAGAGCTGTGCCTCCGTCTCAGAGGCCTCCGCGCGACTTTTGTTCCGTTCCTTCACCGCCCGATCGCGGATGGACTCGGCCGCGGCGAGGCCACCGCGTTCGATGGCAGTCGCCTGGCGTGCGACCACCGAAGCTTCGTGCATCGCTTGTCCTGTGCGTTCTAGATAGCTTTCCATCTTTTCCCGACCGACTTTTCTCTTTTTTCCTTTAGTCGTACTTCCTTCGTGTTTTTTTTTGTTTCCCATCACAAAAGCCAATTGCTTGCTGAGCGAAAGGTGGCCAAGAGGCTATTTTGGGATCGAAATTTCTCGACGGCTGCTGAATGAAATCAGTCGGGAGTTGGGCTGTTGTGCGCACCATATCCCAACGCAGTAGAACGACGTGAATATTCTACATCAACGTGAGACAAGTCTTTCCCTCGCTCAAACAACAAGAAAGATGCCAAAACACATGTTATTCCGCCTTTAAAATCGCCATATATGAAACGTATAGGAAAAGGAACGTCCATCCTCTGCGTCTACTTCAGTCAAAGGTGTGTGTCAAGTTTCAGCGTTCACCTGGTCTCCACCCCAGAGATTTTTCGAATATAACTTGTACCGTTTACGTAGTGTAAACCCAAGTAATTAGACTTTCTTCTCCTTTCCTATGCTATTTTGATTTTGCCCTGTATTTTGGATTTTTAAAGTGGTGATTTCGAATAGCCTGCCACGTTTTTGGGTCCAAACAGGCCTTGATTCCCGGGTCTAACTGAAGTACTGTATCAACCATTTATTGCGAGTACTGTCGTCATTCTCTATGGGCAGTGTGTAGAGCGCTCTCAAAACTCTTGGCAGTACGTCTAGTTTCCATCCTTCGCCACAACAGTGCAGTTGACGTGTGTAGAACACGCTCAACTCTTGGCATCACGTCTGACCCCCATCCTTCCCCACAATGCTGCTAACATTTTCGGCATCACGGCCGCCGGCGAAGCCCCTTGTATTATACCTGGTACCTGTATACGTACAAGGTTCCCCTCCGGGACGTGCCTAGGGGAGTGGCGCAAGAACGAATTAAAAACCTATATACTACAGTATACGGTATGATGTCATGCGCATATCACATAGACATACTTACTTTTGTCTATCTGAGGGATTGCTCATCCCTGCACTCTCAGAGCTTCCACTTCGACACCGCCTCCTTTCCATTTACGGAGCTTTCCTCCGTCTTTGTTTCCCATCGTTTTTTGTTCGCGAGAGCCTTTTTATTTCTCGGTTTTGGGTTCGTGCGTGTACCCAGAGAGCACGGCAGCGCGGGCGAGCCCGGCGCCATCGCGGGTATGGGAGGGCTCTGGCCAGTAGAGGGGGGGACGGAAGGAGCGCGGTTGCCTTTTTCGTCGCTACGCGTGGTTTGTCCATCGAGACACGAGGGAAGTATGAATGGGCTTTGTCTGCCTTGCAGCTGCTGGTGTGAATCCAGTGTGTCCAAAATTATAAGGATCGTTTCTCTCTGTAAAATAATTTTCAAGCGGTGCTTATTTCTCAACCAAATACTATGCACAGAGACACGGTTTGAACACCATAATGCTCGAGCGGGCGAACGAGGGCCACGGTGAGTACCGGGCTTCACACGAGGCGGGCCACGGGACTCACTGGGGCAGAGGGGCAGTAGAGCTCGACCCGGACCAAATCGATGGCAAGGTGATCGCGGGGGGGCGGACAGCATCGAGGGTTACACAACGTGACAGTCGTTTTATTTGTTCTGTTTTTTGAGCGGCGCAATCACGATATGTCTTCGAAATTCGAAGTACTGTACTACGACGTACTGCTGTTGTTGTTGCTTGCAGTTTTGTTCGAGTACGAGTACGAGTACAAGTAGGAGTACGAGTACGAGTATACGGATTGTCGTTTTACGTGAGCAATTATTGATTTGGAATTTGGGACTGTCGTTTCACCATGGCAATGACGTATGACGTATGACGGTAATTGCGATGTACCATCACCTCGCCTTTGTGTTTCATGGTATTTGCGATGTGCTTGCATTGTGTGTTTCTGGTCGAGACGGAGCGCTTTGGTCTAGGCTTTGCCGTTTACGAGGGCACTTAGTGATATTATAGTTTGAGATTGCCGTTTTGCCCACGCGGTGGCGTTTAATAGTACATAGATGACACATTTTCGAGTCTAGGTTGTCGTTATACCTTGGCCATTACTAATCGTATAATTTGGGTAGTTTGACTCTGGCAAATAGTGCTTGATATAATTTGGGGGGTGCTTCCACCTGGAAACTATGTGCGTGAAATTGTGCGGTATCTATCGCACCTTGCGCAGAGCAGAGAGTATTTGGGATTGAGGTCTTACCCTGGGCAATGACATTTCATGATTTGTGGGATGTGCCGTTTTAACCTTGCGATCTGTGTTTTCTTTTTTTCCCTGTTGCTCTCTGTTAAATATACGTTCTTCGCACATTGAAGTACACGTTTGTTGAAGGGCATTGCCACCTTCGTTTTCCTTTTGTGCTTCTCTGTAATTAAGGTATTCATATGGTGTGGAAGTATATACGGAGGGGTTTTCCAAGGCACCATCAACGGCGCCTTTCTTTTTGCCTTCGTGAATAAAATATTTTTCAAGTATCATTGCGTTCAATGGCCATTTTAGTGCCAATTCCTCTTTGTTTCGCCTCGAAACGAGGCAGGTTCATCATGATTGATTTATCTGTTGTAGACCTTTCCTGCCAAACTATTCATTTGGGATGAAACCCTTGGCATTCCTTTCAATTTGATCTTATTTGTTTCATGTCGGATGGAACACTTCCAACTCCTCCCCTGCCCTACCCGAAGCATGGGTGCCGGCGAATGCTCTGCGGAGCCCTTGTATATATGTATTATTGTCACATTGTCATTATGCCCTAGACTCGATGCCCCTTGCCCAGAGTGTAAGCGCAACAAAATGTGTGTGGATAATGTAGAGGTAATACTTATTAACCAACCAATGGGCTAGCAGGTAACCACGAAGCCGGTTAATAGTCAAGATCGCGAGTTCGAGCCCCGCCGCGTGCATGCTCGTAGGGACTTTTTCTCGCAACAAAAATATCTTGACTACTCGTAGCTGAAAGCGCGAGAGCGTGAGTTAGCATAATTCGATCAAGACCGACGAGCGTTGGGAACACTGAACCCTCTGCGCGATAAAAATCAAGGCAAGAACCGTAGTGGGAAAGGAGGGAGAGGTGCCTACTTTGGCGGATCTAAGTTACGGCTACGTAGGGAGGGAGAAAGGCAAAAGTGAAATATAATAAATGGAATGGAAATAAAAAAAACAATGTGGCAGACTGCGTATACCCGTTCAAAAATACTCGTACATACCAGGTATGATACATACCAGGTATTGATAATCATAGTAGCGTATACAAGGGCCCCGCTGCGCGGGCGGCTAACGCCGCCCGCTACGCTCGCGGAAGGAATAATATAACCAAATGTGAAAAGCGTAAAAAAGGAACATGTAATGTTTTTGCAACTGGCGAATTGATAATGCCAAGAGCTCCATATGTATGACGGCAAATACAGGACAGAATCAAACAAAAAGTAATAGTGGTGACTTTGTTATCTTCCAACACGAAAACACATCGCGAAGAAAGCAAAGCTTCGCTCCGAGGGACAGCCGCCCGCTACGCTCGCGCAACTTAAGAACAGGGGCAGAAGAGGTCCACCACGATGTGTAAAGACCGACTTGAAAAGGCCAAAGAGATTCATGGAGCAATGCAGCCAAATACTTACTGCTGTACGCAACTGAACGTACAGCAGTACCCGTCTACCGCTGTATTATGGCATATATTCTGTGGCAAATCAACTATTAATATCTGATGTGTGCCTTTTTCGTGACTACTAAGTGTGGTAGTACAACAACAGCAGCAGCAGTAGTACTACTGCTGTAGTACCTTCGATCTTTGTATGTGGCATGCCTCTGTAAATAATAGTAAGTTTTTCGACAAATAACGCACCGCTTGAACTTGGCTTGAATGTTCTTTTATTACAGACAAAACAATCCTTATAATTTCGGACATACAGACTTGATTCATTGCAGCAGCAGCAACAGCGAGGACCTTCATGCTCCCCTCGTGTCTCGATGGACACGCCACGCCTAGCCACGAAAAAAACGACCGCGCTCGTTCTGACCCCCCCCTCTACTGGCCAGCGCCCTCCCATATACCCGCGGTGGTGCCGGGCTCGCACGCGCTGTCGTGCTCACTGGGTACACGCACGAACCCAAAACCGGAAATGTTTAAAAAAAATCAGGTATCAAAAAATGTTTTGTAAAAAGTTGAAATTGCAACTTTAGTAATAAAAACACAGAAACCTAAAGGGGCAGAAGAGGTCCACCACGATGTGTAAAGACCGACTTGAAAAGGCCAAAGAGATTCATGGAGCAATGCAGCGAAATACTTACTGCTGTACGCAACTGAACGTACAGCAGTACCCGTCTACCGCTGTATTGTGGCATATATTCTGTGGCAAATCAACTATCTGATGTGTGCCTTTTTCGTGACTACTAAGTGTGGTAGTACAACAACAGCAGCAGCAGTAGTACTACTGCTGTACGTAGTACCTTCGATCTTTATATGTGGCATGCCTCTGTAAATAATAGTAAGTTTTTCTACAAATAACGCACCGCTTGAACTTGGCTTGAATGTTCTTTTATTACAGACAAAACAATCCTTATAATTTCGGACATACATACTTGATTCATTGCAGCAGCAGCAACAGCGAGGACCTTCATGCTCCGCTCGTGTCTTGATGGAAACGCCACGCCTAGCCACGAAAAAAACGACCGCGCTCCTTCTGACCCCCCCCTCTACTGGCCAGCGCCCTCCCATATACCCGCGGTGGTGCCGTGCTCGCACGCGCTGTCGTGCTCACTGGGTACACGCACGAGCCCAAAACCGGAAATGTTTAAAAAAATCAAGTATCAAAAAGTGTTTTGTAAAAAGTTGAAATTGCAACTTTAGTTATAAAAACACAGAAACCTAAAGGGGCAGAAGAGGTCCCCCACGATGTGTAAAGACCAACTTGAAAAGGCCAAAGAGATTCATGGAGCAATGCAGCGAAATACTTATTGCTGTACGCAACTGAACGTGTACAGCAGTACCCGTCTGCCGCTGTATTGTGGCATATATTCTGTGGCAAATCAACTATCTGATGTGTGCCTTCTTCGTGACTACTAAGTGTGGTAGTACAACAACAGCAGCAGCAGTAGTACTACTGCTGTAGTACCTTCGATCTTTGTATGTGGCATGCCTCTGTAAATAATAGTAGGTGTTTCGACAAATAACGCACCGCTTGAACTTGGCTTGAACGTTCTTTTATTACAGACAAAACAATCGTTATATTTTCGGACATACATACTTGATTCATTGCAGCAGCAGCAACAGCGAGGACCTTCATGCTCCCCTCGTGTCTCGATGGATACGCCACGCCTAGCCACGAAAAAAATGACCGCGCTCCTTCTGACCCCCCCCTCTACTGGCCAGCGCCCTCCCATGTACCCGCGGTGGTGCCGTGCTCGCACGCGCTGTCGTGCTCACTGGGTACACGCACGAACCCAAAACCGGAAATGTTTAAAAAAATCAAGTATCAAAAAGAGTTTTGTAAAAAGTTGAAATAGCAACTTTAGTTATAAAAACACAGAAACCTAGGAAACCCGAGAACCTCCGGAAAGCAAGTAACTTCTGCTTCGACAATTAGAGGCTGAGAGTGGCTGTGAAGTACCAACATATGCCGAGGAAAGCTTCCGAAAGAAAAAGAACCTCGTAAGTGATTCTATATAGCCGGTCGCCCCGGTGGGCTAGCAGGTAACCGCGAAGCTTGATAGCGTCAAGGTCGCGAGTTCGAGCCCCCCCGAGTGCATGCTCGTAGGGATTTTTTCTCGCAAAAAAAAAAAATCTTGACTAGCTGAAAGCGCGAGAGCGTGAGTTAGCAAATTCGATTAAGATCGACGAGCGTTGGGAAGGCTAAACCCTCTGCGCGATAACAATCAAGGCAAGAACCGTAGTGGGGGAGGAGGGACAGGAGCCTACTTTGTGACCCCGGATCTGAGTTACGACTAGGGAGGGAGAAAGACAGAAGTGCGAAGATAATAAATGGGATGGAAATATATATATATATGTGCCATTTGTTCGAGTAGTAAGGTAATTTATGTATAGAATCAAGTTTTGGGGAAATTTCTTGATGGGTGGCGATTTGGGCAACGAGATATGCTATACATCGATACGTATATATCCGTGTTGTCTTCCGCACTGTCTACTTGTACTCGTACATGTTGTTCGTACTATATGTGCGTTAAAAAAAAAAACATCATCAGCTGTGAGATCGACGTTTTTCCTGACACTCATCTTTGCTATCTGTTTGAAACCTCGATCGTGCGTGTGTGTTCTTCCGTCCTTTCGTTTCTACCCGTCGACATCCAGCACACCCACAGTGTCCGTGCCGATTTGGGTACTATGGCACGGAGTGCAGATTTTTTATGGTATATTCATGTATTTCAGATCTGGTATCATGTACGAGACTCGCTGCATAAGACGAACGACCTAGAAGTTAAACTTTTGGAACAAAATTCACGAAAGGAGACGTCCATCAGAGTTAAAAAACAAAAACGTTTTCACCCTTTTTTATAATACCCTGGCCGAAAAACAATCTCAACCAAAAACCATTTTCTCAACTTACAAAATCCAGTGTTTGTAGCTTCTCAAGGGGGGCACGACAGCGATGCTACAGCCCCTCGCATCATTTACTTTGTTTTACTTATTTATTTTGCCGTGATCGCTTTTGCATTTGTCTCTCCGCCCCTCCGTATTTTCCTACGAGTTTCTTTGGTTGCTTAGCTACGTACGTATTCATTTTGTTTTTTGTTATTTCTCTTCTCGTTCCTGGACTCTCGTGTGTGGCACGAGAACGAAACGGAACTGAGTAGGAATTGCCACGTATCCGTTGTATGGGTGGCGCCCAAGAGAATGGAGACGGAGGGTTGGGGGGTTCGTAGGGAAACCGCAGCGGACGAAAGCAGGAAAGAGACGGCAAATAGAGTAGGTACCAGACCGACTAGCTGGTAGAACCTGCCTATACTACGGGCACAAATCTGCCTCGGCTGGCTGGAAGGTGCTTTTGGTGTGCTCCTGCTGCCTGTCCTTTCCTGTCGTTCTTAGTCTAGCTCTGTTGGCGCTGTTTTTTTTGTCCATTTCATTTCGTTGCGTTTCATTTGGCTTGATATTGGACAATTGGATGTCGCATCTCCTCTGGGAGAAGCACGACACTTTCTTTATTTCATTTTGTCATGCTTTTGTTTGGTTACTTGATTGTTGATTTGCTTGAGTATGTTTACTTTTTATTATTTTTTCCTTTTCGCTTTTTTTCTTTTTTTTTCTTTTTTCTCTTGCATGCACCTGGATTGCTAGCAGGGCAGGTCTTGCCTGTCGTATATGGCATTGCATTGTCTGCTCTGCTTACTGCAATGAGCGTAGTATGTCTGTGTCGTAGTTTCGTGACCACAGAACTGGTACCTTTTTAGGATGAAGAATCGGCACGGACACTGGGTGTGCTGGATGTCGACGGGTAGAAAGGAAGGTTTAATGTGAAGAACACACACACACTGCACCCTCTTGTGCGCTTTCGACCTCATCTTCTTTAGATAGGTCGCGTTCTTTCTCGCACGGTTAGGGCTTTTTTGTGGGCGTCTGTTTTGGATAGAGCGCGTTCTTTCTCGCAGGGTTATATTTTTTTTCGTGGACGTCTTCGCGCACGGTAGGGGGGGGGGGTTATGCGCGAGTTGCGTGCGTTTTCCCTTACGAGTCGGCGGTGTTGTGATGCAGCGTAGTTTCCTCCTTTTTTTGGCGCGTTTGCTCCATGCACTTAATCGGGGGGCGGGGGTCGGGGACTCGTGTGCGCGTCGGGCTTTTCTCCTCCCAACGCCCGTGTCTTCACCGTGTTTTCCTGTTTTTTTTCCGCGTAGGGGTCCCCCGTCTTCACCTGGGCACCGACTCCCGGTTGTGCTTCTGCCGTTGATTTTTTTTTTTGTTGTTGTTTGTACCGCTTCATGTTTGTTTTTCAGGCCCTTTTATGTACCTTGCTGGTGCTTTTTGCGCACGCACATCGTCTTCCAGCGTGTCTTTCCGGTGGCCTGCTTTTTATCATGGGCGGCATTTTTCGTTAATAGAGTGTTTGCGATAGAAGTAAAAAATATATATACTTTCCTTCCGCTAAAAAAAGTGAATTCCCTTCCCCTCATGGTTTCGGTGTGTTTGCGGTAGAAGTAAACAAAATCCTGCAGGCGACGCCTCCGAAAATAATAAGGGAAGTGGGGTGAGGCAATGCGGCAAACCAAAGAAACAACGAAAACAAAAAGTAGCGTACGAGAGGAACGGCAGCCCAGCAACGGTGGCGGCGGCAGGGGTATGACCGCAGTGCCGCAGCTGCAATCCCACGACCGCAAGCAGCAGCACCGGTGGCTGCAGCTACGTGGCGGCAGCCCCAGCAGCAGCGGCAGCCCCAGCAGCAGCGGCAGCAACAGCAGCAGCAACAGCAGCAGAGCAGCAGCAGAGCAGCAGAAGCAACAACTTCCGTTTTCGCTTTTTTCGATTTTGGGTCCAACTATTCTTGTCGTCGTGTGCTGCTACTGCTGCTGCCCACGACCTACGCGCGACACCGCGCCGGCACGCTCCGCTCCAAGCCCGCCCGGCGCCCGACATTTATAGACCGTGGCGGCGCGCCGCCGCTGCTGCTAGTGCTGCTAGTGCTGCTACCGCAGTGTGGTGAAATTGAAATGATACACGGCGATCTGTCATCCTGTCGCGCTCTACAAGCAAGGCGGTACGAGTACGTCTCCATACGACTCGTACGAGTAACTCGTACGAGTAGTTCTTCTGAACAGCGCATCCTCCACGACACCAAGCCGGCGAGAGCGTACCGTAGCGGGCCGCCAGCAGTCCGCCGGCGCCCCGTTAGCAAAATCCAGCACCGATTGTCCGTATCATACTGCTGTAGCACACCTCCCGAGCCTCTGTGCTCCCACCGGTTGTTGTGTTGTGTAGAGCAAGCAGCAAGGTTGGGGCCTATGGGAGACATGGAGACATCTCCCATAATTTGGGGCGTTCTGCGTCGGTAGAACGCTCGGTGCGTGTAGGCCAATCAAACTGAGAGACAAAAGTTACCGTAACTTTTGATCAAAAACATACTTCTCTAAAGTAATTTTTTGCCGTTTTTTCAAACATTTACCTCAAATCCTTCCTTCGGCAGAATGTTTAGAGAAGTAAAAGTAAAAAAAAAAAGAACGCAAACACTCTAATAACCAAAACACAACAACAACAAACGACCTCTGCTTCTTGCGTTTCGATGGGCTTCCTATCTCGGACGCGTGGTATGCTGCTGTCTACTGTTCGCCTTCTTTGTCTCTGCATCCTTTGGCGTGCATTCTACGGCATTATATATGTTTCCCCCCCGTGTTTTCCTGTCTTGCACCATTTCACACATGTGGCCATTCGGCTATTCGCCAAGGTTGAAAATATTTCGACCTTCCGGAAGGTGTATACTTGAAAAGGGAGTCCCCTGATTTATCTGTGTACCCTGAAAGGTAGAAATCATTTCAACCTTCCCGAGGTCAGTGCCTTAGCCAAGGTCGGACCTAGCGTCATGACTACGGTTAGCGCGGCCTCAACCTTAGCGTGGTTGGTACCCTGAAGATTGTCAACTTTATCGATGTTGTTTTTCATATACCCGTAAGAGTGGTGGCATTGTTGGCGCTGCTGTAACCGTTACAAGGAATTTAAGCACGACGCCTCTTCGGCATTTTCAGGAGATACTCGAGGTAACACTGCTTCATGCATTATTTGTTTCTCAACCCATGAAAAAATAGTTTGACAGACAGCCTTGACGCTTGACAAACTTCACTCATGACCGTCAACAGACATATTTGCTCGCGAGTAGTCCGCCTTGTGCCATAGCCTCCGCGGAATTACGTCACTGGGACCGGCGTGCATCTGCCCTGCACGCGGCTGATATTGGCAAATACGGCCGCACTTTCATGGTCTTACCTCCTATGGGCAATTAAACTCATTTGGCGCGAAGCGCCAAAACATATACCGAGGGAGCGAAGCGACCGTACAGTAAAAAAAACTCTTGTAGCGGTGCGTTTGGGCCTCCATTTGTTTTATGGATTTCCGTCTGTAATAGTCGCGGTTTTGCGTTACTGATCGTGAGGGGTGTACTTTGCCGATTTCCACAAACCCGGCAACTACAGAAGCAAGAGAGTTTGGACTAACGCGTGGGGTTTGTTTCATCATCAAAAGTATTGAGCTGGTCCATGCCGCCGTGCTGCTGTGGTTCTGGTGTGTTTAGAGTGCGGCGGGATTTCGTTGTTGTTTGTGTTTTTTTCCTCCGAACGCACACGATCTATACACGGCATGTATCAGGCAGCCTTGCTTCATGTACCTCTCTACTTAGTAGTACGTACCTACGATATAGCTTTTGGGCCCATTCATACTTACCCACAATACAGATGCTGTGCACTCTCTCTTGCCTAGTGTTATCTGCCTGTGTACAGGAAACAACTATTGTTCCATTTCTTCTTGGATATTGTAACAGACCCGACGGTGATTTTCTGCAGCGACCGGTGCAGCTTGCCTATGCCAACAGCACGCGCTCTCACCGTGAGTGGAGCTTACCCGGCCTGGTGAAATTTATAAATACAATCGAGAACGTGCAGTTGGGAACATGTGCATGGTGGCAGGCATCGTCGTACTCACATATGTGATAATCGATTATTATCTTGTACCTGGTACATATCGAAAAACTCGAGCAACTTCTTTGGAACAGAGCGTGCTCTCATGGTATTTGCATTATTAGTTCGTTGCCTCTCAACAGTAGCGCTCGTGAATCCTTCTTGATGGCACCGCGAAGAAGCAGGCTTCGTCGCTCATTGGTTCAACAGCCCCCCGAATTACACACAACAAAAATATTTATCCCATATAGCTCAAGTGCACCGCGCTCTTACACGCTGTGCACTGGCCTTAAGTGTCGGATGTAAGCTTGCGTGGACACACACCTATAATTGTTGCGAAACAGATAATATTCGCAGAAACGTTGATTGACAGAATGCACTAACACAAGAAATACACTATAATCGTGCTATCAAAGTATTAGTATTAACAACGTCGACTACAAGTTATGACGGTGTTTGCGTGATACATATTGAATCAATGCACACATTGCACTTGTCATACATGGTAAAGTTTGATCCGGACAACACTATCCAGAATGCCCGCCCTCAACGTGCACCACTACTGCTTGCGCGACGGGCCAGAGTTGCAGTCCGCCTGATTCATTTCGCCTCGGCCGCATACAACTCGTACCCCCGACGGGATTTACAAAATGTGATCTTCTCCTTTGGCTGCTTTAAGTCGTGACAGCGCTCTTCTGGTACACAGCCGTTAAACTTCCCTCCCAACTTGTGATCAAAACAACTTATTAGGGTGGCATTTCTATGCCTCCACTGTCATCTCATTCCTAGTTGATACGACGTGCTGCCAAACGCGCGAAACCTCGGTGTCATTGGTGACTGCACAGCTACACTCTGACGCCCCCTTATCTCGAGCAACTTCGTGTTCTGCATAATATATGTTCAAGCCGAAGGTTATCGACTATTCAACAACCCAGGCCTCTGCACGCGTGGCACCTGCAGGGCCTCCACTACCCACTGGAGCGAGCAGTTTGTCCTGACGGGCGCATATTTCTCTCGAACGAGCCTTAGCGCTTCCCTGGAGCTGCTATGGCCGTGATACCTGCGTCACCACCCGAGAGGCGCGGGATGTGGGTAGCACGTGTCATGTTAGCCCAAATGCAGTGGGTAAATTATCGGAACTGTTCAGGTCCTCCCTGGAGCACCCGAAAATAAAAACCAAAAACGAGATGGGTTGTACTCGCTGTTTTAACAGTACACCTCATGTGGCCGGCCTCGTTGCTGAGCATCGAGATTGTCGCTTAATTTCCCGCTTCCACATCCGCGACGACATCGTACTACTTCAGTGAGATAATAAGAAAGGGTACAGCGCTTCATAGGTACGACGAGCGTCACCAATACGGTGCTGAACTTTGAGCGTCACCGGCACGTTTACTACGGTAGCAATCGACTCAAATAGTTCGAAAGCGGAATAGCTCTGCTCAAGGGGTGTGCATGAAACTCCCCCGCTCCAGGGCTGCGTAGTAGCATTGATTATATCATAAAATAAGCCATCGACACCTCGCGCTCGTTTGACATCCCGCTACGGAAAACAGGATCGATCCCGGACGTCACAGTAAGATATTGCGGAAATACAGTTCGGATACTTCCCGCTGTCTAACGGCACAAACACGAATATTTTTACACCGGCGAGGATAACCGATCAAGGCAGGAGCGGGGATTTGGTTTCAATGCTGAGCTGCAAACCCTGACTAATCCAGTGGAAATGCGTAGCAAGAAAGAGCACGGTGCCGTGCCCCGTCCTCGATCAAGCTGTACCTGCATGGCCCCGTGTACCATCTACTCATACCGTCTCCCTGCCTACAACAGCAACGTTAAGATCGTGGTTATCAAAAGTCTTCTATAGGTTTTACCTACACGACGAGCAAATTTCATATATTCTTCTACACCATTCGTACTGCAAGCACGACGATACTTTTAGAAAGGCAGCGGCAGAACATCCCCTTGCCTGGAAATGTATTGGCAGGCCATCGGGATCCGTCATCAGTCAGCCTTGACGTGACGTTGGCTCTGCAGCCTCCTTCGCTTCCTCCCTCAGCAACGATTACCGGCTCTTTGAACAAATGTATACACCACGTGGACCGCCGATGCTATACTAGATTAGAAAAATAGCTCACGATGCGGATCATCCTGACAGACGTGGCGACACACACGAGCATGACAAATGAGTAGAGGCAACAAAAGGTGTTGTACCGAACAGCGACAACTCACTTGAGGCGAAAGCCAGCCAAAATCTATGGCACTTTTCGGCCGTATATTTACTCGCGAACACGACACCCAACGGAATAAATAATGAGATCAAGTCCCACACCCTGCGTGAATTTCACAGAATGAAGCGGTGGAAGTTCCACTACATGTTTAAGTGTTCATGGTCTTGGCTCCTGCCCTTGAGGCCAAGAGTCTATTCCACTGCCTGTGAGTTATATGTTTCTACTTCATTAAAACGCATCTCCCTACCATAAACAAACATGGATAAGATGCGCCGTGGGTTCGGGGTCCCGCTTGCTCAGACACCGCATCGTATGGGAGACGTCGAGGCGCACCCACGAACACACCCGTTAACTGTGGCCACCGGGGGGAAGAAGCCACGAAACAGTTCACACCAAACGGGTCGTAGAAGCAAGTACACCACAGACCACCCGCTGGGACTGCGTCAACACTAAAAAGGCGCGGCCAAATGCTACCGTACAGCATTGTTGCAGAATTGCAGGAAGACGGGAAACGGCGTAGACGTCAAACCCAAAGAGCGGTATTGCAGCATTAGCTGTCGTGGAGAGGTAGGGGGGTGTGGCGTGAAACCCAGACCCTACTGTAATTCACTACTGCTGTTCAGCTACAAGGTTGAATCCAACACTTGCCAAAACAAAGGGTCAAGCAAACGAAATCCGGATGCCAACGTTACCCACCTGCATCGGTAGTTCCTCGTTACCCTCCTTACTGAAAGCTCCGGCATTCGTGCCGTCAACCTTGTGCTCTTGCTCTCCGTGAACGTTTGTGATGATCGCTCCCCCCCCCGTCTCTCCACCTTTCACTCGCGACGGCTGTCGTGGCGTCAGCACAGAGCTACGACGCCATTGACTTTTCGCCCAGAAAATCGGACTCCGGAAAGAATCCCACCTTTCAAATATTCGTCCTGCTCGGCGTAATCGACGAGCCGGGCAGGTGTAGCAGCCTCTCCTGCCCTCCGAGAGAAGCATCCGTGCCACTGCCGCAGCGCGGTATTATGGAGATCGGCCCTGGCCTGCGGTTGCCCACGCCACCCTCACCCACCGTTGGATTCCCTTGCGCCGGCTCTCTTGCATGGTTTCCTATTGTTTTATCTGGTGTCTTCCGCCATCGATTTTCCTCCCTCAGCAAGATATGTCTATTGTGCCCCCCCCGTGGGGTCGACGAGACGATATTACTTGTAGAACGATTTCCAATTGATTTCGTCCCATATCATCACGTGTACCGAAACAGCAGATCACACGAAAGGGGCACATAGATACTCGTATAGGTAAGGGGTACGAAGGACACACTGGACATTGGAAACTGTCCATGATAAACGCCATATTATTACGCAGTTCGTTGCAAATATACTTCATACTCCCTCTAAATGTAGCAGCAGGTCTTCTTGACGTAGCACGTGATAGGTGATTTTCGTACGCGCTATCTTGACTTATTCTGCTCTTTCTTGATACACGCAAAGTACATTATTCACACACCTGTATAGTTCGCAGAGGGTGATCCAACGCGGAGGAGGTGACTTCGTGTTTTCTGCAGGCGGGCGGTGAGCAGCGCACTCTGATCCTACAGCTCTCTGTCCCATCTCAAACGTTTTATCAGGCAATACGTTCACAAGAACCGGATCCAAAGGTTCGGTCCTGAACACAATGCCACGAAAATTGGAATAAAGGCTAAAATAACCAGGGTGTGCACCACCACTCTGCCCTCTTTTTTACAGCTGTATTGTCGTGTTTCGTTTTTATTGGGGTATGAAGGCGACATAACTGTTAATGCATCGCTTGCATAGTTTGTCGTTTTACGTTTTGACTGGCTATATGAAGGCGACAGAATGACGAATGCGCTGCTTTAATATCCAGCATCACAGGGTGGGTGGTGCTAGCCATCATCATTGCTGCTCGCAACCGCAGCATATATACATGTCGCCTATTAACGATGACGCCAGGACCCATTGAGGCGTACCCCGCTTGGCCAACGCCATTGCTCGTTTTATATACAGCGACATGATGTTACTGATACGTTTGCTTGACCATTTCCATCGTAGTATTCCCATTAATATCTGCTGCTGTCTATTTTGGGTCAGCACCTGTCCTACCCTACTGTAGTACATTTCGTTAGTATGCTCGTTTTAACCTATCTAAATTCGCCTTGTGGGGCATGTTTGACTACACCTTGATGGATGTATACCATATGTGCCACCTGGAATTAGAAAGTACCGATTTATGTATTCACTCCTTTATCCTATTTGGTGCTGTTGATATTATAGCCCATGTTTCCTCTTTTATTTGTGGCTGAATGCTCCCTCATAAATCGTATTATTCATTATATGCTCCTCACACTGATGAGTTGGCGCATGCCTGGCCGTCCTTATAACGTACTGGTATGGGTCTGTCTGTGCCAGGGGGGGAAAGTTTGTGTTGTCTCTTTTCAGCAGGGAGACAGGAAGTAGGTCCCTCTAAGCGTTACTGAACTGTTGCGCTGATATGTGAAGGCATGCACACACTCGTGAACCACGCACTTACTTAGCGGCTGCTATGTTGGCCAACGCTCCGTGTCCCTCTGTACATGTCCATCACCTTGCCAGTGATATCGTGTTTGCAAAATATTTGCTTTGCCAGATATCCACTTTCCACTTGTCCGTCCGCATGCACTGCTATCGCCGTACTAACCCGTCGATATCGCGGCGCGTGACTTTGCGTCGCTGCGAACGCGGCATCCCCCAGGTTTGTCTCGTGTTTAGTTTGCTTTCGTTTGATTGCCCGCTCGATGGTTCGATGCTTGTCTCGGAGAGACAAGGTGAAGGCCCATGTTCGGTTGGGTCTGTGCCTAATGGGACCGCTGTTGCTGTCTCTCATGCTAAGGGAAGACGGCAACCAGGCCCCTCTAGGTCTGTACCTTGCCACGGGGTGTACACTTGTTTTTGGTTGGGTGTGTGCCTATTGGGACCACTGTTGCTGTCTCCCATACTAAGAGAAGACAGCAACCAGGCCCCTCTAGGTCTGTGCCTTGCCACGGGGCTCGCACTGACCATACTACTAGCAAGTGAAATTTCCCGCGAGGGGGAAATATTTTATAGATTTCCTGTATTACTGTACACCCCTTAGCAGTAAATTCTCTTTTGTTCGCCCTAATTAATCGCTTCTATCTGTTCGTCTGCTTTTATAGTTTTTATCGATATGGTGTGGTTGTGTGTTTGTGTGGCAGAGGGAATGCCCTTCAAGGATGGGTCCGTACCTACTGGGACCGTTGTTGCTGTCTCCCATTCTAGAGGGAGACGGCAATCCGGCCCCTGTGGGTCTGCGCCTTTCCACGAGGCAAATACTTCTGTTCGAGCTAGTTTGTTTGGCCGTTTGTTTCGCTCGTTGCCTGTTTTGTTCGTTCGTCATTTTCCTCCGAGACAGGTTCTGTGCCTTGCGGTGGTGTGCGGGAGAAAGCCCTTCAAGGATGGGTCCGAACCTATCACGGGGACCGTTGTTGCTGTCCCCCATACTGAAGGGAGACGGCGATCTGGCCCCTGTAGGTCTTGCGCCTTTCCACGGGGCGAATACCTCTTTACGGAAGTTCCTGTCCACCTGCCGGTTCATTTTGTTGCCCATCATTGTTTTCTTGTTCCCCATTTCTTCTGTTTGTCCACGGGGACCGTTGTTGCTGTCCCCCATACTGATCGACGACGACGATCTGGCCCCTGTAGGTCTTGCGCCTTTCCACGGGGCGAATACCTCTTTACGGAAGTTCCTGTCCGCCTGCCGGCTCATTTTGTTGCCCATCATTGTTTTCTTGTTCCCCACTTCTTCTGTTTGTCCTTTTATTTCAACTCGTTGACGGGGGGGAGTTTCCCTCTTCCCCACTGCTTCTGCCTGTCCTTTTAGTTCAACTCGTTGACGGGGGGGAGGTGATACCGTCGTCGGAAACCTGCGACGGCATGGCAACACTCGAGTTTCCCTGTTCTCCACTTCTTCTGTTTGTCCTTTTATTTGAAATCGTTGACGGGGGGGAGTTTCCCTCTTCCCCACTCATTATATCTGTCCTTTTATTTCAACTCGTTGACGGGGGGGAGGTGCCACCATCGTCGGAAGCCTGTGACGGCATGGCAACACTCGACGCCTCCGATGCCTTACCCGTGCGCTGTCCCCTCGTCCCGCACCCTTGCTCGTGCGCCACTCCCTCACTCCGCACCCTCGCCCGTGCGCTGTTCCCTTGGCCCTCACCCTTGCCCGTGTGCCGCTTCCTCTCTCCGAGACCTTGCCCGTGCGCTGCTCCCTCGCTCCGAAGCCTTGCCCGCACGCCGTCACAATAACAGGAAGAGACTGATCCGCCACGCGATGGAGCAGTTGCAGAGCGCAACCGATGATGAGCGTTGGACCAGAAGACGAAGATCGATGTCTTCTGTTTTGCATTTTTCTTCAAGTCGCCCTCGTATTGAGGGTTGTCGTGGTGCTTCTTGTTTGTATGCTGGTCGGCTTGGCTTGTAACAGTTTGATGGACACGTTAGGGCGTTGAATTCCGGAGTGTGAATCTTGGCCTTGTGTTGTGTGCGGAACGGGATATGCTTTGTTGTGACAGCGGGGTGAATGTTGTTGGTGGCTATCTATATCTAGGAAATGAGTATGGTGTACGTGATATAGGTTTCCGTGTTTTATCCAAGTAGTGTGTCTTCTTCACTGGTATCGTTTTGCCTGTTTGAATTTCTTCTATTTTCAGTGTTTGCCTGTCTTGTTTTGCCAGTTGGAATTTCTTCTATTTTCTGTGTTTCCGATTGCCCCCTTTATCAAGGAGTTCCGCGTTTCTTGAAAGTCATGTGTCTTCGTTGCCGTTGTTGTTTTGTCAGTCTGTGTTGCTTCTCTTTCTGTGTTTCCAAGTGCCCCTTTTATATGTTGGTTGTGGGTTTTCGAATGAGATGCTTGAGTGGAGTTTTTAGTCGAGTGCCCGCTTTAGGCGACAGTGCGTTTGATGTTTGCGTCGTGGCGTGGACTTGCTCCCTTTTGTTCTTCAGTTTTGTTCTAGTGGTTTTCGATTTTCGTTTTATGTCAGTTTTTCGCCTTACCTTGTATGTTAGCTTATGGTTTTAACCGAGGAGGCGAAGTTTGCCTTCTCCGTTGTGTTCGATTTTTGTTGAATTCGTGAGGACGCAATAGAAGCGATTTATGCTTAGGCGTTAGGGGACACTGCGCTTATTTCATCGCTGAATGAGCGTAGGGGGACTTTAGCCAATGAATAGCGGTCGGGCAACCAAACTCGAAGTGAAAAAGCAAGGGTGTGGGTTTTTCTCAGGGATTTCCCACTGATGGCCCTTGCGATTTAGGTCTGGTTGTTCATCCCTGAGGCCGTTATTTGTGTTGAAGGGCTTTGCGGCTCCATAAACTTGGTTATAGTCACAGGATTGCGATTGCATAAGGCTCATTCCGTCATTCGCATTATGCTAGGGGGCATGTTATGGTTTCGTCGACCGTTTCAGGAGTTATGATGACATAGAGGCGTTTTCATATTGTAGTTCCGCCGCCGAGAGAGGGTGTCTTTCCCCCTCTCTCTCACTCACATTCCTTGGCCTCAGCTTCGGCCAAAGGATAAGCAATACTTTACCATTTATCCACCTCCTGTTAGAGACTCTTCCCTGACGTACCACAAGCCTGCCTTACTCTCCTGGAGACGTAGGAGCACGCTTCTCAACTCGGTCGGACTCCAGTCCTGCTCTTGCCCTGAGGTTGGTCATGATGTCTCGATTCTGTGTTCTTCTCTTGGATTATGCCTCTCTGTGTGGTAGCCCGTAGCTCGGGTAGGCCACACACACCCGCTGTTAGAGAACTCTGCATGTGCTGCCTCTTGACAATGACTTTAGACCTCAACCCAGGTAGCCTGGTTCCGTATTATATACTCGAACGTGCGTACGTAGCAGATACCTCGTACCAGGTATATAAGAACATACACCCAAATAAACACCCTACCCAAGTATGTACTGGGCTTTTACCTGGTACACAATTACAGTAGTATCAGTACTCAAACCACAAGCCTGTTGAAGAGGGGGCTGGCGCTCGCCATTCGGGTGCAAAAACAACTACTTTGCGTTGCAAGGAGCGTTAGGTTCGTGGGGTGCGTAATAAAGTTAATTTTAGTATGTACCTGTTTTGGCCCCGAACCGACCAGGTGTACCTGTTTTTGGCCGCTGCCCTACTATGTACATGGCTGTACTGCAGACTGCACATGGTTGTACTGCTGCGAACTGCGCACAAGGAAACAGGAATAACATATAATACTTATGTTGTAATGCTGCGTACTACTGCATACACTCAGCTAGCAAAGATGAGTTTCGACGAAATCCTCGAGCTCACAGCTGTTGTTTTTCTTTAATTTTTCTAATATATATAGGAAGATACAAGGTTCCCCTCCGGGACGTGCCTGGGGGAGTGGCGCAAGGGCGAATCGAAAAGCTACTATTAATATTAAAGCAATAGCATGCGATATTGTATCATACGCATATCATATTGTATACCTGGTACGTATTAATAGCACATGCATATATATACATGTTACGAAATATCCTCGTATTGCGGTTCATAAATACATGTAGACCTTTTTAGAACTACAACACCTGCATTTTTGGAGATAAAACATACCCGGAAATATGGTGGAACCGTTACTATTGACTCGATCGTTCTTAGAGATTTGTGAACGATCCCGCGAAACGTATTTGTCAATATAATAAAATACTCGTAACATATTTAATTGTTGTGGCGCTCAAGGTAAGGAAAGGTCTATCCCGCACAAAACCGAGAGAGAGGACTTCCGACAAAAAAAAATGTTTGGAGATACTCCAAAAGCATGACACGCTGCACACACACGCGTGACACGGCACACACCGCACACGCACGCACACGTGACACATGGAACACAGTACTCGTACAGTAGTGGTGAGATAATATAGATGTTTGTAGAAGAAGTAGAAAAGGATGCACCGAAGAAGGGGCTGGAACTGTCGACCACATCTGCCTAAGAAATCCACTTAGTTTTTGTGTGCTTCCTGTCTTATATTTTGGGGGTCTGGGTTACGGACAATACAAAAGAAAAAGTATCAGAGTCATCGCCAAGGATCGAACTCAAGCCTTCGAGCATAAAATCGTGCATGGTGACCGTTTGCCTATACATTTTCAAAGATATATTTTCCTTACTGCTACACGATTATTTGTCGCGGCCCGCGTCAGACACACGACAGGCCGCACATACGTGATGCAAGCACAGCAGCAAGCAACAACAGCAGAAGAGAGAGAAAGGTAGTGGTGCCTGATGACGGATGCGAGCCTGCGATGAAGCAACCACTAATCAATAGCCACAGCAGTATACGGTGGATCCGCCACAGGCACGTCTGCTGCTTGTGCTTCTAGCCGGAGCTGTGGCGTTGCTTGTGTTCGTTGCATGTTGTTTGATGTATCGTGGTATTCAAAAGTGGTCATTCATTTCCGGTCAGAGTGGGCATGGCTCTGTCACACACAGCAGCAGAACATAAAAGGGTAGATAGATGGTGTGGATTATGGACGGTAGGCCCCGATAGGCACAGCTAGCCACAGCATTACAGCGCAGATGGGTGTTATTCTGGCACGTACGCATGACACATGGAGCCCATCAACCGCAGCAGCGGGCAGAAGAGTGGTGGTGGTGTCGTTTGGTGACGGATTGCTGGCTCCTATGAAAGAAATTACTCGTAGCAACAACAGAGCACATCACAGATCTGTCTTCGAGGCGCACAGTGTTGTATCACTCTGCCCGGAAAAGTAACGACAGTTTATATATATATTTAATGAATAAAAGTTTCTTACATTTCGGGAGAGCGGAGAGATTCGTACATGAGCATCGATCTGCAGGTATGATACCATGACTCGGAAAATCGCAGGCTTCGACAAAAGCAACTCGTCACGGTATAGCACGGATCTGAGGCACGCGCATGCATCCTGCTGCTGCTGCTGCTGGGCGGCAGGGTTGTAACATTGAGGTTGTACTGTTTGTAACACGCTCTCTGCGGTGCTGCTGCTGTTCATGTGTGCTCCCTGCGCTCTCGGCAAGAAACGCACAAAAAACGCACGACTGAACAAAAACAGGGCCTCACGCAGAGAAACCCGGGAAATCGTCTTATCCACTCCCGCGGGAAAAAAAACTTTGAGCGCCCGCCACGCGAGCCACAGCGCTCAGATCGAGCCCAAACCTCGACCAATGTGTCCGGCCGGGCCTCCCGTGTCGGGGTACTTAACGTATTGCCGAAAAGCGCTCGCTCGAAGAGAAAAGTTGCGAAAAGTGCGAAAATTTCACTAACATAACTATACATATGTAGTGATTGATACAGCAGTACTGCTTACTACATGGCTGTACTGCAGATACGTATCAGTGCACATGGTGTTGCTGCGTACATGAACTGCGTGCAAGGAAACAGGAATAACATATCATAATGATGCCCAGGTTGGATTTCTTACCCAGGCTGGATTTCATATTTTGCTTACTGATATGTTTCTGTATTATTACCAGTACGTGATTGTCCTCGCCTACACTCTTGTAATATACGCTTTTCGCTTGCTTTCGGCACTCTATTTTTTTCTGTGGTGACCTTCCTCCTTGCTTACCGGCATGTATGTACGTCACCTTGCCACCACTGCTTTGACGAGTTTGACGCTATTATTGGTTCGTCTCATAGCTGCTGGCAGCTCACGTTCTTTTTCCCTTCCATTTGTTACTTGCGATCCTTCCCGCCTTTGCAAACTCCTCTTGTATACTCACTGCAGTATACTCGTATGCTACGATCGAACAGCAACGACGTATGGTACGTACATAGGTACATTCCACAGAGCATATGACATTCGTATATACCTGATACTACTGCTGCTGCTGTGTATGCACTCTGTCGCCGTGCTGTTATCATCATATATGTTCTCTTTGTTTGCCTGCTTTTCCACATAGCCTTTACCGCGACCTGCCTTGTCTTATGTTTACAATTTCACTCATCGTCTTTGACATCGACACGGCGGTCTTTTTCACCCAGTCGTTTTGCCATCGTCCTCTATCGCGATTGGCGTCGAGGCGTTCGTATATGTCGCCGATTATGTTTTTTCAAGGCTGGTTTCTCCTGTAGCGCAGATTACCGCCTCGCCGTCTCTGCCCCCTTTAGATGTGGATCACCACTGATTTGTGACGGTACCTGCGGTGTCATCATTTCCTACGATGCTTTTGTTTCCTTGATTTCTTCAAGCTTCAACCTTCGTTCTTCATTAGCGTTTCGCGTTTACTCTTATTTTATTTTCTCCTACCGTTGCCGTTGCTTCTTACTTGTTTCCTTACTCCAGTGCGTTTTTTCTTCTTTGCTAGGCGCTGTCTTATCTCCTTCCCGTTCCCTTTCCTCTCCGTCCGTGTTATTTGCTTCTTTCGATGTCCGTTCTCGTTCAGGTGTCACTGCGGCGCTTGGACCAATTTTACCATGACCTCCTCTTCTACTCTCCAGAAGGAGTTCTTGCTTCTTTTCATTGTTTTCTGGGGGGGGGGGGTTGCCATCTCTTCACGTTTGTTCGTATTCGTTGTTTGCTTTCAGTACGAATGAGTGCCAGCTTAATTCGAAGTACGGTTTATTCCATTCGTTTCCATCACGGGCTTCATGTACTACTTTATCTTCGCCTTTTGAGCGACTGTTCCTTCACAAACTACGTTTGTTTATCATTTAGTCTGCGGTTTTGTCCTTAACTTCTCTCTTGCTTGCGTTTGTTGTTGCTGCAAAGTATTCATTACCTTCCATCACTTTGTTCTTCGCTTATGTTCTTACCATCGAGTATTTGTTTCACCTTCGTTCCTTTTTTTTCACTCGCTTGCAAGCCCCCTCTGCCGCCGATTTCAATCTGGTGGGTTGTTAGCTTTTCCTACATAACCGCTTCGTTCTTATTTACCAGGAGTGGTCGAGTTAGGTCGTGTGTCTAAACTTCGTCGCTACTATTTAATAGTGATGGGCGCCGCCTAGCTTTTTATTTTTTTGTTTCAGCCGCGTTACACCCTTCTGTCTTTGGGGATCTCGATTCATTTCTTTTTTTTTTTCGCGATATGAAATGTATTGTTTACTCTCAAATGCGTTTAAGTGTTTTTCCTACGTACGTGTTTTGCTTATCTTTACTCGCTACTGGTACGTGGCCTTTCGGAGCTCAGCAACATCACCATCTATCACGAGCTCTTGTCTCTGCCCCGGGATATCAAAGGATGGGGGATTTAGATCGAGGCTGGGGTTAGCCCAGGCGATTCTATACTATTCTCCGGTCCTAGGACCGGAGACTCAGAAAGCATAATCCCAAAAGTTATGCCCGATTTTCAAGATAATAGGCGTGACAAAAGTGGCCCCAGTTTTCAAGTTATTCAGCGTGACAGAAAAGTGACCCTCCAAACCACACCACGGGTACCCATTTGTCCCCTCGACCCTCAAAGCCCGTTCTGGGCGTACAGCAGCGGCGTCGCGACAGTTTTTGCACGCCTCGACAGCCAATCATACACCATGCACCTCGGCGGAGTATCAGCAACAGAGGTGGGGTGTGTACGACACGCTGAGGACAGCAGTAAGCACCGAGCAGATCAGCACGCAAACACGCCGAGCACTGAGTGACCTTTGGGAGTTCCACATCTATGATGAATATTGTTTGCACAGGGGGAAGGGGGGTTGTGATGATCCTGTGGGAATTGTGATGATCTGGAAGGTCGCGCGGGTATGAGTACATGTTACGTCTCGCCACGTGTATGAGTACACGTCACGCCTCACTAGACCGTCTCGTCGACTCGCAATAGCAGCGGTGACTCTGAATCGGTACAGCAGTAGCAGCAGCAGCACAACAGCAGTAGTACAGTACAGGACGCCTAATAAGAAACAAGGAATATGGTCCAGGCTCGATTTGGTATTTGAGAGAGGGTGCTTTCTACACTAATTTTAAGATAACGACTCCCGAATTTCTTATTTTCCTCGAAATCTCAAGCTGGCTTTCTCATTAACCTGTTTGTTATTAGGTGTCCTGTACTCCTGTACGTCAACGCTCGGATGCTTCGTTGCGTCAAAATACAAAATAATACCAAGACAGGTCGACTCGAGCGCACTAGGCGCGTCGCCGCCAGACCAGAGGCAGCCAGCGTGGCTTCGGCCGCTTGGGTTCTACGCCCAGTACAGCGCACTTGGCGCGTCTCTTCGCGGCGCCAAACCACAACAACAGCAGTTCGTTGGTCTTGCCGTTTATTCAAATATCTGCACGTACTACAAGTCGACCTGTCTTGGTATTTTAAAATTTGACACAACGAAGCATCCGAGCGCCGAGCGTTGACTGACTGTATGTACTGCTGCTGCTGCTGTTGCTGCTGCTGCTTCTGTAAAGTCTATGAGTACGGAGAGGCGCGCGCCGAGTGCGCATTCCTTCGACTTTAGGCCCGAGGCCGCGTCAGCCGTCTGTAGTTTGGCGACGGAGAGACGCACCGATCGCTGGCTGCGCATCGGGCGCGAAGCAACGTCGCTGTGTCATCACCCAACTCATCGATCGTGCTGCTGCTGTTGCTGCTGTTGCTGCTGCTTGCTTGCTGCGTCGATAACATCTTGAATTTAGAGACCATGCCATTTTTTCGATTTGAAAATCTGATGACCCAAGTCGTCAGAAGTTTCCGGTCAGATTTGGCATAATCGGACTGCATAGGCATAGGACGGTGCTTTCGTTTTTGAGATCGAAATCGAACCGCATAGGAAACGGCCTCTCGATTTTTTAGCTTCAAATTATAGTCCGGTCGATTTTTCAGCGACCTAGTTCGAAAATCAAAACAGCCTTAGGGTCGTTCTTATCGGAGCCATAAATTTCCAAAATTTCCATGTTTTTTTTCGCGCAAATTTTTAGATTTCCATTTTTTCCATTTTTTTTTTCTATATATTGGAACGTGAAGCCTTCCAAACATTTTGCCCTCTGAAGAATTTCCAATATTTCCATAATTTCCAAGATTTCCAAGATTTCCTCCTTTTTTTGGAAAAAAATATTGGAAATTATGGAAAAAAGCTGCTCGATAAGAATGGCCCTTAGTCTTCTTATGCGAGAAAACACGGATTTGTTGTATCATACGTGCAGATATTTGAGCAAACGTCAAGACCAACTTCTGTTGTTGTGGTCTGGCGCCGCGAAGAGACGCGCCGAGTGCGCTATACTTGGCGTAGAACCCAAGCGTCCGAAGCCACGCTGGCGGCCTCTGGTCAAGCGGCGACGCGCCGGGTGGGCTCGAGTCGACCTGTCTTGGTATTTTGTATTTGGACACAACGAAGCATCCGAGCGTTTGTCTGACTACTGCTGCTATTGTTCTGCTGCTGCTGCTGCTGTAAAGTCTACGAGTACGGAGAGTCGCGCGCCGGGTGCGCTTCCCTTCGTGTCTAGGCCCGAGCCCGCGCCAGCCGACTGTAGTTTGGCGGCGGAGAGAGGCACCGGTCGTAGGCTGGTCGTCGGGCGCGAAGTAACGTCGCTGTGTCACCATCCAACTCATCGATAGTGCTGCTGCTGCTGCTGCTTGCTTGTTGCGTAGATAACATCTTGAATTTAGAGACCATGCCTTTTTTCGATTGGAAAATCGGATGACCCAAGTCGTCGGATTTTGGGCCAAAATCTGAAGACTTGGGTCATCGGATTATCAAATCGAAAAAACTCCTGTCGAATTTTGCACAATCAAGAGGACGTTTCCTATGCGGTTCGATTTCGAGCTTCAGATTCCTATTTTTCGATCTCAAAAACGAAAGCACCGTCCTACGTATGCAGTCCGATTGTGCAGTATACTCCGAGTATCGAGTGCATTTCGTACTCCGAGTACTTAATTAAGAGTATGAGAGTACTGGCGGCCTGAATACTCAGAGTACTTGGAGTATGAGCAGCACTGAAGCCCCAAATACTTGGAGTACAAGGAGTACCCGCAGTATCGGACCCCGAAGTACTCCAAGTACAAGCAGTATCGAGCGTGTTCATACCCGAAATGCTCCGAGTACGAGCAGTATATCCGGGACTATTAAACCCCAAAAGACTTTGAGTACACGAAGTACCTGAAGTATTTTATCTCCAATAATACTCCTTACTTTACTCCAAGGTACTCGGAGCATCTGTGTAACATGGAAGACAACGAGGAACTACCCCTGAGCCCGCAGAAAAAACGCCGGACAAAGACTTGCATTTTGTTTCAGGACTGGGGACTACTGTCTACTGTAGCAACGCGAATGAGACTCATTCGATTGCGATACTAACACTGGACAAAACTTGCTCGATATTATATGGCCCTTTTTGAACACCTTATCTTTATAACTAATTTGGAATGATGTAGGGTGTAGGGTGTAGGGTGTCGTCGTCGTAGTCGTCGTAGTCGTCGTCGTAGTCGTCGTATGTTTTCACTTGGAATTAGTGTGGAAGAGCACCTGCTGTGGGCGGTGCCGGAAGCGCCCCGGGCCGTCTCGGCACCGGATTTCGACGAGGGAGGGTGTGCTGGGGTGCGCGAGGGGCGAAACCGGCCCGCGGGTGGCGCGGCGGCCCGCGCTCGCCCCGGCCCGGCCGGCGCCCCAACCTCCCTGCTGCTGCTTTACTTGCGTTGCGGGGTGTGTGTGTGTGTGGTTGGTATATAAGGGCGGTTCCGGCTCAAAAACGAAGACATAATCGGGTATTATATTCTCGGACACGTATGTTTTTGGGAGATGAATCCGGGTGCCCTGTAACAACACCGATCGAGCGTTAGAACGGCCATCGACAGGCACGGCGAGCAAAACGCGAGGCGGGCGCCGGGGGAGACAGGGTCGGAGAGGGGATCTGGCCTCGAACGGGCGGAGTCGGCGCCGGGGTGGCGGAGAGAGCGGCGTCGCTCGTACACCGCGGCCAGCAGCAGGAATCGTTCGAGATTTCTTGCAGGAGTTCGAATTTATCCCGAAAAAAATATTTCTCGGGCACCGGGGACAGTGTTTTTTGTGTCGGCCGCACTCTCATGGTCTTACCTAATCACCCATAAGGGTCCACTCTATTTTATAGTTGTTTGTCCAACAAAAAAAGTGCTCCCCATAAGGGTCTCCCATAAGGTTTGGCCAATCAGCAGCACAGAATGCGCGGCGTGATCGTACGCGCGGCGCGACAAGGCTGGGCAGAGGCACGCTGGCCACCATCGGCCTGTGGTGAAGCCTGAAACAAGGCCAAGGTGATACGCATACTTGCAGCAACAACTCGAAGCCGAAGTCGATGGGCAGGCAGCTGGTATTTGATGTACTACTTCGCAACGTGAGTAACAGCTGTGGTGGCGCTGTTGGAGACTCGTAAAGCACTCCGGCGTGGAAGCATGAAAACCTACTCATCACCAGAGAGCGCTTCCAGATTCCTTCAAGCAGGACCCGCATAGCAGAGGAGGCTTCTTATACATAGCAGGTGCCGTGCATTGTTGTCGTGTTGTATCAAACGCTGCTTATTTGGTCTCTGGCGATACGAGTACTCAGCCGTCTACGAGTAGTACGTCTTGTCGCCTACGGGTACAGCAGTGTTATACCTGACACCTACCGGATACCTTGCATCACAAAAAAACGACTACTACTGCAGGCTGCTGCTGCTGTATCGTATGTACCAGGTAACTAACAGCAGATATCCACGACTTGCCTCCGTCTTACGTGCTTAGCACGGGCACACGAGCTTGTACAGTCTACTACGAGTACAACAGCAAGAAGTATTTGCCTGTGTTTATTGCGCGTGTACACCTCTCGAACTGACTGCACACATATACACGTACCAGTGTGTGCAGTGCAGTGTGTAGTTGGGGCACTGCACTACTGCTGTACTGCTGTAAGAAAACATTTAATGCTGCCGACGAGAGAGATACCAGAACGGGGAACTTAATAAGAAACAGGAAATATGGTTCAGGCTGGACTTCTTATTTGAGAGAGGGCTCGTACTTTCTACAAGAGCACGGCTCCCGAACTTCGTTCGTTTCTCTCAATCTCAGCCTGGCCTTTTATTAGCCTGTTCCTTGTTAGGTGTCCTGCATTGTATTTGTTCGTTCATGACAACCTGCGCTGCTACCGTGTACCTGCCCAGCAGTCGCCATTGCAGGTGTATATTGCCTGCGCCGCATGAGCTCTCTATATACTGCTGTACCCACGCTGTACCTGCAACCGTGATCTGCATTGTCTTTCGCCAGAGAGTATACGAGTAGTATATCATACTACTGTAGTCGTAAATATTTTTGACTGATCTGCAATCCTCTACACAGCTTTTGTCGAGGAGAGGGGGGTACTGCTGGTACTGCTGGTACTGAATGTACTGCTTACGCTGAAGATGTGCAACCGCGAGGAAAAGTACCTACAGTAGTAACCATCTGAGAACGGTACTTTTTTTTTGTGGGTTCTGCCGATAGCTGTACTGAAAGAACCAAGGCGACAATTCACACGCCGGTTGTGTCCAACAATGCCCTGAGTGAAAATGAAAATTCGTGTTCGCGTCGATTTTTATATTTTTCAGTTTTGCTTTAGTTATAGCCTTGAAAGGCTATTTTTGGTAAGGATTGCAAATGGCCAATTTTCAATATATTTAATTTCGGCTGGCTCAGGAAACCATATTATAGACCCGATATTGAAAATGTGTTCCCGGAGGATTGTGGTGATTAGCTATACGATCATCATACAAGTTGCATCGTAGTAAAATATCCATTTTTGATGGCGCTGAAAAATTTTCCGTTTTGGGGTTAATTCCTACTGCAGTAAGGAAAAAAACCGAAAACGGAAAAATTTTCAGCGCCATCAAAAATGGATATTTTACTACAATACAACTTGTATGATGATCGTATAGCTTGTCACCACAATCCTCCGGGAACACATTTTCAATATCGGGTCTATAATATGGTTTCCTGAGCCAGCCGAAATTAAATATATTGAAAATTGGCCATTTGCAATCCTTACCAAAAATAGCCTTTCAAGGCTATAACTAAAGCAAAACTGAAAAATATAAAAATCGACGCGAACGCGAATTTTCATTTTCACTCAGGGCATTGTTGGACACAACCGGCGTGTGAATTGTCGCCTTGGTTCTTTCAGTACAGCTATCGGCAGAACCCACAAAAAAAAGTACCGTTCTCAGATGGTTACTACTGTAATATAACAATAAAATGGAATAACTCCACGCAGCTAGCAAAGCTGAATATCGACCGGTCGGGAGATTTCACAGCTGATGTGTTTCTTAGTTTATTCTTAATAGATAACGGGGCGTTCGGAACTGCGTACCGCATGTACAACGTATGGTAGGTTCCTCCCTTTAAATATTTGGGAGACGACCGTGTCATTAGTGAAACGTACTCGTACAAATTATGTATGTCGAGGCTTTGTCACGACAGAGCTTTCATCTCTTGGATGCGATAGCGGCGAGAAATCACGGCACAGCAGTACAGTAAAGTATGCAAGCAAAGGTGCAGACTCAAAGGACGTGCGTGCAGACCCATCCATTACTACAAGAGAGAGGAAATTGGCATACTGGCGAGAAATCAACGCATACCCGTACCGCACGGACATAGGTTGTGCGGGCGGTGCATCAGATTGGTGGAAAAATCAGTTTGGGGAGATCAGTTTTAATGTGAAGAACGACGACTATTGATCGTTAAATTGATCCGACTCGCAGTTATACCATTAACAACAGGAATGCAAATGTAAAAACGTACGTAGCTTGCAAGGATGCGAATGTACAACGTATTGTAGGTTCATCCTTTAAAACGTTTGGGAGATGACCGTGTCAGTGAAGCACGTCTCTGCTTGCAGAATTCAAAATGAAAGTACAGTAAAATGTACTCGCAAAATCTATGTCGAGGCTTTGTCACGACAGAGATTTCATCTCTTGGGTGAAAAGTCAGCACTTACTTTTCTTCTTTTTTGTTTTGTTTTCTTTCGTTTGTTTGTTTGTTGTTGTTGTTGTTGTTGTTGTTGTTGTTGTTGTGTATCGTACACTAGAGTAGGTATATATTTGTACCGATAATAAAGGATAATGCAGTATGTCGCTTCGTAATGGCCGTGTTCATAACGCCACAACGATGCCTTACGCATAGAGTTAGCAGTACGCCAGCCTACTGATGCAGCTTTCATGTACACGGCTGCTACATTATCAGCGGTACTCTACCGTATGTACCAGGCTGGCATAGGGTACCAGATGCAACCGGTACAAAGTATCAGGTGATAAAATAGGGAGACGGGCCCAGACCCCGAGGAAGTGAACGGCTACTGTCTCCGGCGGTGGAAACAATAGCCTATTCTCCTCGGGACACCGACCCGTCACTCCAGGGATTCTCGTTCCCGCACATACACCTCACAAGTATCAACAGCAGCGAGCGGTAGCGCCTGCAGCTAGCTGCAGCAGAGCGGCAGCGAAAGCAGCAGCAGCAGCAGCGGTAGCAGCAGCACGGACGGCGGTGCGAGGTCGTCGCGGTCTACGGCAGTATTTGCCAAGCATCCAAGTTGGGCTCTGTGTCAGAAGAACGTGGTTTGTGTATATCAGTTCACACGAGGAGGCTTTGACGCATGCATGCATATCACTCATGATGGGAGCCTTGCTCCAGACTCTCGTCCCAAATCCACATGCACGGCACCAACACACATCGATTGTATTATTCCAGAGCCATCCTCCCCAGCCTTCCTTGCTGGGCAAGTACACAACACGTCCACGCTCATTCCAAGTTCATGCATTGACTGACCGTTGTACCACGTAGCCTGTGGTCCTTGCTGGTGAGCCATCGTATAGCGCTGTCCTAACTGGTACTCTCCGTGTGTAGTACAGCGCTGAGGAGCTAGCAAAAGAGTTGTGGGCTCTCCCAGCCCACAGCACAACTTTACGTACAGGCGTTTCATCTCCGGGTTGAACTCACATTGTCCCCGTCGATTACCACGCCCAGCTCTTCTCTGGAAACCCTCGGACCCATGGAAAACCGCTGTAACATCCTCCCCAGCTTGTCGGCCGGACGAGGCCGGTCACGCGATATCCAAAGCGGTGGGTCCGAAATACACTATGCCAACCAAGACTGAGGAAAGAAAACCCGGCCTTTATCCGATAGGATTAACTCTCCCCAGCACGCACACTCATGCGCCGCCTTACTCACTAACGCGGTGAACAAGACGCCCCCCTTGCGATCGGGGGCGTCCGGAATGTCTACCGCGCGCCTTCTCTACGGAGCTTCCCCCGTCTCGATCACGAGCGGGGGGCTCCCGCCCTCGTGCAATGACGTAACACGATAACCAATCAACTTCGCCAAACTCTAAAGTTGCGAACCTACGCTAAGACCCCCAAAGATAACCTTCTCAAAGCACACCCCGTAACACACGCGCGAAACAAAGGACCCCCACATTAACCCCGAATAACACACGCATATAAAACAAAAGAATCCACACATGAACCCAGAAGGGTCCTCGACAAATAAAGATCGCTCCAAGGAGGATCGTGAAACAGATTACGCATAAAGCCAAAGGTCTCCGACGAAACAAATAACCCACGCATGAACCAACAAAAAACAACTTACGCACAGCATACCCCGCAACACCCGCATAAAACAGAATAACCCGTTCATGAACCTGGAGAGGTCCTCGAAACCTAGAAAGGTCCTCGACCTCGACCAAGAAAGATAATAAAATGACCAACGCATCACACCAAGGAGAGTCCCCGACAAAGGAAGATCACCTCCCCCCAGAGTGAACTCCTGCAAAAACCTACAATCGTGGCCCCCGCTTATAGTAGCCAGTAACTCCAACATAAAATCAAATATAACTCATGCATAACATAAAACTGACCCCCGACCCCGAAGGTCAACCTAAAAGCCGAACCACAACCCTCCTCTGAGCCGAAACAATATAACGCAACCAAGTTTTCCACAGTTTCGCCAACCTAGCGCCTCGCCCCAAAACAACGCACCCAAAAACCAACTCAATATCCCACTCAAAAATAACGTTCACAAAACCAAAATCAAAAGAAGTCCCACACAGATAACGCACAACCAAGCCCTTCCACGATTCCGATAAAATCGCGCAACGCACAAAAATAACGCACCGAAAAACCAAACCAACGCCCAAACATAATGTACCCGCAAGCTGTTCCGCGCCAAAAAGAGCCCCAGACAATAAAACGCGACTAGTGGAACGGTTCCTAAACTGAAACATCCCCCCTAGCAGACACATGACTTTGAACAACAAGTAACTATTACAAGGAGGCAATCGGAAACACGGAAACAGAGGAAATTCAAACTGGCAAAGAAGACTGGCTAGCACACAACTAGAAGCAATTTAAACTGGTCAACCAAGACCGGCAAAGAAGACCCATTACGCTTGATAAAGCACGGAAACCTATCGACCGGCTCGTATCATATCCCGATTTTCCCTCATCCACTACAAGAGTCCCTAACCAGCATGTGGAACTCCTAATATACGATAGATATTATGCGTTGTGGTACTGAGCACGATCAACGCCCTCCCTGCTCATTGTACACGACCTTAACATTCTTCCCCCTGCTGTGTGCATGACAAGGCACGGCATCGCAGGGTCGATACCTCGCCAAATTATATTGAATTTGTATCGGACTAGGACGCTTAAACTCCGATCTGCAACTCGAAAATCATGTCCTCAAATCAAGACTAATAAATTATCAACTCCAAAACACATCAACATCGAGAGGGAGCTCGTCCGGACGAAGAGTGAACACCTCCTCTTCAACCCTCAGACAACAACACAATCATGAAACATATGACAGTACGTAGACACATCGAAGATAATACTCAGAAAAATATATAATGCTAGAGATCGCAAGGAACCCCGTTCTCCCGGATAAAAGTCTCCTTTCATCCCCTACTCCCGCCATAGATTCACAGATCGCGACGGTAATGCGAGATAGCATGAGTGCTTATTTCCATATTTTTTATCTTACGCTTTTATTCTTCGGATTAGTAAGTGATATACCCATACAGTGCAGTAAGCTCCCGCGACGACTTACAGCTAATACTGCTGGACGAACCGGCAATAAATACTGCTGTAGTTCGCGCAATAGCCGGCAATAACTACTCCATCCAGAAAACCAACCTAAAACCTCCTTGAGTATCCCCGAATACCTCGAAGCTCCGTTTCTATACGAACGTAACCGTAGAAGTTCCCTCCACGCGTGTTCTACATTGCTTCAAGTATGCATACCCAGCATCACTCGATCAAACGCGTAACGAACGCAAAAAAAGGCGGAATACGACTTAAAGCTCAAAACCAAGGGCATATAATCTGGACCGAACGCGCCCTCTGGTGGACTTCAGTCGTGGCCATTTGCCGTAGACTGAAATCGTTTCGCATCCTAAACAGTAACTCTTCCAACGCAATACAAATCAATCAACCCGGTCAGTAAAAAATCAAACCCTAAATTTGTCCGACATAATCACGCAATAACATTCCATTCGAAAACTATAACCTGCCCGGGGTCCCATGCCCCAAACACTACAACTGCTGTTGATGCCTCCGCTGCGGCTGCCTCTTCCTCCGGCCACGGCGTTGCCGCAGCTCGGATCCAGCTTATGCTCCTGGGTGCAATCAGAAGTCGCCTGGACAGCATGGGCTCGACACAAACCGCAGGGGACAGGATAAAGCAGAAATGAGGGTGGCCATGGGTATTTGAATCTATCCATGCATTCAATATCAGCTTGCAATTTTCATTTTTTTACCGCAATATACTGTTCTCCAATGCCACTGCATAACGGTTACTTGACAACGACGAGATACCTATGATACCCATGATAGGTCAACTGCTTTTCTCAGCTCGTACTTATAACTCCATCAACAGCAGTACATACAAGGGCAACTGACACGGGACGAAGCAACGGACACTGGACGAAGGGTTGTGCTACTCTGCCGTCTGTATATTTACGAAGTGTCGTACTCAATTATGTGTAGACCCATTTACTCGCAGTACTATACTACTATATACTACTGCTCTACCCGTATTCAATTACTCCCTGACAAATGTGTCCTCTGTAAAAATACCTCCTCGTTTCGGCCCGCAATAGTAGCTACGTAGCACGGGTGGTCGGTCCTACATGGTTGAACAACTCAATCTATTTATGCTGTTATTATGTCAACAAGCCACCACCACACCCTAAAACCTGCGAAACAAGCAAACACGAAATCAAACACAAGAGATTCCTCGTTCGAAGTGACGCAGTCACGTGCAGCGATTGCGACGCGAGCTACAGATCTCGGATCGAGCTCAAACCTCGACCAATGTGTCCAGCCGGGCCTCCCGTGTCGGGGTACTTAGCGTTTTGCCGAAAAGCGCTCGCGCGTTGCGAAAAGTGCGAAAAATTCACAAACATAACTATACATATGGGCACGCGGACAGGAGCTTATGTACAGAGGTATTCGCCCTGTGGACAGGCGCAGACCGATAGGGGCGGATGGCCGTCTCCCTTCAGCATGGGAGACAGCAACACCGGTCCCCGTGGGTACGGACCCACCCTTGAACGGCATTCCCTCTGGCATACAAACACACCATATCCCCAAACAACAATAACAACGTTTTTGTAAAGCAAACGAGAGGTCCCGGGGCCCCCTCTACATACTAACAGATACTCAAGAATGAACGTAAAACAGGTGCAAGCCCGATGGCAAGGCACAGACCTAAAGGGACCTGGTTTCCGTCTGCCTTTAGCATAGGAGACAGCAACCGCGGTCCCAATAGGCACAGGCCTAACCAAGAACAGGCATAAGCCCCGTGGCAAGGCACAGACCTAGAGGGGCCTGGTTGCAGTCTTCCCTAGCGTGGGAGACAGCAACAGCGGTCCCAATAGGCACAGACCCAACCAAAAACAGGCGTAAGTCACGTGGCAAGGCACATACCTAGAGGGGCCTGGTTGCCGTCTTCCCCTTAGCATGGAAGACAGCAACAGCGGTCCCAATAGGCACAGACCCAACCGAATATGGGCCTCCACTCTGTCTCTCCTACAAAAGCAACAAACTATCAAGCGGGCAACAAAATGAAAACAGGCCAAAACAGACTGACACGAGACAAAAACAAGACATGCCGCGTTCGCAGCGACACAAAGACACCGCACGGCGATAGCGACGGGGAAGGATGGCGATACCAGTGGATGGGGACGGACAACTGGCAAGCGGATACCTGGCAAAGCTATTATATACAAATACGATATCACTGGACAGGCGAAGGACATGTACAGCGGAGCACGGGACGTCGGCCAACATAGGAGCCGCTAATTGTGTTAATGTGCGCGGTACACGAATGTGAGTATGCTTTCATATATCAGAGTGCCAGTTCAGTATCGCCTAGATAGGCCTGACTCCTATCTCCCAGCTGGAAAGAGATAGAAACAACGTTCCTCCCAGGCTCGGAGCAACCCATACCACCAGTAGATGATAGGCGCGGCCAAGCATGCGCGAACACACCAGTAGGAGTAAAATACAATGAATCGTAATTTTTATAGAGGGAGCATTCCGCTCTTATGCAAGAGGGAACATGGGTACCATCAACAACACGCAACAGGATAGCATCGAGCGTGTTGGTTATGGCACTTGACACTAAAGCGGCGCATGCGTCCTTCCGTCGCTTCAGATAGCTGATCAAAACGTAAAACGACAAACTAACCAAGCGGCCTTTACACCCAATAAACATGGAAAACAACAATAGCATAGGCTACGGGGCACTCGGGAATGCTGCACCGCATCGCGAGAAATGCGTGCTGCATGTACAACGTATTATTGGTTCATCTCGTCAATTTTTCGGGAGACGACCGTGTGTGTAACGTCTCCCATGAAAAAATATAATATAGAACTGCTGTACTCGTAAATATATGTCTTGGCTTCATGACGACAAGATATTCGATCCCTAGGATGAAGAATCAGCACTGTGTCGTACACATAATGCCGTATGTCGCTTCTCAGCGGCCGTGTACATAACGTCGCAACAGCTCCCTCGTACGCAGTGTCAGAGTAATCAGCACGTCAGCCTATTGGTGCAGCTGACAGCGGTATATTGTTACGTTACGCGTTTACCCTGCTGGTATATCCTCAGCGGTACTATCGTATATACCAGGCATCAGGTTATAGCGTACCAGAAGCAACCCGTAACGTTAACCAGGTAATACAAGGAAGGGTCATATAATGATATTAGAGTGTTTGCGATAGAAGTAAAAAAAAAAACTTTCCTTCCGCTCAAAAAAGTAAATTCCCTTCCCGTCATGGTTTCGGTGTGTTTGCGATAGAATTAAACAACATCCTGCAGACGACGCCTCCGAAAATGATAAGGGAAGTGGGGTGAGGCAATGCGGCAAACCAAACAAACAACGAAACAGGAAAAAACAAAAAGTAGCGTACACGAGAGGAACGGCAGCCCAGCAGCGGTGGCGGCGGCAGGGGTATAACCGCAGTGCTGCAGCTGCTATCCCACGACCGCAAGCAGCAGCACCGGTGGCTGCAGCTACGAGGCGGCAGCCCCAGCAGCATCGGTAGCCCCAGCAGCAGCGGCGGCAGCAGCAGCAGCAGCAGAGCAGTGTCCCCACACGCACTACAGCAGCAGAAGCAACAGCTTCCGTTTTTGCTTTTTTCGTTTTTGCGTCCGACTATTCTTGTCGTCGTGTGCTGCTCCTGCTGCTGCCCACGACCTACGCACGACACCGCGCCAGCACGCTCAGCTCCAAGCCCGCCCGGCGCCCGACATATATAGACCGTGGCGGCGCGCCGCCGCTGCTGCTACTGCTGCTACTGCTGCTACCGCAGTGTGGTGAAATTGAAATGATACACGACGATCTGTCATCCTGTCGCGCTCTACAAGCAAGGCGGTAGCACGTCTCCATACGAGTACGAGTCGTACGAGTAGTTCTTCTGAACAGCGCATCCTCCACGACACCAAGCCGGCGAGAGCGTACCGTAGCGGGCCGCCAGCAGTCCGCCGGCGCCCCGTTAGCAAAATCCAGCACCGATTGTCCGTATCATACTGCTGTAGCACACCTCCCGAGCCTCTGTGCTCCCACCGGTTGTTGTGTTGTGTAGAGCAAGCAGCAAGGTTGGGGCTCTAGTTGGGGCCTATGGGAGACATCTCCCATAATTTGGGGCGTTCTGCGTCGGTAGAATGCTCGGTGCGTGTAGGCCAATCAAACTGAGAGACAAAAGTTACCGTAACTTTTGATCAAAAACATACTTCTCTAAAGTAATTTTTTGCCGTTTTTTCAAAAATGTACCTCAAATCCTCCCTTCGGGAGAATTTTTGGAGAAGTAAAGTAAAAAAAAAACAAACGCAAACACTCTAACATAAAATAAAGCGACGGGCTCAGACCCCGAGTAAGTGAACGGCTATTATTTCCGATTTTAAAGACAAAAGCAAATCCTCCCCGAGACGCAGACCAGTTTCTACGGGGATTCTCGTAAGGAGCAGCGCACCAGTCACGTTTCGATATTTACTGCTGTTCGCAGTACCCACAAAGCACGCAGAACCACGTTCAGAGATGGCAGCGATAGCGACGTGCAGCATACAGCAGTGTGGGAGACGGCACCGGGACAGACACACTCCGGGGGTCCCAGACTTCCGAGTGTGTTAGAAATTTGCCTCTCGAGGGCATGTGTCAAACTAAGATATTCGAGTACGTGAAATGGACGAATTCTGAAGGAATAGCCGAGTGTAGCGGAAGGTACAGCTGCTATTTAATAGTGCATCTTCGTACCAAAGTTACTGCTGTAGGCCGGACGCAACACAGGGATGGCTACAAATATGCATGTGAGTCAATACCTGGTGTGCAATTTCGCGTAAAATCTCGATGTGCTATTTTTTCTTCCATCGCATTTACGAGTATTATCTTCACCCTCCTGTTATCTCCCTCTTTAGTCGTAACCCCGATCCGGGGTCACCAACTCGACTCTACTCCTTCCTCCCTACGGTATATATATTGCACGTGTCTTGCTCCTTTCTTTTCTTTTCTTTTTATTATCGCTATTTACAGGACGATTCAACAGCAGTTCAATAATGGTTGTGCGGTTACTAAAGCCCATAGTTTACGCGTAGCATATCGCAAGAAGCCAGCAGGAATTTCGAGGTATATATAGTATCGTAGTATATATTGTGTGAGATTCGTTTTTCTTGCGAACGAATAAAAGACGATTCAACAGCAGTTAAATAATGGTTGCGGTAAAAGATCGCAAGAAGCCATCACCAAGCAAAATGAGCTCAACACTATTTGGCCTTTATTACCCCGTCTGAACTTTTGGGTCCATCCTTCAGCAAATATGTCGGGAGACAGGACTTCCAACACTTGACCGTCAGCAGGTTTGCCTTGGCATGCCGTGACTGACACCTCACTACTATTAATAGGTTGATGCCTGAGGACCCTGCTTCAAACAAACCAGCAACCGAGATTAGCGACTATATTCATTATTATAACAGTTGATTATAACTATTTTAGGTAGGTTGATCGGACTCAGCTCCCAGGGAGGTAGTGGGGTAATTTACTTTTTTTATACACACACTCCAATAATTTTGCTGCTGCTGTCGTCCAGGCTGGGTGCGGAAACCACTTGGCTGCCGCTTGCTGTAGCGGCAGCGTATCAATCATTGATGGCAACCCAAAATTAGTTGACAGCCGCGCAGTCCGAATCGTACCGCTGCTGCTGCTGCTGCTGCTACTGCTGCTGCTGCAACAACACACAATTATGTGAGGTAGAAGATACCAGGTACGATATATATACTGCTGCACTATTCTCTTATATGGAGTATACCGAGTCGACGGGTGTGTATTAAATTAATTAAATCCCTACTTGAGATAGTGTTGATTGACTAATTTCGTAAAAGTGGGAGAACAAACACGTTACGAGCTACCGGCAGGCAGACTTCCGTGGCGTATCACCGCCTGACACGCGTAAAGCGTACGTGTCATGCGAGCCGACGTGCAACAATACGCCACGGGCATACGACGACATACGAAATGCACGCGGACCAGAGGAACAAGAGGGAGCGAATGGGCATCGGGGTCGAGCGGTTATGCTTGGGGTCGGCTGCACCATCAGCACCGAAATGTCATCGGCTGCACCATCAGCCATCAGCACAAAAAATGGTATCCCTTATCTCATCTACCCTTCACCTTCTCATTCACCAGCCCTCCTTCTTTGCAACTCTGCTGCTTTTGGGTCCAACTGGGCACCCAGGCGTCGTGCCTAGTCGAAATCCCCGGTACCACAGTACTGGTAGTAGTAATCCACAGCAGCAGCATGTACCTTGCGGTACCGCCATTGGCGTCTCTGTACTGCTGCTGTATCTTTTTATTTTGTAATTGAGCCATTCAGTAGGTATGGTATTATTTCCTTTTGTAAATGAAGCCGTTCAATCAGTAGGTATGGTGACGAGTCGCTTTTGGTACGAGTGTACTTCGTATATATGTCGTTTGTGTTGACCTTGGGCCCTGTTTTATTCAGAAGCTGTCCCCCATTCTTTATTATTTATCGTTACACGTAGGTGCGAAACATCCAAGCGTCTATTGAGAAATGCAACTAATCACCACATCCCCGCCTGGGTTTGCGAGGCCCGTGTGGGGCAGGGTGGGTGTCAGCGCGCTAGAAAAGAGACGAGGCGTCGCGGCAGCCTGCCGTATATATCCACAAAACAGCTGCTGTTGGACGCCTGAAAAACATGTGCAGGACAACCCTGTGCATACCAGACTGAATCTGGGCTCTGCTGTGCGAGGCCTACCGTGCCACCCTGCCGGGGTGCCGGGCCACCCACACTATGCTCCTCACGGCCTACACACGCGGGACCCACGTGGTGTGCCCTCACGACCCCGTCTGGGCATCGCGAGACGCACTGATCATCGCCTACCGAACGTCCTTGCCGACAACGGGCTCGGTGATGACCCCCCTCGCTGTACGTGCCGTCGCCATCCTTCATCAAAGCTAGGGTTCACTACAACTGTTTGTATTCCTCTGTTCGACTTGATGTCTATGGGTGATTTCTCTAGGGTTGACAAGGGACTAAGCGACCGCACCCTCCTTGTACGAGGCTTAGAGAGGGTTTGGCACCAAAACATGAACAAAAGTGCGATGCGTCGCCGGGGCTGTGGGGCAACACTCCGAAAACAGCCCCCTGCAAACCCATGAGAGGTGTGCGTGAGGCTACTGTCACCGCGCCTACCGAACCTACACTCGTTCGGGCTCAGCCAATCGACGCCTACCGCACAACCTCCACTTGAGGGGGCGGGCTCGACCCTCGATCACTCGTGCTACACCTCCTGCAGCACAGCCGTCCTACCGCTTCAGGGCTGGCCATCGTCTCTACGATGACCCCCACCTTTCGCAGGGGCTGCGCTGTCAACACTCGTGTGAGAACTCGGGGACCTCCAGCCCCTCGCAGCGCACCGGTGGGTTGCAAGCCCCTCTGCGCGCCGGAGTTCCTGGGGCCTTTCGCCCGCTCTGCATGTTTTGTCCGTAAAGGGCGTGCAAAGTTCAGCCCACACCCACAAAAACAAACAACACAAAAAACAAGCGGAAAACGGAGAAACCGTGCCGGAAGTGAAACCCTATATGGGTGATGACCCTTTTTTTTGTTTTATAGGGTCACCACCCATACTTCACTCTTTGGGCTAATGTATTCAAGCTTTTCTCCTTTTTTTTTTTTTTGTGTTGTTGTTGTTTTTGTTCTTTGTTCGTTCCGCTCAATTATTAATCGCACGCTACATTATACATCTATCTTGATTAGCATTTGCGTTTGTCACCGATTGCGGGCTTCGACACCGCAAGTGTGTCACCGATTGCCGGCTTCGGCACCAGCGTACCGGCGCAGTCAATGCCCCACGGACCGGACACCATGTCAGAACAACGTGGTTTGTGTACATCCGTTCACAGGAGGAGGCTTTGACGCATGCATGCATATCACTCATGATGGGAGCCTTGCTCCGGACTCTCGTCCAAAATCCACATGCACGGCACCAAAACACATCGATTGTATTATTCCAGAGCCATCCTCCCCAGCCTTCCTTGCTGGGCAAGTACACAACACGTTCACGCTCATTCCAAGTTCATGCATTGACTGACCGTTGTACCACGCAGCCTGTGGTCCTTGCTGGTGAGCCATCGTATAGCGCTGTCCTAACTGGTACTCTACGTGTGTAGTACAGCGCTGAGGAGCTAGCAAAAGAGTTGTGGGCTCTCCCAGCCCACAGCGCAACCTTACGTACAGGCATTTCATCTCCGGGTTGAACTCACATTGTCCCCGTCGATTACCACGCCCAGCCCTTCTCTGGAAACCCTCGGACCCATGGAAAACCGCTGTAGCATCTGGACGTGGTGAAAGCCTCTCGCCTCGGTGTTGTTGCTGCTTATAATATACTGCTGCTTCTCCTGTTGCTTGCTGGCGCTGCTGGCGCTGCTGGCGCTGCTGGCGCTGCTGCTGCTGCTGCTGCTGCTGCTGCTGCTGCTGGCTGCTGCGCCTACTACTGTGCAGCTTGCGCGTACGACCCCCTTGCTTGCCTACATCAATCAGGCGATAGCGGAGTGCACTATGCTATTTCGTCTCTTCCGTTGCTGGCACGCCGCTCGTATGGACACAGCAGTTTCGTTTTCCCGCATTGTTGGGAGATCGGTTTCGATGTCTGATTTCGAGTATTTAGGTTTGTCACAAAAATCCGGATCTTCTTTGGCCTAAATCGAATCTGATTTCTCCAAATTTCCAGCCGACCCTTGGATAATAATAAAAACGTGTCCATTTCGTCTCCCCGAATTCAGAAAATAAATAATTAACTCTAATTTTAGTATATCATCCACCACCCCAACCTGCCTCCCCAATTTATATTCATTTTCGTCTCCCCGAATTCAGAAAATAAATAATTAACTCTATTTTCAGTATATCATCCACCACCCCAACCTGCCTCCCCAATTCCACAAGTATAGAAGTACGTATGTATAATACATCACTTATCTGTCTGTATGTACAGTAGTACGTGCAGCTTTGCCCCCCATCTGCATGTCTGGGCTATATGGGGAATGACTCCTTTTTTGGAGGGTCATTACGACGTCAATATGGCTTCGAAATGAGTGCATAATTGAGCAATTTTTTTTTGCATTTAGGGCCGGCTGACGGGGGGGGGGGGGGGAGNGTAAAAAGTACCAAAAAGGCAAAAAAAAACAAGGACAAACCAGGCCTCAAAACCGTACGTAGAATTTATCTTTCGACACATTCGGCAGCGGCACCTACCTGGACAGTACACACGCTCCGCTGCAACCGTCAGGGCTCTCGTCGTCGCTGGGATCAGGCATCATGTTTTCCATCTTCTCAAAAATGCTTCGTGTGTCCCTCGGCTTTTCTTGGGGCTTTTTCCCACACTGTGATGTGTTGTCCTTACGGCTATAGATGGTTGATAGAATATCATACAGGTGAAGAGCCCAGTGGCGCTAAGATTGTTCTCGCATACAGAAGTTTCCTTGGGTAGATCAGATAGGCAGTAGCACAGAGGCTTTATAAGTCCATAGGAAGGTTCTAAGCACTAGAATGTTCATATGGACGCGATAACTCGTAGGATTAGCGCTTAGAATTACACAAGAACGATATTACCCCTTGGATAGGATCTGGTATTATCCCTTGGACAGAATAGATGTTTCTTCCGAATGGCTAAACACCATAGGAAAGTTCCATGGGCTGCTGTAGCTATCCGATTAACGGGTTGTTGGCAAGGTGTACTGTAATCTCCCGTTAAGCCGATCGAGTAAGAGAGTCTGCTCTCAGACAGACTCTCGCCACCTCGCTCACTTCTCATTCTGCCCTAGTCATCCAGACTTTTGTCTCTCACCTACTCTACATCTACAGGGATTAATAATAACAAGAGGTCTTTCCATATCGAAGAAAAAGCTTGCTTCCAAGCTCAAGCAACGATCCTTCGTCTTCCATTCCCTTCTATCATCGTCTCTACTCGGTCACCACGTCACACCTGGCGGCGAACGGCACGACCGCTGAGCTTGGATCACCTCCACTTCTCTTCCCTATGTGAGATTGTTTTTTTTCTTCCTCTGTTTTTATTTCCCATTCAGACAACGGTTGAATAGAAGAAGTCATTTTATTTGTACCTTTAGTTTATTTTCAACTTCGTAAAACAGGGTAGCACGTAGCCAACAAGCACAACACGGGTGAGCGAGGCAACATGCATTGCTTCCCTTAGTGCTGTCAGCAGTGTCTGCTCCGCGCGTAGAGGGTACAGTCTCACTACGAGCAACGCTGTAGCCCAAGTATCTGGTACGTAGTAGAGCATTTCGTAGCCCATTAGTTACTTTCATTTTCTCTCTTACAGCTCTCGATGTCATGGTATAAAACCGTACACTGTCTGTGAGGAGCTACCATATGATGAGACGTGTACACGTGTGGGTCCAAACCTGCGCGTGTACCTCAACAGTAGCAGTAGTAGTAGTAGTACCAGCGATCACTTGCTCCTCCCGGTGATTTCGGGGCGCATATGCATGCTCGCCGTCCAGACTCAGTAATGAGCGCGCTCTCTTGATGCATGCGATCGACTAGTACGCTTGCAAATGTTATGCCCTCTACTACGTCCCCCGCGCGCTCCTTAATTTTTGAAGCGTAACCACACCAGGTTGTTCTCTGGATTTTGTTTTTTTTTCCAGAATATAACAAGTGCCGACGCGTACCGATTTTTGTGCGATAATAACACAATACTCCTTCAAGGCTTCAGGCTTTAGTACATGTACCCAATACCTCGAATATAGTCTCTTTGTTTCCATTTCTCACACAAGGTGTGCTATGCCTATGTACAGCAGTACAGCAGTACACGAACTATCAAAGTCAGTGTTTCTTATTTTTCGGTGGGAAATGGACCTGCTCGTACGGTACAGCAGAATCCACTGCCCCCCCCCCCCTACCTTGAAAATATACACAAGTATATACGAACGTATATACATATGTACTTGTATACTCGAGCTCCCGTACGAGACGCGGGGCGACATTAGTACGACAGTATAGCAGAGCCCGTTTGTACCCCCACCAGAGACACATATGCACGTATGATACGAACGAACGTTATGTACGTATATATGTCCCAGTTAGGTACCACAAGAAAGGGCTCCACTACGCCGATGGCGGCCCCTAGTCATTTTGCCAGTTGTTGTGTTTTTCTTTGCCCGACTCAGAGCACGTACCGGATAATTGTTTTTTTTTTCGGTTCGCAGGCTGAGTAGGTTTTGCAATCATTATCAGTAGGCACTGCGCACACACGCAGACACCGAAACATCGTGCGTGGCCACCGCAGAGGGAAGAGCTTGGCACGTGGAAAAAATTGCAATTGAGCTGCAACAATATGTACGTAGCGATTTGAGAACCTGATAGCGTTAAAATAATGTTCTCATTGTTATCACGCTATGACCCCCGCGTCTGCGCATCGTCTCGTGGTCCAGTTTATTGTTTCACCTCGAGTCGAATTCTCACAGCGGAGTCACAATCGTTGTCCAACCATTAGTAATAAACACGTACGACTGCTGTCAAAAACCACTGCTGTCCTTTTCAGTTATTTTTATTTATTTTTATTTATTTTTATTCCTATTTTGTTTTGTCTCGATTAGTGTCGCCAGACTACACTGTTCACATACGTACTGTCCAATCCTTGCCGTAAATGGTTGCTGTTTGCCGGCGCCTTCTGCCCTTTATTCTCTGACGACAAGGTACATGCTGCCCAAATGAATCCCGTATGAAACAGCAGTACTGCTTTTATTCATACTAATCGGATAATTGCAACGCAAATTTTAAAAGGGCTCACGACCCGTTCCTTGACGAGCTACCACCAAAATAAGCGTTAAATGCTGGCTAAAACAGAAATACGGCCGCACACAAGTACTTAAATGCTGGCCAAAAATAAAATAAAATAAACATACGGCCGCAGCAATGTACTCGAGTTTTTTGTGCGTAGTCGCTCGCACTCGATACACATCCACTTTCTTGACGTAACGGGGGAACTTTTCTTTTTCAATTATTGCCACACGTTTTCACATATATACTTTTGGGGTTACCCAAACTACCCAGCAGTCCCGGCATGCTGTATTTTTTTTTAATAAATATATATGTATATTTTAAAAACTCGACAAACTGCCGTGTTTCCAGTACTTCCAATTGTACTGGCACGACCGGCCTTGCACTGCCTATGCCCAATATCTGTCACGACCTGATATCATAATTGACAATTTTGGGGGTATTCAAAATTAATCCTCAATTTCGTATTTCTATCAAAACATAATCTCAGTGACGTAAACTCGACTACCATCGATTTACAGTGCGGAATCTTACCATACATTTGACTCCCCCGTTCTCCGTGACATTTGAGTCGATAAGGCACTAAACGTGTGGCACATCATCTTTCCCCTCCCGTACGTCCCTATACTTTACGCATTTCTGTTTTTCTTGTTTTTGTTTTTGTTTTTCTCGGTCTTGTTCGTGCTTTGTTTTCTTCGTGGTGTTCGGTTCGATAGTGATTATAGTCACTCTTCCCAGCTCCACGCCTGGATCTGCTAATTCTCTTCACTGGACAACCCAAGTGGAAGACTTCAGCAACCACCCGGCTTCGACACAACCCACCTCTGCTCCCGTGCAAGCGTTAAACCCCCCCCCTGAACCCCAACAACTTCTCGACCGACCAAATCTCCCTCCCGAACATGTCTGGCACGCCAACCCCCGGCTCCCCCACGACCCGCGAAACGAGATACGCAGCGAGATCCCTCCGCGAATCTGAGGACCAAAACCCCAGTGTCGACGCTCCTTTGGGGGATCTCACTATCACCCCCACAGCGGATCAGCCCGCCCAGAATGAAGGCACCGAGGAGGCCAAGGTGAAAACCGAGGAACCCTCGGCGGAAACTTTCACCCAGTCGAGCGTACCGGAAACCACGACCTCGGGCGGGACTCTCACAGCCCACCAAGCGGCGATGGCCGCACGGCAGTCCCTTCTCCGCCAACTGGCGGAGAGCGACGCCCTTCTGAGCTCGCTGGCCCCGACCATACATGCACCCATGAGCACGACGGCACAACCAGCAGCACCCATGAAACCAACGGTGCAGCCGGCTGCGCCCATGCCTGCGACGGTGCAGGCGAACTTTCCATCCCAGCCGGTGCAAGGAACACTCGCTCGTACACCTACAGCACCGCCTGGGTCGACCATGACCATTCCAGCTCCGGCCCCAACCATGCCCTCCGAGCCCCTACCTCCGTCGACCATTACGTTCGAAGCAATCGACTGGGAGTTCATCAGCGTCCCGCTGCACACGATACAGCACACGCGTGGGCCCGCGTTCGCCGAGGTATCCTCGGCGGCACACCGCATGTGGGGTATGTTCCCCCCGGGTTCTGACCCGACGGTATCAATCGCCCTGTTCCGCGCCACCGCAGGAGGCGTCTCCACAGAGTTCGTCCAGGCAGCCAACACCCTTCTCCTTTCCCTCCGCCGCTTCCACGCCAACGCCGGACGGGGACATACGTGGACCACCCCGGCCAACCTACCCAACGCCTCTGCACAAACCCCCCCTGCAACGACACCTACACCAGCCCTCCACACACCCGGACCAGTGCCTTCACCTACACCAGTGACTACGTCCCTGCCGACGCCTACAACCGCGCCCACCACGGACATGCCTACACCTACGACTGGACCGGCCATCACCACGGAGCTCATGACGGAAGCAGAACGCCGCTCGGTTCGGCGCGCCTACGCCACAATCGACTTGCGCAAGATCGACCCACTTCCGCGGTTCCCGTTCCCGGCGAACGTCGACGTCGCCGTCAGCCTCGGCCAATTTTTCGCGAGCTCTAAACTGGCCCTCGGGGACATCCTCGTCATGAGCGACGACTCCGAGAAGCAGGCCTTCGACAGGCCCCCTTGGGTCGTGGGATGGGACGGACCCCTCCAAAAGATTTACCGCAAGTCTTTGTCCTCCCCTCAGGTGGCGTCATCACCTTTGCCCCGACTCATCGACGAGTTTTTCGAACAAGTGCGCCGGGAGCTCACCATCAACAGCGCTGGTCCTTTGGCCTATAGGAAGCTCCTGAGCTTGCTGACAGCCCACTTCGACGACGGCGATCAGGGGCGTGCTTTCGAACAGCTCCACACGTTCGGCGTTCCCGACAACACCGAATTCGATCGGTTCCTCCGCACCTTCAAACAGCGCGTAACCATCGTACAGGGAACTGAGCGAACCTTTAAGCCCAGCGATGCTATGGTAATAGAGGTGGCACGCGGCGTGGTGAGGCGCCAATACCCTTCACTTATGCCGACCTTGTATCCCGGTTGTCTAATGACCACTCCCGACCCGTTCCGCACGGTCGAGGAGATGTGGGCGGCGTTCGAGGTGCTCGCCACCAACAAGACCCCGGCGGTCAACGGATCACGGTTCCACGCCGTTTCCTCTGGTGGTCACACCACCTACACCTCTTCACCGACAGCCTCAACCCACCAGGCGCACCCGCGCGGAAACGGGACCCACGGCCACGGTTCTCATCATAACCCCATCATCATGAACATTGCCGACAATGACGCCGACCCGTTCAGCACCGACGAGTCGGACTGGCCGCTCCGCAACTTCGAAGAGGTTTACATGGTGACAACCACTTTCAGCACCCCCGACCCACCTCTGCTGACCCCACTTCTCACCAGCTCGGCCCGCGCACAAGCTCTTCGCGATTACGGTGGACGCTGCTTGAACTGTAGCGGTACGGATCACAGCATGAAGACATGCGACAAGCCCTTCATCAATACGTCCGGCATCATCAACCCGGCACTTGGACAATTGAACGACGGTGGCCACGCCTTCAGGCAATGGCAGCAAAGGATGCGCTCCTACCGCCGGGGACAGTACGAGAGGAACGTCGACCGCAACTCCAACCGCCACAACCGCAACAACAACTACAACCACCGTTCCAACAACAACTCCCGCCATCACCGCGGCAACAACGGTCGTTCAAACAATGGGCGCCACAACCACGGCCGCTCGTACGGCGGCGGCAACAACCACCACCATGGGCAGCAATCACAAATCGAGGCCGGTGCGGCCGCCTCGGGGGCAGCCCAAACACCCTCTACCGCTTTGACGGTACACACCCCGGGCTCCACCACTACCACACCCGCCCCTCCCGCAAACATGCGAATCGGCCAGGGGTTCACCAACAACCCCAATCATCGCCAGCCGGGTACCTTCCGCACCAACTGACAGGCCGGTGGTGGAGC
>MEHQ01000734.1:6079-21274 GCA_008828725.1 Saccharina japonica | reverse complement strand
CCAGCCCACCCCAACCCAAGCCAACCCAAGCATGACCCTAGTCCGGACCGATGTTGTCAAGCACCTCCTTCATGCCCGTGAGCCTTACGGTAACCCTTCTTTCTCCCCCTTGCACGTGTTCTCATGGGCCAATGAAATTACACACCTCCGATACCCATTGCCTCGATGCCAAGGGACTGCGAACGTCGGCGCGGCAGAAGCCTTGTCGACGCCAAGAGGGGGCCGTGAAGCGCCTGACCACCCGCTGCTACTAGTGGGAACGGTATCCGACGCCCGACACAGACACGTGGAACACTTTTTATTGGAACCCAAGCTAGTGGATAACCGGCAACTTTCAGGAGGGGGGGACGCGAAAGCCTATCGGGGGGAGTTACACGACGCAGGCGTTCCTGAGAGCGCGGGCGACGGGGGGGCCGACAGCTCTGCAAGCCACGCTTGAGATAACTGGACTAGTAACCGACGTTTAGTTTCTGTGGTACCCGGGTACCATACCTGGTTGTTTGGGTCATACTCGGGTAGGTACCCGGGGACCGCCAGAGTATACACCCGCGGGTACCCCCAGTTTGTATACCCCGGTATCCCCAGTTTATATACCCTACTAAACATGTCCGCGGTAGCGGAGGTGGATAATCGACGCAGCAAGTCTGCTAGTGTTGTTGTTGTCGTTATGCGTCAGTTGTTGTCGGTGGGTGGAGGCTTTGTCTTGAGTTGTTTGATTGATTTTTGTGCGGTGATGTTGACACCTGGGTTGTGTTCAAAGGACACGTGTTTGGCGTAGTGCAGTTAAGGCCTCGGTTTTGTACCAGGTAGGCTGCCGTTGGTTTGTAGGGAGATATCCGTTGAGACAGCCGTTAGTTTGTGGAGAGACAACCGTTAGTGTTTGGCTTGTAGGTAGCCGTCCCTGTAACACTAAAATACCGCTGTTGAATTTTAGTTGTACCAAAAATTACAGGGTTTGTATAACGTGTGCATGTCTCCTGTTAGGTTTGCGGAAGGTCACGCTACTCGTAAGACGATGCCGACCTTCTTTGTAGTTATTTTGTGACAGGGTTTTAGGATTTCTTCCAGTGCTTGTGTGGCCGTGACGCCGTCCCTAGCTAGGTACAACGATGTTCGTCTAAGACGTTAAGTTTGAGTATTTCGGGGGGATTTAGTTACCCTCGTGTGTTGGCGGTTATACAACCGTTCCTTTTTCCTCGTAGAATTGATGTGGGAATCTCGTCAGTGCTTCTATTTCTGTCGAATATGCTATCGGTGGAGCTCGACTCGAGCGCTCTTTCTGATTGTGTATGGGTATGGCGTGTTTGTTTGCGTCGCTGCACAGTTGTACGGGGTTGTCGGTCATTGTAAATAGTAAATCTCACAGTATCACTCCATCGGTATGTGTCACTCGACTGCTTTTTACCGCCCGTGCTGCTACGAGTTTTGTATGCGCTTTGCTTTTAACTTGATAATATCGGGGGCTTCAGAGACGAAGAAAAACAAAAAACGATGGTAATGATGATGGCGGTATCACATTATATCAGTTCCTTGAAAACTATTCCATGGTCACAAAAATATCGATTAATAATAAACTAAGAAACACGTCAGCTGTGAACTCTCCCAACCGGTCGATATTCATCTTTGCTAGCTGCGTGGCGATATTCCATGATGTTATTAGGTACATTTCCTCGCGACTGACTACTGGCCGGTGACTCCCCTGGATGCTACCAGGGTCGACGAGACGATAATACTTGTAGAACGATTTCCGATTGATTTCGTCCCATATCATCACGTGTACCGAAACAGCAGATCACACGAAAGGGGCACATAGATAGATAGGTAAGGGGTACGAAGGACACAAGTATACTTCATACTCCCTGTGAATGTAGCAGCAGGTCTTCTTGACGTAGCACGTGATTGGTGATTTTCCACGTACTCGCTATCTTGACTCCTGCTCTTTCTTGATATACGCAACAGCAAAGTATTCACACACCTGTATAGTTCGCAGAGGGTGACCCAACGGCGGAGGAGGTGACTTTCGTGTTTTCTGCAGGCGGGCTGTGAGCGGCGCACTCTGATCCTACAGCTCTTTGTCCCATCTCAAACGTTCTACCAGGCAATACGATCACGAGAACCGGATCCAAAGGTTCGATCCTGCACACAATGCCATGAAGATTGGGACGAAGGCTAAAACCACCAGTGTGCACCAGCACCACTCTGCCCCCATTTTTACAGCAGTAGTTAGATAGTCCGGCTAGCCCGGATCTTGATTGGAGAAGCACTTGGTGGTCGTAGATCCATGAACGAACCTAAAATCGGGTCGAGCACGTACGACCAGCAGAGAGGGTATATTTGCCGCATGTACTCGAAGTTGCATGGTACACCACACAGCAGTACAGCATAGTACGGATCTTGCTTTCTCGTGGGAGATACATCAATATTCAATAATATACCAGGTACGTACGTACGGTAGTTGACAACAAATTATTGATAAAAAAAACAAAAAAAACAAAAAAACAAAATCCCCCGTGGTGCGTTCACCTCCGGCGCTACTCGAGCCCCCGGAGAGTAGCAAATTGACAATGGGAACACTGCAAGCAGTGACCACTGCCCGGCCACTTAATTTCATTGAAGGGTCGCTCGGGCTACCACGTAGGGCCGACTCCGAGAGCTTGACGAATTAATAATAAACTAAGAAACACGTCAGCTGTGAACTCTCCCAACCGGTCGATATTCATCTTTGCTAGCTGCGTGGCGATATTCCATGATGTTATTGTTAGGTACATTTCCTCGCGACTGACTACTGGCCGGTGACTCCCCTGGATGCTACCAGGGTCGACGAGACGATAATACTTGTAGAACGATTTCCGATTGATTTCGTCCCATATCATCACGTGTACCGAAACAGCAGATCACACGAAAGGGGCACATAGATAGATAGGTAAGGGGTACGAAGGACACAAGTATACTTCATACTCCCTGTGAATGTAGCAGCAGGTCTTCTTGACGTAGCACGTGATTGGTGATTTTCCACGTACTCGCTATCTTGACTCCTGCTCTTTCTTGATATACGCAACAGCAAAGTATTCACACACCTGTATAGTTCGCAGAGGGTGACCCAACGGCGGAGGAGGTGACTTTCGTGTTTTCTGCAGGCGGGCTGTGAGCGGCGCACTCTGATCCTACAGCTCTTTGTCCCATCTCAAACGTTCTACCAGGCAATACGATCACGAGAACCGGATCCAAAGGTTCGATCCTGCACACAATTTCAAATCCAACGGTATTTTTTGTGGGAGGGGCCAACTCTCGCAGGTAGATCACGGCCAGGCCGTCCCGGGCCGACCGCGCCCGACCCGGCCCGTCACGATTCACGAAAAAAAACTCACGAATCGTGATTTTTTTCGTTCGTTAGGAATTGCCCTTAGTGTGGCTCAAAGATGTCGGGAGACAGCACTTTCAACCCTTGACAGACAGCAACTTTGCCTTGACATGCTTTGACTTGACACCAAACTACTAGGTTTTAGTGTGGAACAATCGGCTCTACACCCTTGACAGCGCACGTTTTGCCTTGCTTGACATGTCTCCCGACATCTTTGGTCTGGCTCGTCGCGGTACTTTCATGACGCCCCATGTCCCCTATTCACAAAGTCACACATTTCTACAGGAAACCCCTGCAGTTTCAACCATTTCAACCAATGATAATGACTAAATAACCACCGGTAATTTAGTCATTATCATTGATTTCAACCTTACTTGTAGTGCTGTTGTTACGAGGCTTTTAGATTGGGTAGGTAATCGATTCAAACCTTTTACCGAGAGCCCAACGGACTAATACCTTAACACATTGCATCGACGGCAGGACATTACATGGGTTGTAGTGGTCATGGCTTCGAATCTCACGACCACCGTGAAAACTCTTTTTAAAAGCGAATTTCCTAATGTCAGAACCTGTACATACATACTACTTCCGGCTTGTTGAGGTTTTCGTCTACTCTATTCGCTGTCTTTCTCTACTCCTTCCTTCTCATCACGTACTCTTATTTTCTATTACTATTATAAATCTTAAGTTGCAACCAAGCTCCATCCCCACGAGGAGAGGAGAGGAGAGGTCTTAGGACAAAAAACCCGTTGAAGTGTTCTGCCCTTTATGTTGTCACCGAGCCACTCGAACAAGTTATTCCACAAGTGTAGCTTGTGTTCTCTGGAACCGACTAAAACAAACCTGTCTGTCTGTCTGTCTGTCCCCTGGGAGTCAGTCTAGGGTCCCCCACGGCCAATTTTCTTTCAAAACTGCTACACCCGCACCGCACGCAACAGGTCGATAGCCCTCGAGGAGGCGATCTTCATGGTCCAAACCATACCTAATGGGGTGCCCTGTGTGTGGAGTAGTCACGGTTGGCTGCCAGCATCCGCGAGCCGAGCAGCAGCAGTCGCGAAGTGGCAGGTCTAGCAGCAGCCCGAGGCCGGTGTCTAGTTTCAAGTGGAATCGGATTAATGAAATTCATGTTTGGGCAGCGTCACGCATTTATCTGTGCTGGGAGTGATCAGGTGGCGAAGGCTTTCCCCTCAGTCCCAGTCTCGCTTTCTCGCTCCCTCCCCCCCTCCCTCCTTCCCCCCCTCCCTCCCTCGCTCGCCCTCTCCCTCTCCCGCCTTCCGTCCCTCCCTCTCTCCATCCCTCCCTCCGCCCCATCCCTATCACGCTTCCCTCCTCTCTGCCCCTCAGCTCCCTCCTCTCTCCCCCTCAGCTCCCTCTACTATTCACCGTCCTCGAAACAAAAAAGTCACGACACAGCACCTTGAACCATTTGGCAGACAGCACCTGGACTGACACCATTCTACTAGGTTTTAGTGTTAAACACTCGGCCCTATACCCTTGACAGCGTAAGTTTGCCTTGCTTGACCTGACATCATTGTGGAACCCTTATTTTACACCTACCGACCACGGCAGACCGCGGTGAAAACCGGATTTTCCAAAAATATGCACTTGGGCACATTACGAGTAATTTTCAGCAAACAAACAGCAGTCTAGCAGTTCAAGATCACGAGCGCACGAGACGACGCAACGCCGACACAGACACCGCAGCACAGCAGAGCACATCATATATAGCATGCCATCATTGCAATGTCCAACCCAGCTACAGCATGCCGCTTGGTGTATCACGAACCCGAAGCAACCAACCTACGTGTGTAAACACCAGCAACGTTGGCGGGAGTGAGAAGGGTCCCGCTCGCGTAGTCGACCCTCCATTTATTATGAGGGTCGAGAACACAACGAGCGAGCACCGAGCAAGCACACACAAAGAGCACACAGCCCAACGCAAAAACCACATATCACAGCACACAGATCACCAGCATCCCAACTGCCAACTAAACTCCAGCCAAACTAGTTTGTAGAAAGCGCTAGCGAGATAGCCACGAACCCGGCGCGCTCTGCGGTCAGAGAGCTCGTGCTCTCATATCGCTCGTCGCGCTCTCGCTCCTGCTCTGTCGCCCTGAAGTCTCTAATTTTGCGATTTTTGTTTTTCCTTTTTCCCTGGTAGCGCATGGCCCGTGAGGTATCATACAAACTGCCAGGCTAAGACACATATATATGATACGGGTATAAAGCACTCGTAATAATATGATCTATGATATGATATGATAGGATAGGATATGATATGATATGATATGGTATGATATCATACGGTTCCTGCGATGCTCTGTCTTCGGAAGCCCATCTCTCGATATTTCGATATTTCATGCTGGTATTCAATATTAAAAATTAGAGTTGATTATATATTTTCTGGATTCGGGGAGACGAAATGGATACCAGGTACGTTTTTTTATTAATCATCCAAGGGTCGTCTGGAAATTTGGAGAAATTAGATTCGATTTAGGCCAAAAATGATCCGGATTTTTGTGACAAACCTAAATACTTGAAATAAGACATCAAAACCCATAAATGGTTACGAGTACACACACTTGTGGAATATAAGCACGCCAACCCGTTCCTTGTGGCCGTGCAATAACAATTCCACAAGTGTAACTTGTGGTCTCTGGAACGGATTAAAAAAAGCTGTCTGTCTGTCTGTCTGTCTGTCCGATGAGAATCAGTCTGGGGTACCCCACGGCCAAATTTATTTCAAAACTGCTACACCCGTTCCGCACGCAACAGGTCGGTAGTCCTCGAGGAGGCGATCGTCATGGTCCAAACCATACCTAATGGGATTCCCTCTGTGTGTTGAATAATCAGGGTTGGCTCCCAGCATCATAAACGGAGTGGCGGGCCAGCGATTGCCGAGCAGCACCCAGGCCAGTGCCTAATTTCAAGTTGAATCGGATTTCATCTGTGTACGAACAGTCTTTCCAAGCCACACCTTTCTTCTTCCCTGCCGCCCTCCCTCCCTCCCCCCCCCCCCCCCCCCCCCCCCCCCCCCCCCCCCCCCCCCCCCCCCCCCCCTCCTCCCCCTCACGTTGTGTCAAATTTCAAAATAATACCAAGACAGGTCGACTCGAGCGCACTCGGCGCGTCGCCGCCAGACCAGAGGCAGCCAGCGTGGCTTCCGACGCTTGGGTTATACCGGCTGTAGTTTGGCGCTGGCGTATAGCACACAGACACAGGCAGAGCATACCAATACCTGAGGCAGTTCAAACGCTGCTTATTTTATGCCAACAACAATGAGCAGTAGAGGCAGGTAGAGGGCAGGTATCCAGACCGCTCGGTATCATAGCTGCTGCATTGCACATACAGCTCTGTCCCGTAATATAGGAACTTTTTAATGTAGTTACGTATTAATTTCAATACATTTCTTATATTTCGGGACGGAGTGGTACCAAGAAGAGCGTAGAGACAAGGAAGAATCAGACACCGCATCACCTCCAAATACAACGTGCATAGTAGTAGGAATGGCTGCGGTAATAACCACACCTCCCCCGATAAAAACACAAAAGCTTGACCCACGTCAAGAAGTCAGTCGCTGTGCTGAGTGTTCTCTCCTCCCGCGTGCATGTGACATCCACCCTCCGAGAGAGCCTATCTGACGAGCAAAGCTCATGCCTGATGATGGCACCGCTACTTTATACGCACGCACCTGGTATTTTATCGCACTGCATCTATCTGCGTACCGTATCTGCGTACAGCGTATCCGAGAGATTATTTTACGTTTTTGGCAGATTTTCCAGGTGCGTAGGTATGTTTGTTCATTGTGCGTGCGGATCACTTTGATTGCACGTATTATTTTTTTCGGATCATACGGTCCGGACCGTCCACCCAAAATGCAAGTGATTTCATTTCCCAACTATCATTTTCACACCGGGGAGGGGAGGGCCGTGCAATAATATTAATATTCTTGCAGCCGACATGCCGTCGTGCGTCGACTGCAAGAACTCGGACGAGCCAAGAAAATCCCGCTGTATATGTGCTTCATTGACCTGCAGGAGGCTTATGACTCCGTCGACCGAAAGTTGTTGTGGGTGGTGCTCGCACGCTTCGGCATACCAGAGAAGATGTTGACCGTTATCCGCCAATTCCACGAAGGCATGCGAGCTCGCGTGCGTACGGATGACGGTGAGCACTCTGAATGGTTCGATGTCACTCAGGGACTGCGGCAAGGATGTGTGCTGTCACCGCTTCTGTTCAATGTCTTCTTCGCTGCTGTGATACACGCCGTACTGACACGCTTCAGTGAGGACCCAGACATCTTGAGGTACCTGGTTCACCTCGAGGAGAACCTCGGGGGGGACGGAGTGAGGGAGGACCCATTAGCACGTGTACGGAGAGCAATATGGGGTATGCTGTACACCGACGATGCAGGTATTGTGTCTAAATCGGCGGAAGGGCTTGCGAAGATGATGACCGTTATTGTGACCGTTTTCGAAGCAGCTGGTCTCACCGTATCCGAAAAGAAAACGTAGACTATGCTGCTGCGGACACCAAACCAAGCACTCCGGACCTCACCGCTCGTCATCGAAGCAGCGGACCAGAGGTATAAACAGACGATGCAGTTTTTGGACCTTGGTGGTCTTGTCGTCGCAAGCGCGGACATTATGCCAGAGATCAAACGACGCATCCGACTCGCATGGGCATGCTACAATCGGTTCAAGCGGGAGCTGTACGATATGGAGGATGCCCCGTTCACTCTAAAGGTGCGCATGCTAAAGGCCGAGGTGATGGAGACACTGCTGTATGGGTGTGTGACGTGGACCCTTGACCAGGAGCGCTTCACTGAGCTCCGAACGGCACACCACAAACCTGGGCATCACAACAGCAGCTGAACATAAAAACAGCAGCTCATTCCCCGAAAAAACACTTTAAACTTCATAACTAATACTTCATAAAATACAACATATTAACGACCAAGAACAAGAATTAAAACGTTGATATAAAACAACAAAATATCACGCTCCCCACCCACAATGTTGTAAGGACGTAAGGACCTGTGATTACACCAACACGACCATACATAACCCCCCCGCCCCCCGTGCTCCGTTCGAAGGGTCTGCTATGCAGTGATCAAGGTTCAATAATGACCCTAAGGCAAGCCAACAATGAGTCACCCGCCCCCCCCCCCGCCCTCTCCCCCCGCCCCCTCCGACCCCCCCCCCCCCCCCGCCCCCCGGCCCCCCCCCCCCCCCGGCGCGCCCCCCCCTTCCCCCGCCCCCCCCCCCCCCTCCCCCCCTCCCCTTCCCCCCCCCGCACCCCCCACCCCCTCCCCCTACTCCCCTCCCCCCCCCACCCCCCCCCCACCCCCCTACCCCCGTTATCCCCCTATCCCTCGTTCACCCCTGTTTCGCCCGTCCCAATCCTCGTGTCTAACAACACATTTTTGTTGATATAGATGTACTTCGATACTTTACCAAAATCAATTACTGTCTTCCTCTAATTTCTGGTTATTATAGTATCAGTTTGCGCAGAATTGGAATCATGGGATAGCCCCTTCGGTTTACATTGTCCCTGCTGACCCGGGTAGTATCCAGAGTGGAGGTCACTGAACCAAATCCTTTTAACGAGTGAAAAACAACATTTTAAACCACGCGTCCGCGAAACGGGCTTATTATAAAAACGTATCAGTAGTAACTACCAGCTCTCAGTACACACGGAAAACTACACCATACCACAAAATAACACATAGAAACAAAACATTTCTACGCCATGCTCGCAAAGTTTTGAGTATCTACTATTCAAATCGTGTTTTGAACCTCACTAGCTGACCGTTATTTATTAATTTAATTTTATTTTAATTTCCTCCTACGGATCATGGTTTTCCCAGCGCCGACAACGCCACCCGACCATCTCATGTCGCTACGCCAAGCAGCCTGGTTGTGTGCAGTTGCCCACAAAACCGATAAGGTACAGGTCCAGCCAATAAACGTCAATTATTATTTTTTTTTTGAAACCGGGATTTCTTGCAGCAAAAACCAGCCCCTCACAATCGTATTGGGAACATGCAGCAGTCTGCTTTTCGTTCTGTTCACTGGCGCCGTTGCTCCCCACTGAAACCCTCCAATGACACACCAACGCCCCGGGCGAGTCTCAAACAAAGTCACGCATATAGCCTGCTATGATAGTTGGTTTTTGGCCTTTGTCCCGTTCTAGAATTTGGAGATGAGAAATTTGATGGCACCGCGGCCACCGCATTTTATCCTGCACAGCCGTGTTACGTCAAAGGGTGGGGTGGGGGCCGTCCCAGGCAGTCGCGGGCTGCGCCAGTTTTAGGTCAATTTTCACGGTCACTGTCGCCGGTCTTGGAGTAAAACCTTAACGAAAATCTGCCCAAGATTGATACGTTCAGTGCGCGGATGTGTAACAGCCAGTGGAAGGTTTATACCAGTGGTGCGGTCGCACTTTTTGATTAATATCAATTCGACCGCCGCAATCGGCTTGAGACGTACCTGCAAAAACCAAAGACAAATGTGTGTACTAAAAAAACAACGCTGTTTTTTTATGAGTTGAAGGAGCTGGGACACAAAAAGTTTTACTCGGAGCGGTTTTTGATATTTTTTTTGCAATATTCGTACGCCGTTACGGTGAGAAGTACTGGCTTCACCATTGCTGCAGCTACAAAAATAAACTTGGCCATAGTTATGAGAAATAACCAAATCCAATGTCATTGGAACCACATTTTTCAAACTCAGCGGACTTCTGTCGCGGGTGCCGTTTAGCAGGTTCTAACGAAAAACTTGCATTGCCGTTCATGCCCCACATGTTCTTATTGTTGAGAGCCCCACAAAGGAGCCCATTAGCAGGTGTCCGCGCACTTTTCGGTATTTAGCTGTGAGGGCCTGTGAGTTTAGGAAGCGGATATTGCGGGATATCGTACAAAAATAGAGGGTTTGGTGCCTCCCAGGTTTTCGATTTTTTTGGCAGGGGGGGGGAAAAATGGCCCAAAAACGATTTCATGTCTGGGCACTGCAACACAGGTTGCAAGCTCTCAAAGACAGCATCATAATGCGTGAGAGCCGTTTTAATGAATGAACGACCATCCGCAAACGACGCCTCCTCTTTGCGGGGGGCGTACAGCGCACGACCAATGAGCGGCTGACCCGGCGGGTGATGTTTGGGACGATCGCCGGTGGGACGAACCCGGGGCCTGGCCGACCAGAAAAGAACTGGGCACAATGTCTAGCAGATGACCTCAGGGTTTTTCGAGCGACAGAGGGCTCCACAGAAAGCTCCCCTTTACTGTTCGGAGCAGAGACGGTACTATGGCCGAGGGCGGCTAAGAAGAGGGGGGTGTGGTATCGGGGGGTCGTTGAGGCGGCGGACCATTTCATGGCGAGGTGGCACAGGGCCGAAGCGGAGAAGAGCTGGCTACGGTATGCAGCTGAGGACGCCAAGAGAGGCGACAAGGAGAGGGGGGGGGGGGGCAGGGGCGACCGTACTGATACAGCTGTCGACGAATGCAGAAACGAAATGGTAGATTGTGCGGCAAGGTACCCGCTCGACTAGTCCTTGAATTCTATTATTTGTTTCCTGTTGATTTGTTCACTGGGGGGGGCGCGGCAGAGGTAGTACCGGCTTTTGACACTGTTTTTGTTTTTAGAGTGGGAATGAGATGGCAGAAGGTGTGACATGGTCCCCGTATCGGTTTTTATAGCAGAGACGGGAACCTGTTATTACCATCGCCTTGAGCTTGCCTTGAGAACGATTTTTCTCTTTTCCTCTCTTCTAGTGTCTTTTTTCTTGCTTGTTTTTGCCTTGTTTCTCCCTTTGTTTCCTCCCTATGCCGGTGTCTTCCTCTTTTTCATGTTGCCTCGCCCGTGCAGCAGTTGTAGCTGTTCCTCTTGGGCATGTGTGTTTTTCTGCTTGGGGCACTTCTGTCTCCCTGCGTCATTTGCGTCATTTGTATTCTGTTTCATTTCATAATTCGCTTTTATTTGTCTTTTTGTTCTTATTTTATTGTTCCGCTCGTGTCGTTGTGTTCTCGTACCTAGTACGTCAAGCATCTCACTTGCTTTACCCATTCATTTGCGTTCATTTTGTTTTGTTTTTTCTCTGTTCCACAGTCTCTGACCACATAATTTGTACCTCTCTAGGATTGGGAATCAGGACAGGCACTGGGTGTACTGACGTGGTTGAGTAGAAATAACGGGTTTAATGTGAAGACAACAACAACAACAACAACAACAACAACAACAAGTGTAACTTGTGGTTGTCTACTGTAGAACCGATTAAAAAAAAGGGCAACTGCCAAAATCAGGTATACCTGATCAATTTGAGCCAAAATCAGGTATATACTAAAACCAAGTAAAAAACGCACGCCACGAACGGTGTTTTTCAGGACTTTTTGGCTGTGAGAAATAATCAAACATATTTTTGAATTTGCGCCTGAACAGCAGAATGATAGCGAATGTGTGTCCTCCAAACTCTATACGTATAAATGTTGTATGTTATTTTCAGTACGGGTATTAATATATGTCGTATGCTTTCATTGATTTCTTGATCACACTCACTCCTACGACGTGTATTTCCGTATTCTTGTACCAGGTACGTATTATATGACAGATGTGTGTAGTCGTAGCCACATTGATAGCATACGAACAAAATATCGAGTTTGTTTGAGACTCTGAACTGCTCGCTTTCCGTACCGTGTCAGCAAACAGCAGTATGTAATATATTACAACAGGTTCATTGTGCTGTATGCGCGCGTATGATATGTTCTGTAGTCGTTGTGGCGGGTCGTATGTACGTAATGTGGTGATATCTTCGTGTCGGGCGTATAGGAGACAGTGTACGTATGGCCTCTGATTGGCTCAAAATTCGCCAAAATCAGTTGAAAGCTAACCAAAGTAGACAAATCTAGGTGTACCTGGCCATTTCATGCCAAAATCAGGTACGATGTGAGGCTGGCCAATGAGAGGTGTCCTAGCGTGTGATTTGTACTTGGTTTTAGTGTAGTACCTGTTTTTGGCACCAAAGGGACCAGGTGTACCTGATTTTGGCTAAAGCCCTAAAAAAACTGTCTGTCTGTCTGTCCGATGAGAGTCAGTCTAGGGTCACCCACGGACAAATTTCTTTCAAAACTGCTTCACCCGTACCGCACGCAACAGGTCGGTAGCCCTCGAGGAGGCGATCGTCATGGTCCAAACCATAACTAATGGGGTGCCCTGTGTGTGGAGTAGTCAGGGTTAGCCGAGCAGCAGCAGTCGCGGAGTGGCGGGTCTAGCAGCAGCAACCGCTCGCCCAAGGCCAGTGTTTAATTTCAAGTGGAATCGGATTATTAATGAAATTCATGTTTGGGCAGCGTCACGCATTTATGTGTACTGGGAGTGATCAGGTGGCGAAGGCTTTTCCCTCAGTCCCAGTCTCACTTTCTCGCTCCTTCCCTCCCTCCCTCCTTCCCACCCTCCCTCGCTCGCCCTCTCCCTCTCCCGCCTTCCGTCCCTCCCTCTCTCCATCCCTCCCTCCGCCCCATCCCTATCACCCTTCCCTCCTCTCTGTCCCTCAGCTCCCTCCTCTGTCCCTCAGCTCCCCCCTCTCTCCCCCTCAGCTCCCTCTCCTGTTCACCGTCCTCGAAACAAAGATGTCACGACACAGTACCTTGAACCCTTTGACAGACAGCACCTGGACTGACACCATACTACTAGGTTTTAGTGTTAAACACTCGGCCCTATACCCTTGACAGCGTAAGTTTGCCTTGCTTGACCTTACATCATTGTGGAATTGTCGAATGCATTTGGCGAAGTTGTACAATCATTCATCATAAAGGGCCCGTATTAACGAAATAAATGAATCGACTCGAACTTTTATCTGATTGGTCAAAACATGAATCGCCGGGAAGACATTTGTACTTCGGGGCATGAAAAAAAAATATTTTGACGGAGATACGAGGAAAAAATACGAATCTTGAAGATCCTTATTATATATTACGCTTCGGTGGTGAATGGTGGTGATGATGATGATGATATCGTTTGAGATCTTCACGACTATGCCGGTTTCGGTATGTCCCGCGGGAGACCGGCTCTACCGGGCGCCACCCGACCCCGATCGGCTCCGCACCTGTGCCCCTGCCGCCCGCAGCGGTGGCAACGGCCGCAGCGGCGGCGGCGGCGGCGGCTGATTCTAGTAATAATTGGTTACGAGTACACACACTTGTGGAATAAGCACGCCAACCCGTTCCTTGGCCGTGCAATAATTAATAATATATTAAAGGGCTACTATTAATACCTACCGTGCTATTAATTGCTCGGCGTGTGCCTTGCAATATTATATCATCAGCTCAGGTCGTCGTGCTGATGATGTTGTTCGTAATGATGATGGGCTCGCTTGCACCAGGACCACATCTTGATAGCTACATACATATCATATACATATGTATGATATGTGTGTTGTCTTCACATTAAACCCGTTCTTTCTACCCAACCACATCATCAGTACACCCAGTGTGTTCCCTGTCCTGATTCCTAATCCTAGAGAGATACAAATTATTAATATGTGGTCACAGACTGTCAAACAGAGAAAAACCAAAACAAAATAAACGCAAATTAATGGGCAAGGCGAGTGAGATGCTAACGTACCGGGTACGAGAACACAACGACACGAGCCGAACCGAAGAATAACAACAAAAAGACAAATAAAAAAACGAATTCTGAAACGAAACATAATACAAATGACGCAGGGAGACAGAAGCGCCCCTAGAAGAAAAAACACATGTTGGTTTGGAGTCTTCAGTATGACAGTTACGAGTCAGTTTGGTGTCGGTTCGGGCTATTAAACTTTTGTAGGTTACACCGCATTTTTGTCTTTTGGACCTGGGTGTGAAAGCTCCTGGACTCCTGAGGGCACTCCTCGTTGCCCCTACCCTGTGGGACGACTAATAATACAATGACTTGAAGCCAACACGCCACAGGAGTACGAACACTCTAGAGTCTCGGCGAGCCTCATGGGGGCTAGGTGGGTGACCTTCGAGCTCAAGTATTAGATCAGGGCCTTGCTTTCGCGAGCTGAGAAAGTGCAGCGGAGGAATGATGCTCACGATTTCGAAGCAACCAAGAATGCGAAGCGCAGGAGGAGTCCGGTGGGAAGCAACAGCTAACCATCGCTGTGGTGCAGCAGGGAGGGATGTTATACCACCATCGTCGGAACCGTCCGATGGTGACTGTGGGAACCGGGAGGGGAATGCCATAGGTGAGGGGTCTTTCAACACGCACGGCTGTCCGGGTTACCGGTGTTTTTGGAGACTTTAATGGCACTTAGGAGAATGCTTTGACGCTGGGCAAGGAGACCGTGTTTGAGGTGGTGGATGATCCCGCAGGTTCGATGCTCGCTAGAGTGTCGACGTCGTCAACTACTGCTGCTGTATGTGTGTACAGCAGTACGTAAAGCCCTACGGTGGAGCAGTTGTAGGCAAGGTGTAGCAGCAGCTTACGTCCTACGTATGGTGGGAGTATAACCTTACGTACCCCTGCCTGTGTGGAGGGGGGACGGACGTACAGCAGCAGCTAAAAAGCCCTACGGCCTACCAGTTCGTTAGACATCCCCCTTCGTGTGTGGCGAGAGGGGGATTTCAAAGTCGTGCGACATGTATATGCCGTACGCGCTCCACTTCAGAGGTTGGTTGTGGAGGAAGCAGGTGTGGTGGTAATCGGAAACGAGGGGAACCATGTCTGCAGATACCGCGAAAAGTCGCACGGCCGCCAGCCGTGTGCACTTTACCTGGGGGGTTGTTTGGTGGGGTAAAGTCGCGCCGCATAATAGCCGCGTGCATTCTGCTGCTGGAAAATCAGCGGGGGCAG
>MEHQ01000226.1:0-15842 GCA_008828725.1 Saccharina japonica | reverse complement strand
CGCCCCCGGTACAATCTGGCGCATTTCTTGATCGCATCGATGACCACGACCGTGGCGACAACACGTGAATCACAACGCAAGGCCACCGGGACAACAGCCGCGCCCACGCCTAGAGACCATAGCACAGCGTACCCCGGCGGTGGCGCCTCAAAACCAATCATGGCGGTCGCAATCCCAACTTTTCAACCAGCTCAATGCTCCGACCCGACCAAGAACCGAGTGATCGACACAAAAACAGCAGGATACGCTCAAGACTTCCATAGCACAATCGCCGTCGCTGTCTCGCCCGTGGCGTTTCATGGGTCCCTACGCCCACCCAAGATACTCTGACAGCGATAGCTTCCTGGCCTGCGCCGCCAAATGAAAAAACGTGCTGGCGGTGGTGCGCACGCGCCGACGCATGCCTTCACTCTCGTCTACTCTCGTCGGATTTTGACACCTGGGCGTTGTTAGACGTGCTGCGTTATTTCGATTTCAGAAACATTTGAACGAGCGACTCACCTTTCCCGATAGGACGCAAAACATTAGTTTTTGCGAAATCAAATCCGTACTGGATTTTACTTTCCAAAATGTTTTGTACGATCTTCGTCAATATTCATATGGGCCATAATGTAGCAAATTAGCTACGTGTGAGATATTGCTATTAAAAGTGTCGTGTTAATACCCGTAACATCATAGTTATACGGTACCGGTGTACCGGAATGTTATAAAGCGTGATTATTTAAGGCTTGCAGTATGTACAGTAATATTAATAAAATGGTCTGGTTTTTTGTAGACTATAAAGCAGTAGTGATTCCTCTATAGGGCCTGTTGAGTAGTGCCGGCTGCCCGCTATGGTGCCTGCGAAATCACTTGGCACAGATGGGATGATTAACCAGTGTGGCATTGTGCCGAGTAAAATAGTGCCGGTTGCCGCTATGTTGCCGGTATTGTTGGCTGGCGCATACCGGCACTATAGAGAGACCGGCACTACTATATAGCTTCTACGATAGAGGTGCACCAACCATTGTTCTTTCTGAGCTCATTGTTCATCGGGTACGTATGTAGCACTTTTGTTTTCCTCCGAAAGCAGTTTTTGACTTACTATTACTATATATATTACTTACTATTAGTATAGAGAACCTCAAGTGAGGAGCCTCAGAGAAAACAATGGTTGGTGGCATGCGTCATCTTCAACATCAACCCTTGAAGTTTATCTAAGCTCAACTCCAACCGTTTCACAATGCCTGCGTGATGTCTGCCCCCTTTTCGGTTCGCGCGGAACAGGTGACGGTGACCGATAGCGAAGGCCTCACCGGCACGGAAACCCTCACCATGATCGTCGGCGAGCCGTTCTCCTTCGAAATGGACCCGAAGTCGGGAAAATGGGTGGTGGGCGACACTATTAAGGTGGGAAAAAAAACGAAAAAAAAAATCGGGACGAAACTACTCTATTAAAGTACCTGGTACGCAAAAGCTAAAAACGGGTTGTGGGAACGACACTAATTAAGTACGCAAAAACGAAAAATTGGGTATGGTCCGACATTGCTGAGGTACACAAAAACGAGAAGAAAAAAATATATGGACGACACTACTGTACGAAGGGGCGAATAAACGAAAAAATAGTCATAAGCGACACTATTGAGATGCGCGTGAACGAAACATGGGCGGTGGGCGACAAATATTAAGGCGCACAAAAACAAAACAAAAATGTTGTGGAGGCGGCATGCGCAAAAAAAGGTTTTCTTGAAAAAAAAGCAAAAACAGAATCTTGGGTGGACACGAAAAAACAAAAAAGTACTCCGGGCGGGGCTCGAACCCGCGACCCGAAAACTGGATTGTGGACGAAACTATTCAGGTGCGCAAAAGAGAAAAATAGGTTGTGGGCCACACAATTAATGGACAGAGAAACGAAAAATCGCACCTTCCGCTTTGATCACTCATGAACATTCCTTCCCCGGAAGAAGGAAAGAACACTACGTACGGGAAACCAAATGCTTTCGCGCGTCGCTTGTTTGACTTGTGTCTGCCTTGTGTTTAACTTGGCGACAGTTCGACCTCACCCTCGCCAAGGATTCCGCCGCCCCCGACAGCATCACCTGGGCTTCTTCCATCGAGCACTGCACGACCAACTCGTGAGTGCCACACCATGACGAGATGGATACAGCAGAGGCCGACGCAAAAGAAACCCTCCACTCAAAATAAAGACAGATTATGTTGAGTGATAGCCGATGATAGCCTAGTTTTATCATTGTTCTTGTTGGTATTAAATTGTTGGTTTGTTTTCTGCCCGTCAATGTGCAGGAAGCAGCATTAGCTTAGGGGTTGGCCAGCATGGTTTCGTTGCGCTTGCTTGGTAGCTCTTCGTGAGTTAAGTTGTTTCGGTTCGTGTTGAGTGGTAATTCCTTTCGTTTTATTTTATTTGGGCGCGTGTATGGCTTTGTGTTTCGGATCGTGATCGCTGCCGTTTCATTTCATTTTGTTGACGAGTCGACGCATACACCACGCCCCAGCTTGATTTTGTTGCACATAATGCTTCGTGTATATCAATATTTTTCGGTTCGTGTATTGACTTTGTTTCGGTTCGTGTATGATTCTGAATCGTTTCGTTTTATTTTTTTCGGTTCGCATGTTCGCATATAGTTTAGTTCCGGTTCGTCGTTTGTGCCGTTTCGGCTCGTGTTCGTAGGGCTACTATGAAATCACTTTAACGACAGCCGCCGACATACACTCAACGAACTGAAGACTTTTTTTTCAACCGATCACCCGCAATCAAAACTACAACGGATTCCGATATAGCAAGCAACTCCCTGGAGAATCACACAAAGAGCTGAGCATGTTTCGGTTCGTATATGTTTACGTTTCGGTCCGTTCGTGATTTGTGCGGTTTCGTTTCGTTTCGTTTCGGTTCGTTTCGTTTTTTTTGCGATTCAGGTGCACGGGAAAGACCGGCTGCCACTTGCACAGCCTCAGCAAGGTGGACACGGCGAAGGACGACATGTCCGGGTCGGTCGTGCCTATTGCGCACGCCCTTCCATCTAAGGCGAGACTCCTCTGCGTTGCATCCTCCTATCGCTCACCGTTGGGGTTGCCTGATGCTGACGTTTTTTTTTAGAGTTCCATGGAGAGCGCCATACACAGCTATCGCCGCCGGATTTTTTCTTGTGTGTCGTCGGCTCTTTGTTGTGCTGCTAGTATTGTCGGTTCCCGAGACGCGTGCTACGATAGAGGTGATGTACCGTTTTTTGGCTTTTTGTTCTCGGAATGACGGGGGGCCTCCTTAACCCATTCAGAACTCAAAATCAAAGTCCTCACTAATTTCAAGTATTTTGTCCCCAAATACGGGGGACCAGTTCTTAAGGGATTATAACCCAAAATCAGCGGATTTTCATTCTTGTGGTGCCCTGTTTTTCGTTGTGTACTCCGGCCATGGGCATAGTTCATCGGGTACGTATTAAGCACTTTTGTTTTCCTCAAAAATCATTTTTTTTGGGGGGGTGAGGTATAAGAACTCCTTAAGTGACCACCCTCAGAAGGCAAAACCTTAACATGGTGCACCTCTACCTTAAGGTAGCATGTGTCCCGCCCGAAGTGTGGCAACCCTCTGTTGTCCTGTGGTCGCTGGTAGTTAGACCACAAGCATTGTTTGATAGGACTTGGCTACATCCGTACCGCCGGCGTTTTTACACGCGGGACCGAATATGATGTTCAGAGGCCAAAAAAGAGGTGGAACTATGAACATGAACAGCATCGTCCCCACATGTGGCAACCTGGCGCCCGCTGAGTTAAACGTGGGGGGGGGGGGTACCTTCAGTAGTATCTGAAATCTTCGTATTGTTGTGTTTTGCCATCCGACATGATGAGTTTCAACGTTGATCACTCATAAACATTCCCCGAAACCTTCAACATGGTCCATTTGGTCGACGTCATTTTAGTTCGTTCGACGAAAAAAAACCCGACAGGTCGTCAGGTTACGGCTCAGATGACGTTCGACAGTAATGCCGTGCTTTATACTGCTATTAATATACTAAAGGATTACAATAGTCACCGGTATGGTAGTAATACTACTGCTGTCCTCGGACATGTTTGACATGGCCCATCGGTCGTCGTAATGACAAAAGAACAAACAGGCCGCTCAAATGTCATTCGGCGGGGCCGCGCTTCACTGCAATTACCGGTCACAGACTAAAGAAGGCTGCACAAAAGTTACCGGTCTGGTATACTACATAGTTGACGTGGCCCATCGGTCGTCGCAATGTTTCTTCGTTCGATTATGAAAAAATGGCAGGTCATCATCTCGGCGCAGATGATTTTCGGCAAGGTCGTCCTTGACTACGAGTGGCCGACGTCGGCTAAGACTCGCACCGTCACCGTGACGTCGGTCCCCGCTGGTCTCTCCGTTTACTACGACGACCAGGTGCGGTATGTTGGTAGTCGGGGGACATCTGGCGTACATCCCCGGGTTTCCTATGTATGTCGATGTTGATCTTGCGGCGGTATTGGCATTTAGAGTAATGCTGTTTGCTGCTGGGGGGATCATCGCCCAGAGCAGCAGTCTTTTCTAGCAGGGCTACCAGGTAACTCGTGTATCCCAGAGGTTACTTTTCATTTGTGTCGGTGAGGTTGAGCAAAAACATAACATCAAGTACAAAAGGGGCGCGTGCTACGGTGTATAGAGGTATATACTGTACCGTTTTTTGGCTAAAATGATGTCTGAATGATCGGGCTCCTTAACCCATTTAGGACTGCAGTCCCAATGTGGGGACAAAACACTTGGAGGTAGACTGGAATATGTATTGCTAGACAGTGCAGTTCTAAAAGGGTTAACCCAACATCGTCGGAATATCATTTCTTGTGTTGCAATATGTTTCATTGTATGCTTACGCCATGGGATTGTTGTTCCTAGTGGGGTAGAACTTATATGGTTATCCTCCAAAATCTTTTTTTTGGGGTGAGAGGTATAGAGCCCCTATACTATAATCAAGACAATCAAGTCACCACCCTCAGAAGGCAAAAGTGGTGCACTTCTACCTTCAGATAGCATGCATCAAGGAGTATTTGTAGTAGCTGTACCCACGTTTTTGGTGCTGGTTATTTTTTTGCATTTGTTTTGTTAGCAACATGGTCAAGGGACCCAGCCCACTCTGGCTGGAACGACAGCAGTCTGTGTGTGATACCCGGTGCCCGTTAAATGTGCACATCACAGAACGTCACGTTAAGTGTCCACATCACAGAACGTGACGCACAACGAGTATTTACATTTTAAAGCACACCGAAGTGTTCTTGCCAGGGCTGTGAGCAAGACATTCCTTGTCCGAGCTTGACGCAGTATGGATGGGCCGCACCACCACACTGCAGTATGTTTCGCTAACATCTACGAGGTAGTCGGAATGCTCCTCGGGTCAAAATGCCTCCCTATTTTCTCAGATATCAGTTTTGACTTACTGATAGTATGGAGCTTTTCAAGCGAAGCCCCCCCAGAAAAGTTACGTAGGGGTTTCAATATCTCTCGCATCAAGGTCTACTACAGTAGTAGGTGTAACTGTACCTATGAGTTCTACGGAGATTGGTGTAGCGGTGTTGTATTCGGAGTTCCAATGTGTATTTCGGAAGTTTTCGGTTTGGTGGATGATGTCGCTCTCGACGACTCTCTTCTCTTCGAAGAATACATGATTGACACTTGGTTGCGATTTTTTTTCTTCTGAGTGCACGATGGTGGCTCCTGGCGAACGCATGCCCCATGCCCATCGTACTGACCAACGCACCTCCTTCGCATGAAACTATCCCTCATCGTAATTCGTGTCTGACGTCCGTGTTTGTCTTTTGTCTTGTCTTGTTTGGTATTGTCTTGTGTCCGATCGTGTCGCAGACGTGCCAGTACACCCCGTGCATCGCGTCCTTCATGTCCAATTACCCGGCCTCCTTCGGCGTCGGCTCCATCCAGTCCACCAACATGAAGGTATACACTCGTACAAATATACAGCAGGGGTCCCTCAATAAGGCGGTGGTGTGCCAGAGAGAGCAATATGACCGCCTTATAGAGGGAAGCCGCCTTATTCATTCCAGGTTATGAGTGCTATTCCCCAGGCGCGGCGAGCGATTTTGACCACCTTATATTGGGATACCGCCTTACTCAGACTGCCTTATTGAGGGACCCCCACTGTAGGTGAAAGCGTAATGAATGGTAGACACATGCTGCTACTACCCGTAGGGGTGCGTATTGTTTATTGGTTTTCCCGGGGTATTCTTTCACTCCAGATTTGTTGGGCCCTGTCTTGTTGCCACGGACTAGACTACACGTAACGATGAGTAAATGTGATATCGACAATAATCACAACAAACACCAAAAACAATAAAATTATTAATTATTAATTTTTAATGGTTTTTGGTCTGGTTTTTTTTTTTTGTTTGTTTTTTTTCTTCTTTGTTTTATTTTTTTTTATTTTTTTTTTCTTTTTATCCCTGGCGACGATATCAGTTAGTACCATCCATGTACTCGTAGTTCGCCCATGCCCAATGATCGTTCTTTCTCCCATACGTATATAGGTCTACGAGTTCCGCAAATGAGATCCCAATGATGTCGCCCGTAACCTAGGCACGATCGCTCCCCCCCCAACTTTGGACATACCGACCGACCTACAGCCCTTCCATGCCCGGCGATTTTTTTAATCTCATGCGTAGGTCTACGAGTTGCGCAAATGAGTTCCCAACGATGTTACAACCCGTATCCGTTTCCATGCTCAACGATTGATTGCTGTTTCTTCGTGTGTAAATCTACGACTTCCGCAAATGACTTCCCAACCACGACACACCCGTATCCGTTTCCATGCCCAACGATTGATTACTGTTCTTCCGTGTGTAGATCTGCGAGTTCCGCGAATGTGTTCCCAACGATGGTATAAGATATCACCCGTATCGTTTTCCAAGCCGAACGATTGCTGTTTTTGCCATCCATGTGCAGATCTACGAGTTCCGCAGGTGGAAGGTGATCAACTCCGATAACTCTACGGACATTTCTCAGCAGGCTGCTCTCAACAACCAGATGGTGAGCACAAGTCAACAGAAAAAAAAACGTGTTCAGTCTTCTACAGCGACAAGGGAAATGCGCGCGTAAGATTAAAAAAACACATTGAGGGTCACGTTAACTAACCCTTTGACCACTGCCAAAAAATTCCCATTCCACTGTAATTCTAAGTAGTGTGTTTCCAAAACGTAAGTATAACAGTAGTTTTAAACGGATTAAGGTTAGACGTGTGTTGCGCTCTATATGCACAAGCCGAGGCAAATGCATCCGTTGAATTATTCGTCTCCACTTTTGTTGTTTATCTAATCTTTTTGTTTCTTTGTTGTTCTTTTTCTTTTTTTTTTTTTTTTTCCTTTTGGTTTTTTTTTTTTTTTTTTTTTTTTTGTTTTTTTTTTGTTATTTTTTTTTCTTTTTTTTTTTATTTTTTTTGTTTTTAATGTTTTTTTTTTTAATTTTTTTTTATTAAATAAAGTCGGTTACATTAGTTGGTTCAGTACGCCCTCACTTTTTTGCATGACTACTAACTATTCTGGGCGTAAATATTATGATCGTTTGGACTCCATGTGTATACTTCAACGGTTAGGGCTGCGTGAGTTGGCTGGAATTAGTTGGCTGGCCTTCGCCAGCCGACTATATGGCTTAGCTGGTTAGTCGGCTTGCGCTATTTATTTGGCTTCATCATATATGCATACAAAACTGTGATTAAATAAACGCCAACAGCCTTCGGTATTGCCATCGCTGGAATTAGTTTGTTGGCCTTTGCCGGGCAACAAACTTGCTTAGCTGATTGGTCGGCTGGCGCTATTTATTTGGCTTTATCATATATACATACAAAAACATGATAAAATAAACGCCAACAGCCTTCGGCATTGCCATCGCTGGAACTAGTTGGCTGGCCTTCGCAGCCAACTAGCTGGCTTAGTTGGTTAGTCGGCTGGCGCTTTTTACTTGGCTTCATCATATATGCATCCAAAAATCTGATAAAACAAACGCCAACACCACCGGCACTGTCGATGGCGATGGGTTTTGATGAGCGAGTGGTCTCCCGGGAAAATACGCACCCCGTAACAGATAAACCTTCCATAAACAAGGAAACCTAAAAAGAGTCAGATAACTGGCACCGCTGCAACTAACGATACTACATGGCCAACTAACACCTAGCTGGCGATTTGTAGTCACGCAGCTCGCAGCCCCGCCCAACCCTTGATGATTTTTGCTATAACTTATGCTGGTTGCATGCACTTTCGCTCGCTGACCGGCTTGTTTTTTTTGTCTTGCTCGGCCTTGTGTCGCCCATGAAACAGTCGAATTCGCGCTATAAACATGGTCGGTTGAGTCTGCTCATGAGGTGCCGCTCGTTGCTTGTGGATAATCTTGCCATGTATCGTGCTGAAAATAAGGCATGAATCGTCCTCCCTATGGTTCACCATGTCATATCCTAAACAAAACAATTGATCAACTCACACTACACTACTTTAACTCGCATTCATTCTGTTATTGATTAATTTCACCCACGTATCCTCTTGTACTAGTTAATTAAAATTAGTAGTATTATTATTATCTTTGCCATCCGACAATATGTAGCAATTACTGTAGCTTTAACATCGACCACTCATAAAACACTCCCAGAGAAGAAAATCATGGGGAACAAAAAGAGCCCTACTCTGCATAAAGCCTACTCCCTTCGGCATGTACTTTCGGCTTGAGCTTTATCTGCTCCGGTTGCTGTCCTTACTCCGTATCAGTTCACCCACCCCTATGATATGTACCCTCTTGTTTGCTGGTTGCTCACACTTTCGCTTACTGCCTGTGACTTTTTTTGTTGTGTTTTGTTTCTTTTGCTCGGCCTCTTGTCCAGATCAACGCCGACGGCATGTCTGTCAAGGCTGAATACCAGATTAAGACGTCTCGGTTCAGCGGAAGCCTCTCGCCTCCGGTGCTGACGGCCGTCGGCGGCTACTACACTAAGTTGGCGGTGAGGAATGGGTCGCAATGTGTACTGTATTAGTATTATTCTTTCGTTTGACTGACAGAGAATGCGCAGCGCTTGTTCCTATTTTGCCATCCACATACTTACATTATTGACCTCTTACTACTGTCGAATACCAGGTATGCATTTGCTAATTTTGACTGGTATTTCCTCGTCACCTAGGTGTACGATTTGTTTACAGCGTTTGTGATATACATACGTGCATTTGTTGTTGCTGTTGTTGTTGTTGTTATTGTTGTTGTTGTTGTTGTTGTTGTTGTTGTTGTTGTTGTTGTTGTTGTTGTTGTTGTTGTTGTTGTTGTTGTTGTTGTATTTTTGTTGTTGTTATTGTTGTTGTTGTTGTTGTTGTTGTTGTTGTTGTTGTTGTTGTTGTTGTTGTTGTTGTTGTTGTTGTTGTTGTTGTTGTATTTTCTCCGGGGATATTATTCTACTCCAGAGTACAGTAAGGACATATGTGTGGCTCGCGTGTCATTTTTCAACTCTCCACGCCTGTGTAGTGTGCCAGTTTATAAACTCGGTCACTGACAAAAAATACAGTATAAAAAACAAGAAGCGAGAGAGAGGCCAACCATCTCTCATCAATCATCAATCCGTGGGACCGTATGAATGCTCCGACCCATTGGGGGAAGCACAAATGCGCCGCAATTATCCGTGAAACAATTGCAGTTGGCAACGTATCAACACAAATCAGGTTTTGCTACGAGTAAAGCCTACATACCCCTTGCTCCATCACTGACTGTAAAATTATCCCCTCACACGCAGCAGTCCTATTTTTTTCGCGTGTTCTACCGGCCTGCCAATACCGTCCTGTGCTGTAGCCACTTGGTGTTCCCACACACGCGATCAACCAAACAGTGCCCCGTCTGCCGCGATCGAAGTGAACTTTTCAGCCGAAGGCCAAAAAGCCAAACGTCTAATTATCTCTACAAACAACGAACAACAGATTATTCTCGAAATGGTTTGCAGATCTCTGAAAACCTTCTCCCTCGCTCCGTCTCTGCTGTCCTACTGCTGTAGGTGGCGTGGGACAACGTGTCCGACGAAGGCGTTGACATCATCCTCGTCTACGCCACGACGCCAGACCGGAACACCAACACCTACCAGAGCTCAAAGGCCGTGCTATCCGGCATCCATTCATCCACAGAGGTATGCGATATATCCCGGGTATCGTTAGTGGTGGATATCGTATCGAATTTTTCGATGTACCAAAATATCGAACTTTTGATGTATTGTATACATCGAAGGCGTTTTGCCCTATCATACATCTACGGGGTCAAGCCCCCAAAAGGTATTAATACCAGGGATACGGGTTGCGCGTTACACGTACGCTCGCGTTCGCAACTCTACGCGCCGTTCGCGAAATCCTTGCCCGTTCGCGGAAAAACAAAAATTATGCCCTGATGGGAAATGCCTCCTTATACTGGACAAACCAATTATTTCCTGGAAGGGGATGCTAGTGTTCCATCCCCTGTATTAACGTCTTTCAAGGTTTGCGGTTGCCGTTCGCCCTTTTGGCCAATTTCGTGCAAACGGGCGCCGCTCGCACTTTCTTCAGCCGTCGTAACATGCATGCCTGATACTTCGTATACGAAGTATATATATATGTGTATGCATGGTACTGTTGTAACATTGCGTCGTAGGTTAAATCGTATATAGTTTGGGATCAATGAGGCCTCCTGCTGCGATCAGCCGGAGACGCTCACCCAGGGTTACTACTCCCGCGTTGGTTGCCTAGCAATCAACGCGGCACCGCATTGGTTGCGCTTTTAATCGCCGGATAAGTGTTTCCGTCTCTCGGCCCCGCGCGCTGCCGTGTGCTGTGTGCCATGTGCCATGTGCCATGTCGAGCTTAAGAGTAGTGCCACCTTGTACGAGTAGGGGTGGCGCCTTACGTTCTGAGCTCCTTCTCTTACGCGAGTAGCTCAATATCCCATGCACCCAAAACGTGACTCCGAAGAAGTTTTGTTTGAGCAGCCCAACCATCTTTTCTATGGGCTATTACGGGGGGACCATAGTAAATACTAGTAAATAGTACCAAACATTGTTGGCAAAAATAGGAAAATATATAGATTTTCGTCTGTACCGTAGGTCCTATTTACTATGGCCTCCCGTAATCGTCTTTGTAAGAAAAAATTTTGTACACAAGTACAGGACATCTACTCGTAGTAAGAAGCAGGCCAATAAGAAGGCCAGGCTGAGATTTAGAGGAAAAAATAAAAAAAAGTTCGGAAGCCGATATTCTTGAAATTAATGTAGAAAGCACCCTCTCTCAAAAGAAGAAATCCAGCCTGGACCAGATTTCCCTCCCTCCTCTCCCTCCCTCCCTCCCTCCCTCCACTTACACGTCTCGGGTCCGCGCCGATCATGTTTGTTTCGTTTCCCACGCCCGTGCTATGTATATATATACAGCTCCTCGTGCCGGCTGGCGAATCGAACTACACCGTGTTCCTACGCTCCTACAGCTCCGCCAACAACACCATTTCCGCTAAGTCTTCTCAGTACGTGGTGGCCTCCGCTGCCAGCTTCAACCCGAAAAACCTTTGCAATGAAGAAATCCCAGCGGTTTCCGAGAAGAACGAGAAAGTGGAGGACGAAGACGATGAGGAGGGGGGGAAGGACGACTCGCCGCCGCCGGTTCCCATCGCGTCTGCGGTCCCGGGGATTATCCAGGTCAGCAGGGTCGATTCGGCGTTTTTATTTTTGTTCCTCTTGTGGCTACATTATATTTTGTGTGATGGCAACTTTTGCGTAGATAAAAAAGAAGGGGTTGTGAGAGGTTGGGGCTTTGGGGTTCATGGGGTTTTGTTTCTCTTGGTGGGGGAGAAGGACACACGAATCAATCAATCAGCTAGTCAGTCAATCAGTTCATCAGTCAATCAATCAATCAATCAAGCAAGCAGTCCATCAATCAAGCAATCGAGCAAACACTCAATCAAGCAACCAAACAACCAAGCAATCAATCAATCAATCAATCAATCAATCCATCAATCCATCAATCAACCACTGAATCAACCACTGAATCAATCAATGAGTCAGTCAACCAATCAATCTACCAAACAACTAATCGATCACTCAATCAATTAATAAATTAGTCAGTCACTAATTTAAGAACTTGCTCCGCTCACGTACTAGTTTTCTCGTCGGCTACACCCACCATACCCCCCCCCCCCCCCCCCCCCCGGGGTTTCATAACAAAGAAGGCGGAAGAATTCGACGTGGGCGGGGAAGGGGTGACGTTCCACGACAACAAAGCACCCAGTCGGCCACACAAGCATTCAACCAATGATTCAAAATCCCCAAGAGAGATTAAATAAGCATTTTCTTTGGCACACGATATAGTCTCCTCGCCGATAGCGCCTATCATACCCCCTAGAGGGTTTCCAACCAGAAAAGGCGGAACGTATCCAGCGGCGATTCACCCCAAAGATGCCCACAAATCAGCCAACCAACAACCCAGCCAATCGAACCATCAACAAGTGCTCGCATAGGTTTTCTGTTTCTTTTTGGTTTTCCTTGGTTTTGTCATTTCTGGGAATGTTTATGAGTGGTCAACGTGGAAGCTCGCGGTACTCATTGTCGGACGGCAAACGCAAAAATAATAGCCAGTAAATCGGAATCTTGAATCGTGATTTGAAAAAAACTTCCACACCCGTTTTTTTCTCCGTCGGTGATACTAACCCCCCCCCAGTTTATTTGTAATATTTAGAAACAACGTCATGAACGCCCAAATGTTGGAGGTGTCTCTATCAGGAGTAGGAACGGTGCTCCGTCTCGAAAGGGATGCGTGGTCAATGGTCAAATGACTAACGCAAGCAACAAATGAGTACGCCCCTCCCTCCCTGCCTCTCTCCCTCACGGGTTTCCTAACAAAACAGGCGGAAGACTTCGACGTAGGTGGAGAAGGGGTGGCATACCACGACAACACCACGAAGGACGAGGGTGCGACCAACTACCGCAAGGTATGATACGTACATACGCACTGGCACACGATAAGTTTTGCTCTCTCTCTCTCTCTGACCCGCAACTGCAATGTATGATACTACCGCAACTGCAATGTATGGTGTTTATGCACGCCATACGGCTTGCTCTCTCTCTCTCGCTCTGAACCAACTACCAGTACCTATGCCATACCAGGTATGGGCTTTTTGTGGGCTTGAATGAATCACCTCAAGGTGGGATACTACTGTAGCGTACGTCATAAGTCTTGCTCTCTCTCACGTGTTGAGCCAACTCCCGCAACGTATTAGACGCACCCCATAAGTCTCGTTCTCTCTCTCTGTCTCTCTCTGTCTCTCTCTTTCTCTCTCGCTTTGAATAAATTACCGCTACCTGTGCCTTACGTTTGGTTCTCTATCTATTCGCACCAACTACCGCAAGGTATGATATGACACTTGCACCGTTCGCCTTGCTCCCTCTCTCGCTTTGAACCCCAACCACCTACACCTACACCAGACAGCCAAGTTTCTTCTGCTCGACGCATGTTTGTTTTTGCTGAGACTACCGGGAAGTCGGTTAGATGACCTACTTCGTCACCCAACTACTGTGATAACTACCAAGTCAGTTATTAATAGTCGGCTTACGTCAGCTAGTTGGATTACTTCGAGTCCCACCTAACAACTATATATACCAAGTTAGTTTGTAAGTGTACTTCGCCTCCCAACGAATACCTACCAAGTTAATTAGTTGGCTTGTGCCAGATAATTGGCTTGCTTGGCCTCCCGACGAGTTACTACCAAGTCATGTGGTTGGCTTGTGCCAGATAAATGGCTTGCTTGGCCTCCCAACATATATATATATATACCAAGTCAGAAAATAGTCGGTTTACGTCGGCTGGTAGGCCTATTTCACTGTCCAACAAATAACTACCAAGTCAGTTATTAATAGTCGGCTTGCGTCAGTTTGTTGGCCTACTTCGCCACACAATCAAGTCAGCTAGTTGGACTAAGTCGTCACCCAACTAATAACTACCAAGTTAGTAGTTGGCTTGCGTCAGTTTGTTGGCCTACTTCGTCCACCCAACTATTAATTAACATGTCAACGAGTTGGCTTACGTCAGTTCCTTGACCTACATCGCCACACAAATAGTAACTACCAAGTCAGTTTGTCGGCTTACGTCACCTGGTTGGCTTTTTCCCGCCTTCCAGCTAATAACTACCAAGTCAGTTAGCTGGATTACTTCGCCTCCCGACTAATAACTACCAGGTCAGCTACTATTAATAGTTGGATTACTTATCCTCCCAACTAATAACTACCAAGTTAATTAGTCGGCTTACGTCAGTTTTGGTTGGCTTACTTTCGCCATCGAACAAACAACTATATACCAACTTATGTATTTGGATTGCTTCGCCTCCAATTAATAACTACCAAGTTAGTTAGTTGACGTACGTCAGTTGGTTGGCTTAACTTCGCTACCCAACAAATAAGTGCCACGCAGTCGGTAATCCCAGCCAGCTCACAGCGCCCTAGCGAATGAATGCCCCATATAGCCCCTTATCCCTGCCTCGCCAACGCCTCCTGCTCCCGTTTAAATCCACAACAACAACAACAACAGAAGGAGAGTGTAGATCTAGAGCGAGGTTTCGGTAAGTCCATCCAGACCACATCCCTAGCGAATGCCTGATCCTAATTCCCGCCCTGCCAATCCCTCCTGTTCTCGTTTTAAACTACAACAACAACAACAACAGAAGGAGGGTGTGGATCTAGAGCGAGGTTTCGACAAGACGATCAACGTCGCCTGGACAGAGCCTGGCGAATGGTTGACCTACACCGTGGAGCACGCCGGGAAAGAAGCTGTGGTGCTAGACGTGGCCGTCAAGTACGCCGTCATCGGAGGCTCGAACGGCATCGCCTTGGCCCTCGACCTGGACGATCCGAGCGACTGCCCCGAACTGGAATCGAACCACGAGAAGGTTAGTCGTCTATCGCATTAAGGTGGACCATAGTAAATAGGACCAACTATTGTTCCTAAAAATAGGGACACATATAGGCTTTGTGTGTACCGTAGGTCCTACTTACTAGTGTTTACTATGGCCCCCCGTAATAGTAGGCTTTTGCGGGGGAACGTTATCCTAGTAATCAGAACTAAATCGGGTTAGCAAAAATTGAAAATGGTACATGGTTTTTTGGGTCCACCGTGCGTTCTGATTCACTGTCTCTCCCCGCATTAGACGTTGTATGACAGGAGCACAGTCCAGCCGGGTGCTGGGGTATATAGTGGTGGTAGCACTTATTATGGGGGGAGATGTGTGCTACGATAGAGGTGGCATAATTTTGGCTGAAATGTTTTCTGAAGTAATCGGACTCCTTAACCCAAAATCGTCACCCTTTTTCATTCTGGTGTGGTGTTGCAATATTTTTCATTTTAATATACTTAGGCCATGGGATTTTTCATCGGATAGCACTTTTATTTCCCTCCAAAATCAGTTAATTGACTCACTATAGTATAGAGCTCCTCAAGTCACCACCCTCAGAAGGCAAAAGTAGTGCACCTTTTCCGTAGCATGCGTCGGGAACATAGTATTCAAAACCAAAGGCGGTGTGTAAAACGTAACACATATTGGGTACATGAGTTTTTGGGTCCATCGTTGGTTCTGATTACTGTAGCCCCTCGTGATAGGGACGCGCGCGACGATAGGGGGTACTGTACCTTTTGGGGGGGCTAAAACACTGGTTGTGACTGACGGGATTTCCGAACTGAGGAACTATCCAGTAAGGCATGCGCCTTATAAGGCATACTGGTATGCCTTATCGTTGGAACATCATGGTGAATAGAAACCTGCCCCAACCTGGCGGCTACAGCATCTGGGGCCGTAGAGCTTAACGTTTTGTACATATCACACATCAGCACTG
>MEHQ01000423.1:0-16709 GCA_008828725.1 Saccharina japonica | reverse complement strand
TAAGTATATGAGTACTGACTCACTCGTTTTGTTTTTCGTTTCTCCGCCAGTTTTACCGCCCCCACGCCACCTGCTTCTATACCAGTAGAACCTCGTCCTGTCTTGATGCTATGTATTGCGCTGATATTGTTTCCGTCTCGAAAAGAATGCGTGGCGAAGAGGCGTGCTGCGATAAGAAGTAGCACTTTTTTTTTTGCCTTTTGAAGCAAATATTTTCCGACTGACTATTAGCATTTATTTTAGTTTTTTCTTCATCCCATTTATTATCTTCGCCGTTTTTTTCTCTCTCCCTCCAATTAGTAGTCGTAACTCAGATGCGGGGTTACTACGTAGGTACGTTCTTCTCCTATGTCGCCACTATGATACGTGCCTTAAAAAAGTATCGCGAGGAGATTTCAGCACTTTCTGCCCTCGTCGACTCTCATCGACTTGTGCCAATATCATCCGAATACCATTTTTTTTTTTCAGTATTGTTCGTGATGTACCTATATATCGGCTTTGGGATTGTTCATCGGGTTGGACTTTTAGCTTTTCTCAAAATAAGTTTATGGGTGGCTTACTAATATACAGCTCCTATACTATATTCAAGTAGGGAACCTCAGAAAAAATAGATGCTACCCCTAGAAGGCAAAACAATTACCTACCCCTAAAAGGCAAAACATTAGGTGACACCCCTAGAAGGCAAACCAATTAGGTGCCACCCCTAGAAGGCCCCCCGTCATATAAATATATGATATATTTATAGGTTGGGTTGGCGTCGGTTGGCAACGACGCTGTAAAACACGCCACTCGCTGCGTGAGCTAGACAACCAGGGTGCCGTTTTTTTTTGTTATTTGTTTTATACATTCCGATAAGAACCGGCCTCCCATTTTCTCGCTTTTGCCGAGCCAAAACAATCTAATTTCACAGTAAAATAACGTGTACGTTTAGATAATGAGCCCTTTCTACAGCTGCAAAACACACCTATCCAACTATCTACCGTATCTACATGTACTACTAATACGGGTGGGGGCATAGTAATGCATACCATAGTAATCAGAACCCGGGGACTTACATTGAAAGGCTCGCACACACAACAGTCTGCTTATATACTTATAACCCCTAAGTATATGAGTACTGACTCACTCGTTTTGTTTTTCGTTTTCTCCGCCAGTTTTACCGCCCCCACGCCACCTGCTTCTATACCAGTAGAACCTCGTCCTGTCTTGATGCTACGTATTGCGCTGATATTGTTTCCGTCTCGAAAAGAATGCGTGGCCAAGAGGCGTGCTGCGATAAGAAGTAGCACTTTTGTTTTTTTGCCTTTTGAAGCAAATATTTTCCGACTGACTATTAGTATTTGTTTTAGTTTTTTCTTCATCCCATTTATTATCTTCGCCGTTTTTTTCTCTCTCCCTCCAATTAGTAGTCGTAACTCAGATCCGGGGTCACTACGTAGGTACGTTCTTCTCCTCTGTCGCCACTATGATACGTGCCTTAAAAAAGTATCGCGAGGAGATTTCAGCACTTTCTGCCCTCGTCGACTCTCATCGACTTGTGCCAATATCATCCGAATACGAACCAATTTTGTTTTTCAGTAATGTTCGTGATTTACCTATATATCGGCTTTGCGATTGTTCATCGGGTTGGACTTTTAGCTTTTCTCAAGCTAAGTTTATGGGTGGCTTACTCTTAATATACAGCTCCTATACTATATTCAAGTAGGGAACCTCAGAAAAATAGGTGCTACCCTTAATAGAAGGCAAAACAATTAGGTGCTACCCCTAAAAGGCAAAACATTAGGTGACACCCCTAGAAGGCAAACCAATTAGGTGCCACCTCTAGAAGGCAAAACATTAGGTGCCGCCCCTAGAAGGCAAATAGCACGCGCCTCAATGGTCTAATAACTAAGGCAAGCAACAAATGAGTATCCCCCCCCACCCCCCTCCAACTATTAATACTATATCGCGATGACAATGCCGGCACCTGACATTCGTATGCATGTATCTATACGTACGTTTGCTTGTTTTTCCTTACAGTGCACACAGAATATCTATTTTTGCTCAAGGAGAAAGGAAAACTGGGCGACGACGTTGAGGGGTGAGATGTTCACTTTTTAAGTGCACACAGAATATCTATTTTTGCTCAAGGAGAAAGGAAAACTGGGCGACGACGTTGAGGGGTGAGATGTTCACTTTTTCGTATTTCTTATAGTCAGCAGCACGCTCTGCGTGAGTTTTTGCTTGCACTGCTTGAAATTCCTTGAAAGCAGAACCAAAACTAATATTGAAAACAGATCGAGCTTTGGTCTCGAAAACGAACTGAATATATATTGAAAGCAGACCAAACTTGTGTTGATAATGGACCAAACTTGTCTTATAAACAGACCAAAAACATCAGACCAAACTGGTCTCGAAAACATACCAAACTTGTCTTGGAAACGGGCCAACCTTGTCTCGAGAACAGACCAAACATGTCTTCGAAAACAGACCAAACAGTTCTTGAAACCAGACCAATCTTGGCGCGAAAATGTAACAAACCTGGCATGAAAACAGACCAAACTTTGATCGAAATGCCTCCTTTCGTTGGGCACTTGGGAACCACCTCAGTTTTGATTCTAAGAACGGGAAGTTGGGTGTGTGTCTATCCATCGCCTGCAAGGAACGGGTGTGTATCGTGTACGTATATATCAACAATGGTTTCTGAACGAAACCCCCCCCATCGCTCCCCAACGAAATGAACTTGTGCTTCGCTCCTTTCTTTCTTCCCGTCCCGTGCGTCAATCGTGCGTATAGTGAGGGCGATCCCGCGGCCCCTCCGGTGGACTCCGAGGCTCCCTCGAGTGGCGTGCCGATACATGCTATCATCTCCGACGGCAACGGCCGGACGCTGGAAGAGTTGCACTTTTTCGACACCGACGGGCGCTTGGTGGAGTTTACCGTGTATGGAGGCGACGATGAAGTGCTCGAAGTCGCAGGCCTGAACGTCGTTGGAGAGGAAATGATCGATGTGATCGTTATCGACGAAGACGAGAACACGATCGAGTTTACCCTCCTTGTTGGTCTCGGTGAGCGCATGGTCGAGATTACTGTCGGAGGGATGGACGGTAAGAGACTCGAAGTGGTCGTCTTCGACATGGACGACATCATGGTCGCTGGCGCCGGTTGGACGTTCCGGCCCGACACGGAGACGGAGGAGATGGCTCCCGAAGAAGTGCACGTGTCTAAAGTGAGTGCGGGGAAAGAGTGTGTATGATTACGATTTGGTCTGGGCAGCTAGCTTCATCCAACAAAACGCTTGAGACATGCTTAGCTTGATTATAAGACCCTAGCTGTACGTAACTAGCCGTAACTGACGATCGCCCCGATGGTCTAGTGGTACCCTCGAATGCTACTAAGAGTTTTGTTCTGGGGTTCGAGCCTCACGTGGGTTGGACTTTTGAGTTTACTTGCAAAACAAAATAACAAAAGGAATCAACCTCTGAGAGCGCCTAGTTGCGTGGGTAGGCGCAATTCGATGCTAGTCGACGAGGTCAGAAAGGGCAGGAGTATTCTCACGATAAAAATGCAAGGCAAGAACCGTAGCGGGGAGGAGGGAGAAGAGCCCACTTTGTGACCCCGGGTCTGAGTTACGACTATTAATAGGAAGGCGAGAGAAAAGGAGGGCGAAGGTAATTAATGGGTTGATAAAAAACAACTCCCCCCCCGACAGTCTGGGGTTAGTAATTAGACGCGATTTCTCTAACTTTGACCAAGCCTCGCGTGATAGGGGCCTCTCGCAAGATAGCCGTGGCCGTTTTCTTACTTGACTAAAATGTTGATTCTGTCCATATTTTTCATCGAATCCTCAGAAAGTTATCTGTCTACCACGTTGAACTCAGAACTTTATCTGTCTACGTACTGCGTTGTATTCGAATATAAAAATGAGAAGATGGAATCGTACACGATCTCGAACCCGGAACTCTTGTGTTCACACATTCCCAATCCCACCTGTTACTCTACTCGTCCAATTTGTTAGCGTGACCAGCTTTTTTATTTTTATAGTCGACGTACCAATATGCGACGCGAACGCGAGTTCTCTAATTTTGACCAAGTCTCTCGTGATAGGGGCCTCTCGCGAGATAGCCCAAGCCATTTCCTTACTTGATTAAACAGTTGGTTCTGTCTGCACTTTTCTTCAAATGCTCATAATTTGAATTTCAAATTTTTAATTTCTGAATTTATCTGTCTACTTTATCATCAAACAAACAAAAAGTCAATAGGAATCGCACATGGTCTCGAACTCGGGACACTTGTGTCACACGTCCTAATTCTATTTGTTTCCCTACTCGCCCGATTTGTTTACGTGTTCAGCTTTTTCTATTGCTACAGTCGACGCACCAATATGCGACGTACATACACCTGGTGTCTTGATAACACACAGGAATATTGACTTTCAACTGTTTATACTCCTGTGTATTGCTTTTCATCGCGCAGCTGTAAACGCTGCCAGCGAGACAGCATGTTTTGTTTTTCTGTTTTTTCCCCCCACCAATGCACACAAGTTGTCGGCAGTATTGATAACACACAGTAATATAGACTTTCATCTGCTTTTATGCTCCTGTGTATTGCTTTCCATCGCGCAGCTTTAAACGCTGCCAGCGAGACAGCATGTTGTTTTCTGTTTTTGTTTCCCCCCACCAATGCACACGAGTTGACGACAGTTACTAATATCCTGCTGCGCGAGTTCCCAGCGACAGCTCTACTATCTTATATTACGAATGTGATCGGAGTCAAGGGGCCCCTTCGGTCATACAAAGGAAGAGTACTTGAGTGTTAAAACAAATATATTGTTCGTCTTTTTTACAGCAGCAATACTATTTCTGGTATAACAACACCATATCAGTACTCCTTACGGAACACGGTATAGCTCCATTTCTAATGCTCAGACGTCTTCCCGACCAAAGTATAGCTTTTGTTCGTCATAGTCTCTATTGATAGGAGGTGTTGGGGCTCTTGGATCTGCAAGGGAGAGCGTAGGCATTGCTGTGTTTGCATCACGAAACGAAAGTGCTCCGCAGCAAGATTGTTTATCGTTTCGGAGCTCCTGTTTGGTATCTACACTCACGTAGGACGCTACGGACATTCAAACTAGAGGCCCAGGTAGGTTCACCTACTATTAATAGTGCTCGGCGTCCTCGTCGTAAATCTGAGTTAAAACAGTACCAGCAGCCGGGGGAACTGCCACTTGTCAAGTTCGTCTTTGGGTACCAGGGGTATGGCGAGTCCTTTTTTTAGTAAGAGGAACTGTTCGTGATGAGAAAGGGGTCTGGTTGATACGCCTCCTGAGACACAAATGTTGACCATGACCTAGGCTCTCTACCACTACTCGTCGGGAAGAGGTCTGACTATTAGAACTGGAGAAATGTCGTTTTCCGTAGGGAGTCAGGAAAAGGTAGAAATGATACCAGAAGTAGTTTCGCAACTGAAACAAATCGAACTTCCTTAAGAAACAGCCTTACGGTATATGTTTTGCCCGAAGGGCCTCGTAATGAAGCTGTTGTAATGGGTATAAGTGTTTGTGTGCACTATCTACGTATGTATATACTATCAACCACTTTGTCGCGGCTAGACCACACTCGTATAATATACATTCTGCCCAAAAAGGCGGGGGGCATACTGTAGTAATCCCCCCTCATGTTTACACGCCTTATATCGTAGCAGGTTCTGATTGCTATGTATTACTATGTATTACTACGTATTTCTACATATGTATATGTATTACTATGTATTACTATGTATTATTGTGTGTCACTATAGCCCCTCAAAATAGTATTAGCTATGCGTTGTATTCACGTGTGTTGCCCTTCCTTGTCGATGGTTGTAAGAATACTCCTAGTGCGGGTGAATTGCAGCCTTTTCGACGACGAAGTCTTGATGGCTGGCTTGCCATTGGGTCTTGTGACAGTTACAGTTTGATCCCCCATTTCGTTCGTGTTGCCGTGCCGAGTGCCGCACGTTTTATCGGAAACCAACAACCTCGCCTAGTGGTACATATGATACGGTTGGTTTATTGGCGGTCATTCTTTTTTTGTTTTCCTTATTTTTATTCAGCTCTTTATTTTCTTGTCTTTCATTGTTTTATGTTCTTACGTACAGGTACCTGGTATCTTTCTCTCTTTCTTTTATTTCATTTTCCCTGTTGCATTAAGTGTCTTATTTTTTACATGCTTATTTGTTGTTGTTGTTGATTTATTTTCTTCATTTTTTTTGTTGATTTCATCTCTGTTTTTCCGTTCGTCTCTTTTTTTTACTTCTTCTGTTGTTTCGTTCGCTTGTGTTTTCTTCTTTTTCTTCCCTTTCATTCTCAGCCTTTCTTCCCTCACTGTGTTGGTTTGTGGCGTGCCCTTTCATCGTTCGTACCCGGTGCGTTCGGCATCTCATGCGCTACGTTATTTCCTGCTATTGTTTTGTACCATCGTTTATGACCTTCGTAGTTTGTGACCACGGCAGGTGTTCGTTTGTCTGTCTGTCTGTCTGTCTGTCTGTCTGTCTGTCTGTCGAGAAAAAAAACATTGCTACCAGTACAGACCCTGGGTTTTGATGAGTGAACATGTAAACATGCCGGTAATAACGTGAAAGGCAACACACACGTTCGCCTAGGAAGCTATAGCAGCAGTAGTATCAGCAATATCGGTAGTATCGGTAGTTCAGCCTGTCAAGAGTCAAGACCTAAACGCACCTAGAGATTGAAAGCTCAAAACTTATCGGCAGAGTTCTTCTCTTTTCCTGAACAAAACATTTGAATGAGTCCCGCCGGAGACAACATAATATATCATAAAGCAGTTCATTGCTTTGGTTAGCAGCCACGGCATTATGCGACAGTCGACGGCACGGGTATGATGGCCCCGTGCCATCCTGCTAAAAAACATATCCATGAGTTTACCTCGTGGTTTCCTTCAGTAGCGGTTCATCGTCTGACGTATTGTTTAGCACGGAAATAAAAATCGCACAAAACCCACAGCTACAACAAACAGTGACTGTTGACAGTTACATTCTTCTCCGAAGATGTAAACTGGCTTTTAGCGCCAGGTGTTAATTCGTAATTAATAATACCGATTGTTTTCTCGCTTCGTACTTACCAGTAATGGTCTATCGCCCCATCGCTTTCAAACCGATACCTGGTATATGATATCATTGCAAACATATATTTGGTAAGCGATTGTAAAGCAAGCAATCACCAAACCGAGGAATAAATGATTTTCCAACAGCCTTTGCAACCACCATGCATGCTGGTTTCACGCCCTCGGTTCATACTACCCAGGCCCCTCCTCGTGATGACTCTGGAGCCTTAGTGTTGTCAGCCCCGCCGGTGAAGGTCTGTACTGCTACGATGCTCCCCCCCCACGCCGAGCCGGGAGGTTTAGGGCCATGGCCTCCTCTACACGATATTGTTCCTTCCGAGTACGGCAAAGTTGCTACCGACGACTCGCGCCTCTACAGGTCTACGTCCGTACCGGTACCAAGCGAGACGCGTTCAGGACTAAGGTGAGAGTTGATGCGAAACGCGTGCGAGACCACCCCCAATGACTCTGATTGTCTTTAGTTGTCAAGGGTACATTGCATTGCACCCGGAACGTTTCTAGTCAGAGGGCTGATCGCCCGACTGCCCCAAGCGGTAGCGAGGAGGATAACAAAAACACTGTGTGCGTATGTACGTCAGACAAATAGAAGGTGCATACGTGTTAGTTTTCTTAGCAGAGACGATCGCGTTGATTCCACCTATTTATGAAGTGTATAGCCTGTTCTCGATAGTAGTACCCGATACGGCAATGAGGCGTACGCTATACTCGCACTTTTGTCCGAATGGTACGTACCAGTTTTTTTTTGTTCTGGGCTGCCGATGAACCCGCCTCATGTTCACAGACGCCAAATAAAGTTACACCATGGCAGAGGCGTTTTTGTATGAGAAATCGGGCCATAACTACCTGGTTGCTATCTGATAAACTTGCCGGATATATGCGTATGTGCGTGTTGGTTACCGGACTGCTTTTATTTTGCGACTTGTTTCGGCGTCATTATTTCAGTAAGGGGCTGTGAGCAAAAGTCAGTATCTCCTATAATACAGTACCACTAATTTGAAAAATAAAATGGTGTCAATATGATCCTAAATATAAGCGCCGTTTGTATATACATACTGAATATAATCGTTCCTTATATGTAGGGACATATTGGTGTTATTATATTTCAGGATATATTGGTACATTACGTTGTAATGATATGATACGGAGGTATATAGTAAGCCGTCACGTATTATATGCATGTGCATTTTCCTGTCAACTTATCGCGCCCTTACGATATGCTATATTAGGTACATGCTTGACGCTATTTTGTCGGCGTTCGCTCGCGCCATGGACGCTGTTGGTCGGACTGTCAGCGCGGCCGATCTCCCTCACCGCACGCCAGAGGCCTCCGGGCTGCCCACCGACGCAGCAGCGCAAACCATCGGTAGCGACACGCCGGTGAGCAAAACATATACTGCACACCTCGAACAGATCGTAGATCACGACGTATCTATCTATCGGTCTACCTACTGCAGTATATCATCTAGTTCCTCGCCTGCCGTTGCGAGAGGCTGTGCAGGGTCTGCATAGTACGTACACAGATCCAGCCCAGGAAAACATGTATGTGCTACAGTAGGTTGTGCAGAATATTCGGGCTCCCACGCGGGAACGTGAGCTGGGTCGTATGTGTGAAGCGCAAGCTGTCCACAAAAACGCTCCGTTATTCGGCCACACCCGCCGTACCACGGGTAAGCTTTTCCTTGAAATAAATATGTTTTATGGACGTGTATCACATGCGATACTTCAAGCGAGCGCAGGGTGTGTAGTACTTATTTGACCAAGTCTCTCGTGACAGGGGCCTCTCGCAAGATAGCCTCCACCGTTTTTTTACTTGATTAAACAGTTGATTATGTCTGCACTTTTCATCAAATTCTCATAATTTCATCTGTCTATGATACGTTGTCATCGTGCGGAGCAACTCTAACGAAAACAAAAGAAGAAGGTGGTGAACAAGGCCTCGAATCCGGTACTCGCGAGTTAAAACGTCCCAATCCTACCTGTTGCTCTACTCGCCCATTTTGTCTACACTGTCAGTTTTTTTCTGTATTTCAATAGTGAACGTACTACAACTCTAACGACAAAAAAAGAAGTGAATACTGTCTCGAACCCGGGACCCTCGCGCTCACACGTCCCAATCCCAACTGTTGCTTTACTCACCATTTTTTTCAAAAGTTGCGTTTTTTCTTTGTACGTATAGTAGAAGTGTTTTGTTTTACTTCTATAGTAGACGTACCAATATGCGACGTACAGACACCCGGTGTATTGATCTATCTATTATATATAGTTCGTCTGATGCCCAAAAAACAATACTTTAATCAAGTGATCTTTGATGCCCACTTTATCATAGCAATTTAGAGTAGCGCTGATGAAAAAACAAAATCTTCGTACAACAGTTCGCTTTGATGCCCAATTCCCAAATCAACCACAAATAGAACATATATTCTGCATGCGACGATTGACCTTCGATCTCGACATAGACTCTGTCCACGGCTAACGACCTTCGTACCAGGCAAGGCCAGCAAGTGTACATAGCGGCCTCGAAGGTATTATTACGATTCGTAGTCTACGAGGGGGCGAGCGGTTGCTTTCGGCGTCCGACGGTCTTCGTCGAAAAACCTTAAAACACTCGTTCTTGCGATCGCATAGAGTTTTCGTGTTCTGTTTTGAACTCAGCTACCAACTGTGTTTTCGTCAGACGCCTGCTCTGTGCCCTCCGCATATCATCGACCGAGGCGTGAGAACTGTGGCACTTCGCTCGTAGGGTGGATCGGAGGTCCTCACCAGCGCGATGCGTTCAGAGTTTATGACGCAGTCGTTGGGTTTGTCGATCGATATGTCAAAATGTCAAACTTGAAAAAATGCGATTTTTTTCTTGTATATGATACGTATCTGGTATAAAAAACCAAGTATCCCCGTCGTCGTACGAGTACTTGACGTATGTACGAGTATGTATGTTTCTGGTACCTGGTACTTGGTATGAACGAACCTGGTATCAACTACGCATCCCCGTCGTACATGCGTACTCGTATGAATACAAGTATGAATACGGGCTCCAGGTTCACAGCTTGAGCCTGTGGCACTTTCCTTCTTGTCTGTGTACGCGTCGAAGAGACGCCAGGTTGTTGATCGCACGAGATCTGGTTTGCACGATAAGATACGGAGATCTAATGTCAGGGTGAATTGGTGATACGTGCATGGGAGATCCTTACGGCGATCTCCGACAAAGTTACCGGGCGCTTCCGACAAGATGTATGTGCAGGTATATATCATATGTACGAGTATACGAGTTCATAAGACACTCTCCTCTCGTACCACACTGGTGATGGTACTCGTATAAGTACTGATGATGGTGTATCATAGTAGTGTTGAGTTGACGTACGGTACAGTAGTATATGTGTTGTTTGGTATCCACGACCCGGCTCCAAGAAGCACTTCGTACGAGTATGTATGTGCAGGTATACGAGTGATATATGAGTACGTAAGACAGCACACAGCACTCTCTCGTACACTGGCGACGGTGACTGTTCACCCTAGCCAAGGCCACAGTCGTTGAGCAAGTTCGTTTATATTTACGCAGGGATGTGTTCATGCACGGATGGTTATACTCGTATGTTGGCCTATATCTAGACTTCGGAAATCCGCCGACATTGTAATATTGACAACCGAGGATAGGTTTGCCCTTACACGCTTTGTGCTAGAGCTGTCGACGTTGTTTACTCTTCTTTAATTCCGGAGTTATCACGTTGACAATCTTGTGTTTATATGTTCGTTATTGTTTCTTGTCTTCTCCTGTCTTCTTCAGCGTATTATATCTTATCATTCTTATCATCATCTTTGCCATCCGACAATGTGCAGCATGAGCTTCAGCGTTGACCACTCATACCATTTCCGAAAGCAGAAAACCACGGAAACAAAGGAAACCTATGCGCAAAGTCTAACTGTTTGGCAGCTCTTGTGTCTTTGGTTGTGTTTATGTCCCCATCGTTTCTATTTTCTTCACCATTATTTGTACTCCTATTAACCTTCGCCGTCAATTTGTCTCCTATTTATTCCTATTATATTTATTTCGACCCTCTATCATCTCCATTACTACTTGCTTCAATCTGGCCCTACCGCCGTGGGGGCGGGAGGGCCACTTATTCCCTAGTAGTAAATATTACAAAGAATTGACAGTTTAGGTACAAAGCATTCCTACACCTCTACACCTTCTACGTATACTATGTAGAAAAATAACTACTACGTACTACTATTACTACTGCTACTACTACTACTACTACTACTACTACTACTACTACTACTACTACTACTACTACTACTACTACTACTACTACTACTACTACTACTACTACAACAGCTGCTACTACTACTGCTACTACTATTACTACTACTACTGCTGCTACTGCTACTACTACTACTACTACTGCTACTACTACTACTACTACTGCTACTACTACTACTACTGCTACTACTACTACTACTACTACTACTACTACTACTACTACTACTACAACAGCTGCTACTACTACTGCTACTACTACTACTACTACTACTGCTGCTACTATTACTACTACTACTGCTGCTACTGCTACTACTACTACTACTACTGCTACTACTACTACTACTGCTACTACTACTACTGCTACTACTGCTACTACTTACTACTACTACTACTACTAATACTACTACTACTACTACTACTACTACTACTACTACTACTACTACTACTACTACTACTGCTCCTACTCTTGCAACTACCAACTACTACTAAATACGACAGCTGCTGCTACTACTATACTATACTATACTACTACTAATATGCTACTACTATTATAACTACTACTACTACGGCCATATTATGCTCCTATGCATGTTTATTTTGCCTTTTGTAAAAACTATCTTTTCCGCGGTAGCTATACTATTTCCAGTACATAAGTGACGTACCAGTGTGAAACACGTCCCACAGGAAACGGCATACCTCCCGAAGCAAAGCTTCTTCGTGCATGCGGTCTATCTTGGAAGAAAGCTTAAAGCTTACTTTCACGCCCACCGTTTTTTTACTACGAGTAGATCACTCCAAGTATTGTCTACGCCTTGTTGTGTTTGAATCCCGAAAACCTATTCCTGTATTCTGGTCACTGTGCAGCCCCTAACCCGTATAACTACGTGGCTGCGCTTGTGCTTTGCGGAACGCGCGGCTCCGTTAGAGACGTTCATCGGTGGGAGCATGCGTGGTTGGCACTATCGCCGAAGTTCAAGGCTAAACAACATCAGTGGCGCGAGAATTCGTACGTGTCTTTAAGTTGACCAATAGGCGGCGGGGTGATGTTTTTCTGCAATCGTTTCTGGGGCATTTTCAGGAGTGAAGAATGTATCGCGAAGGGATTTGTCAGCACATACGATAGTACAAAACAGATTGACGTAACTAATGTGAGCTTTTTCTTACAAGATAGACTGCAACTGCAACACATACGGAGCTGTGGTTCGGGTGTTAAGCCGTTTTCTGTAAGGCGTGTTTTCTACCGCTTGAATATATATACACTAGAAATAGTATACCTTGTGCTGAAAAATTAGAAGAAACAAAAGTTGGTTTACTCATGAAAAATCAGCAAAAACCCAACAACAACAAAACCATGTCTTGAATGGCTCCTTAACCTCCAAGTTATTGTATTGTGGCCCCACCGAAGCCGGACATGTAGGCGGCGGGGCCCCTTTCACACCCTAGTATATATATGTATATATATTGCCCTATCCCCATATCGCCCGGCGCAACGGTGAACCCGTCGCCCGAGCCTGTTGCCGTTATCGAGACTGCTCCGTGGTGGGAGTTGGGCTCTGCCGCCGTGTCCGACGCAGTGGCGTATGGGGTCTATACCGTAGCCAGGGGCTTCGCAGCAGGGGTGTGGCTTTTCCGCTACAAGAGTGACAGGAATACTCTACTGAAGGCATGGTGGGTACTGCTGTGTCTCTTGGCGACGTCTTGGCAGGCGCTGGATGGCCTCATCACCGAAAACACATGGTCCGCCGTTATCTTCCTGGGAAAGCTCGTGGACGCGAACACACGGCCCGCTCTACTCGTCCTGGCGAAGCTGGCGGGCAGTTTCTGGCTGGCTGTGACGGACTCTGCTGTTTTGGCTGGCGGATGCTTGATTCTGGCCGCGACTGTGTTGACTTGGATCGTGTTGGCCGACGAGCTGGCGCTCGAGGCAGGGCAGCAGGTATGTTACTATCTCGAGCAAAGTCATGTTCGCCGCAGCCTGAGTTTATATCGCAAAAACGTAAATTAATATAGTGTCCTCAGCAGCAGCAGCAGCAGCAGTCTTGGACGGCCGATCGATATAGTTTCCAAATGTACTGTTTTCACCGATCGGGCAAAAAGGGGAGAGCCCTGATAGCACCCATCTCCTCTCGGTGGGTTTAACGATTGTATAGGTTACGTACGATATGGGCTTGGGGATGGGATAAGGCAGTAACGGTGCCATCAATGCCACGGACTTGCCTTGGCGAAGAAGGCTGCTTTCGTCTAGAGTAGGGTGAAGAAAAAATGCTTGACCCATGCAGGCCACTACAGCAGTGCGGTATGTATGCAGAGGGGGTAGCTTTGTTGTGAGTGACTGTTATTAATAGTACTACTGATAGACTCCCCTCTCCTCGACTAAGGCACTGCCCAATGCCTTAGCGTTTATGCATCCCAGTTGTGTCGTACACTGCTAATACTATAGTATTCGTTACATGCCTAGTCTAATGTAGGGTAGGCCGAGGGGGTTGTCTAACGGGTTGCGATTACTCACTACAGTAGTTAGTTTCTCAAAGTTTTGTTTTGTTAGGTGAGGTGTATAGCTCGACATCATACATAAGGAACCTGACGTATACCAATAGCTACTACTGATGTACCCCCCCCCCTCTGCCGTACTATTACACTAGTAGTTAATATGGTAACACGCCTCGCTTCACAGAGCACCGTGTCGCCTACAACTTGGCAAAATATGACATATTCCCCGTCCTCAACCGAGTTCGTCCCTCCAAACCACTTTTGTAGCGTTTGGCACAATTGTGTATCTCCCTTTGGGGAAAGAGAAGGCAGCTCTACTGGCCGCATGACTAACATGTATACCACTTTTTTCGCTCCCCCCTCCCCCCCTCCTCATGCTCGCTAATGTGTGCCATTTACTTATTCCATATTTGGGTTAAGCAGCCCACCTTCGTGTCGATGGCAGCCCACGCCCAGTCACCGGCGCCCATCCGCGGGGATTTTGCTGCCGGCAACACTAAATCGACGAGGAAAGCCCGTCGCAAGGCAAACATTGCCAAGCGTCGGGAACGTGGGGTTGGTCTCCACATTTCGGCGATGCGCTGCTAGGCTGGAACCCCGCACGGCGTTTGTTAGTACGGGGGGGGGGGGCATAGTTAATGCATTCTGTAGTACGTGATACATATTTAATAGTAATCAGAACCCGCAATGGACCCAAAACACACCAACTCCTGGTATGTATATAGACCATATTAGGTTTTGATTACTATATTACTATATTACTATATTACTATATTACTATATTACTATATATGTTCCCCCGTAATAGTACTCAGACGAACCGAAGCGGCTCAGGCTCAGGAAAGGGAGGGGGGGGGTCTTGTTTCTTTGGATGGGTATTTCATTTCAGTTGGGTTTTTGGTTGTTGTTGCTGTGTTTCACCTGTGTGGCCACTTGTTTGCCCCGCCTAAAGACGAGGAGGGGTGGGAGGGAGGGGGGGACAGAGGCCGTGACAGGGTGTGAATATGACCGCCTGCTTCGTGAGTCGCCGTAAGCTTTCGAAGGGTATCATATAGGGGGAACCTTCTCCCTTTTGCGAGGTGTTTGTTTTGAAGTCAGGGCTCTCTTGGTTTTGAGCGGGGAGAGAAAGAGGCAGGGAGGGATACCGAAAATGTGGGAGGTGGCTGGCGATAACACATGGGAAGGAGAAAGGGAGGGAGGCAGGGGAGAAGGGGAAGAAGGAAGGAATGCATGTCGGATAGGATAGGAAATAGTGAAGGAAGGGGAGTAGGTAGGGGGGCAGGGATAACACATGGGAGGGGGGGTGGAAAGGGGGGAGGGAGGGAGGGAAGGGAGGAGGAAGGGGGCGAGGTGTGGTACACAAACGCATCCGCCGTAAAACAACGAAAGTTTGTCGGCTAGTTTTGTGTTCTTCGTTCATAAAATAAGCAGAGTTACGAAAACACCTTCGTTGTCAGCATTTATTGAGCCGGTGGGGTGTAAACTAAATGTCCAGAGCCACTTTCACAACATACTCGTATAGACTATACGTGCAGTAGAAAAAGCACAGCGCAACCAAGTCTCACCTCTGCTACCGCCAGCTATGCAGCTCGAACCGCCAACCGGAGCGGCATATAACCGGTCAATCACCCAAAACAACACATACATGTTCGATCTCACTCAGTGCCGGCTACTTCTGTGTGCTTCGAGCTAAGAGAGTCCTGTCGCCACACAGCCATACGGGCGTGAGAGTCCTGTATGTGTTGTGAGTAGGTCAGGAGAGGTGTACCTGGAAGCTTTCAGCCAACACTAGGTAGGTACGATCGGGAGCTGACCGACCAGAGAGAGAGAAGAGAGCCAAGGCAATAATCCTTTTCCTGAGAGTGCAGTATGTAGTGTACCGATAAATGGCTCAAAGTGCATAGGTATGCCTATTTCTGTTTTTTTTTCGTTTTCTTAATCCTCCGACGGACAAGTAGTTTGTGATACGCTGAATGGCCCCCAACGAGTTGGGTCTTAGGTGGGTCAGCTATTTTTGGTATCCAGCCCCGGAGAGCAAGGCGACAACCTCTGTCCTAAAGAAACCTAAATGAACGGTAACATACGTTGATTTGATGTCGTGTATCGGCTCGAGCCTGGTTCGCCTTCCCCATCATGTCATCTTGTCGGACCTTTCCTTGACCCTTTTACTACAGCAGTACTGACCTGCACATAAATAGAATATTCACGTATATACACTTGGTATATAACTCTAATTATAAGTAACTCGTCCCTCAAACGGGAGTGAGTACAGTCCGAAAGGTGCCTAAACGACACATAAATAAAACATACCGGTAGATGGCAATACGTATACGGTCTACATTATGTTTCTAAGTTTGACCAGTCAAGGCCGCTTCAGTCTTAATCTACTGTTAATACTCGTGCTGTATTATAGTTTTAGCGTGAAGGGTTCGTTGGCGGCTGTCCCTCATGTCAAGGAGCAACAGGGCCGTCAACCTTTTAAAAATGCACTGCTGTTTAAACGTACACATAAAATTCTCTAAGCACATTGATACTGCCTGAACAAAAACATATCTTAAGTCTAATAAAGCCGTCAACCGACCAAACAGCCATTCACACCTCGGGTGCATCATCGATTTCCAGTTTATATGCTCTAGACCTTTCAAGGCAGATAATCTATTCCCAATCTTGTATGCTCTATATAATAATAGCTCATGTTGCCGGGTGGTAGCCGTATACTCTGGATGGTCTAGGACAGGCTTGCTGGGTTGGACATATATATATGTGCTATACAGACCCTGCACAACCTATCACGACTGTAGGTGAGGAACTGGATGGTCTGCTGCAGTACAGTACGTAGATCATGATCTGTATCCAAG
>MEHQ01004284.1:14496-24778 GCA_008828725.1 Saccharina japonica | reverse complement strand
CCAACACCTTCGTCGGGCCTGTCTCGGCCCATCGCACCGTCGACGGACCGCCTCGATGCCTCGAGAAAGCCGCCGTGGACACCGGCACTCCTCCAGGCTCGGCTTCCAGGCCGCCCGTCGTCTCCTCGCCGTCCACCATTGGCGCCACGATCTCAGCTCCTCCGGACCTCATCTCTTCTCGGACACGTCATCGCGCCGCCGCTGCCACGGGAACCCCTCGAGCCGCCATCGACTATGGCTTCGGTCGCCGACCACAACCAACCGCTCCCAACACACCGACACCTACCCGTCGCACGTCAACGCCCCCAGCCACGGCCCGGCCGAGGCCTCTCCAAACGACACCACCTCCAGCCACAGCCCCCGCGCAACCTGCGCCACCGACGCCTCCGAACAACCCTTCCCTGCCGACCCTATCGTCGCCGGTTCCGCCCTCGGAGCCGGACGTCACACCCGACGATGACCCTCACCTACTCGCCCGCATCGAGCACCGCACCTTCAGCGACTGGGCACGAGAACAACGTGCTGAGCCCCTATGCTCTGCCGTCATCCGTTTTCTATCGCTGGGATCCCCTTCACCGTCACCACCCGACCTTCTGGATTTCATCCCCTCGGCTCGGCGTCCACAACTCTCAGGCGTTCTCGCCCTTGCCGCCAAAAGTACACTCCACCGCACCGACGACGACACCGCCCTTCTGGTACAACGACCACCCAACCCCCCTCCACCCACCCCGCGCATCTACGTTCCGATGCTGATGCGCCCCTGGGTCCTACAGACATGCCACGCAACAACATCCCTACACCTGGGAGTTACACGAACGGTGCGCATGATGGCACATTTCTTCTGGTGGATCGGAATGGACGTTTCCGCCCGCTGGTGGATACGCCGCTGGCTCATGTGCTAGGCCCGCAAGACATCCCGACAAACCATCCGGTGGCCCATCCTCTCCCTTCCTTTACCCAACGGCCCTGGCATCACCGTCAGCGTCGATTACTTCGGCCTCTTGCCCCTCACCCTACACGGAAACGTCCACATCCTACTCTTCACCAACCGTTTCAGCCGCCGCGCCGACATGTTCGCTGTCTCCGCAGCTCAGTTCACGGCCACCGGCTCCGCCGACATCTTCATCGACAAGTACATCACCCTTTGGGGGTGTCCAGTGACACTCCTCTCGGACAACGGCCTACAGTTTACGTCGAAGCTCGCCCGCGCCGTCTACGACCGCCTTGGCGTCAACAAGGTCAACACCAGCGCCTACCACACCTGCACCAACGGCGGCGTCGAGCGCGTCAACCACGTCCTGGCCCAGATGCTCTCCATGGTCGGCAACGAAAACCAAACCGAACGAAAACCAAACCGACTGGGACCTCCTGCTGCCGCACGTCTCTTCGGCCTACAACAACTCCGTGAACGCCGCCACCCGGCTTGCACCCAACGAAGTCCACATCGGCCGCCTTCCCCGCCTCCCGCTCTCCGTCTTCCAACCCGACAACGTCGGCGGTCACCAGAGCATGGAGCGCGACCACCTCACCTACATCAACCTCGCCACCGAACGACAACAACGCGCCTACTCCCTCGTCCGCGAGCTCTACCACATCACCACCTCGCGCCTGCAGCGCCGGAACGCCCCCATCATGGCCGCCCTCTCAGTCTCCCCTCCTTTCACCGTAGGCGGCTAGGCCTGGGTCTACAACTCCGCCTCCACCATCCGCGAGGGCGCCAAAAAGGACACCGACGCAACCGTGCTAAAGACCAAGCTCGCCCTCAACGGGAACGGGCCCTTCAAGATCCTCGCCGTGGGCCCGGCGCCCGCCTCAGACACCCCCGACAACCGCCCCCTACACGACAAGCTACTCTTCCTCGACCTACCTTCTGACCTTCCTGGACGGGACTCCAAGCCCCGCGTCTCCGTAAAACGATGCAAGCCTTGCCGGAGCCCCGACGACACCACCGACCTTCCCAAGTACCTGCCTGCGGACCTCACCACCTACGTACTCACCGCCTCCGCCGCCAAGTCTCCGCCCTACCACGTCACGATCGACGACGTCACACCGCCACCGGAGCGCCTCGACGTCGAGCGGATCACCGGCCACCAACTCGTACGCGGTCGCGGCGGGGTGATCGCCGTCCTCTACGAGACCCACTGGGCCGGACTTCTCAGCCCCTCCTGGGAACGGGAACTGGATCTTCAACATTTCAGGCGGCATATTCTCCTTCACTGGTCCGGAACCCCGTCACAGCACCGACAAGCCAACCGCTTGTACAGACAAATGCGCATCGGTGCCGCACACCGGGAACTCTCACGCTCGCAAGGACAAATATTTCTCGCTCCCGGCTACTCCCTGGTCTCCCGCGACCTCTGGCTCCGCAACTTCAGCTCAACCACTCTCCCCTCTGGGGCACACATGTGGTACAAGGCGCGCGACGGCCTCTAGTGGCTTGGCAAAATTGCCCACCGCGCGCCCTTGGACACCTCTTCGGACAGCCCCCCGGACTCTTCCCCGGACGGTTCCTACATCATCCGTTTCCTGGACGACCCCGGCCCCATCAAGATCGACCTCCAGCACGTCCGCTACACTACTGCCCGGAACGCCATCTCTGGATCGTGGTGTTTACAACGCCATGGGACTGGTAGCATAGCCTGTGGGGTACTGCGGAGCACAGACACGCCCCGTGGAACCCCCATCGCTTCAGCCCCGCCCCCCTAGTTAGCCTTCAGATATCTTCGCGTTCTTGGTTCGGGATAGGTTTACTTCCGTAGTATAGCATAGATATTTTAGACGTAGCATCCAATTAATCTTCTGGGATAGTCTTCAATAAGCGAAAGTAGTTAGTTCTTCCGGGTTATATCCAACTTAGGCGTGTTCCGCCAGCGATACCCCCGCTTTTCGGCTTGTTTTGTTTTGTGTTTGGTAGCATCTACTTTATTTTCTGGCATCCACCACGGCCCTCACCTGCCCCAACCCGTGGCAGATGGACCGTGATTGAATAGCGTTGTTTTAGTGTGCTGGGTTTTTACTTTGGAATCCTCCACCATCGCTAACGCCCACCTTGTGCTTGTAGCTACTATCCGGGCGTCATTGAGTTTTTTCTGAGTTACTAGTTTTGGATTATCAGTTCTATCCCATCTCCGGCCTCGCCGGTCCCCATCTTCATAAGATCTCTGGACCATAGCGACACCGGTTTTCTGGATTTCGGGTTTTTGTGTATTTTCCCTCCACCACCCTCGTAGCATCTCCGTTGCCTTGGCCCTTTATGCAGGCTACCGGACCACCACATTACCGTCCCCACGGTTGGTGCGTCCGTTCCACAGTAAGTGGACCGCAATGGACTTCAATTGTTGCAATATTTTTGCTATTGGTTCGTCTATTGTGTACTCGCGTTTTCAACACCTACCAACGCGTTTCTTCCCGCGACCGGTTCCGCTCCCATGTAGCTACCATAGCTGACTTATGTGCGGGTTATACGGTAGGGACACATTTCGTCCACGTCGAACTAGTCGACTTAGGTCTACACATCCGGGTATTTTTTTCTGACGATTTATTTAGTGCATTGCCTCCGATTGGCTCCCCTTGCTGCGCTTACTAGCGTTGCTCCCCTGATACTTGGCCGCTTCATAGTGGTACGATGTCCACTCCCTTCTCAGGACCCGTCAGCCCCTTGGTCAAAGTCCTAGGAACTTCCAAGGTAGTCTTGCCGTGTCCCCTTCGCCTTATGCATCATGCTTTTCTTTTGGATTCGACTTCTGTATCTTGCATGTCCTTCGGATCGTTTCGACCATAGCGAGTAGTCATCCCTGCGACACCCCTCTGGACTGTGTTTTGTGTTCCATGCTAAGTAGCCTCCATCGTTTCCACCAGGACTCGATGATCAGCCTCGCACTCGTATCTCCTTCAGGTCCTTTAAGACCCCTGGACATATGAGCCCCCGCACATACGGCTGCACCCTTGAGTCCCGCATTCTTCTACGTTTGCCTTGGTACCTCTTTAGCTTCGTTTCGGGTTTATTGTGTCTGCTTTGTCTTGATTTCGACCCCTGCTGTTCCTGTTTTGGTCATGACCCCTCCCTCAGCGGTCGCTTCTATCGTTGACCCTATCCGTGATGCTTAGGCCTCACTACGAGGTGTGGGAGAATCTATAGCTTCATTTTGACTGTTTGGAATAGCCGCATCTTCGACCCCCCTCTCTCGGTCTTTTCGGATGAACTGTGTTATCATCCATTGACCATCGTGTGGTCTGCATATACGACTATTCAGGGTGGGCTAATGTGATGTGGTGCCTTAAAGCTATAGATGGGACACCACAAACATTGTTCGCGTGTTCTCTTAGGTAGGCCAGTCAGGCCTAGAAGAACGTTCTGAACCACTAGAACGTTCCTTAATGTCGGAACTCCCGATGAGTATGAGAAGTTCTCGTAAGCATATAGGAATGTTCTTATATGAAGACATTCCCATAAGTGGACAGACAGTAGACTTAGAGAAGTAGATCTAGCAGAGTAACGGAATTCTATTATTGGCGGGGGTTTGTAACAGCCCGACTTACGGGCTATTGGAGAAGAGGGCCCGAGAGCCTAGAAGAGGCTCTCGCATCCTCCCCCCCCCTCCTTAGGTCACTTCTCACTATTCCTTCGTCATCCAGGCTTTTGTCTCTCACCTAGTCTACAGTTAATAATAACAAGAGGTCTTTCCATATCGAAGAAGAAGCCTGCTTTCAAGCTCAAGCAACGAACCAGCGCATCTCCATTCCCTTCTATCATCGTCTTTACTCGGTCATCTCTTCACATTCATCAACAGGAGTAGGGAATAAAACAAGTGCGAAGCTAAAAAAAACAAAAAAAAACTTTGAAACGCACGTTTCCTCCTGCATCGCTATTAAATATTTTTACAGAAACGGTCGACAATGACGACCATGGCCCATTAAGATTATTAGAGCCACCTGACTGCTTTCACACATACCAGGTAATATTTTAGTGGGTATACACGATATAACCCACTGCTGCCCCGAGCACGTTGTAGACAATGCAAAATAACATAACATAATAAATGATAAGTGTTCAAGTCGTTTAAGTCTCCCCAGGAAAAAAACAGCAGCAGACGTTTGAGAAAAGTTACAATCGACAAGACTGCTGTGAACGTCCATTAATTCGTTGTAAGAAAATTCGAACGTGGTCACCCAACTTTGAACGAATCTGTACAATTCGACAGATTCCTCGCAGCGCTATCAATGATGTCAGCGCCGTACGATACATTTTCTTCCAGAAGCCCTTGTACCCCCACCCCCCCGTATATGATATATTTATAGGTTGGGTTGGCGTCGGTTGGCAACGACGCTGTAAAACACGCCACTCGCTGCGTGAACTAGACAACCAGGGTGCCGTTTTTTTGTTATTTTGTTTTGGCGGTCACCAAAGCTGGCGGTCGAGTAGATCATTTGTGCGGGGTGGAGAACCTTTGTTCCGCACAAGGGGAATGGTCATATCACGGTTTGCCTGGTTGGTGAAAACCCAACGTGCTCCGTCCCGGCATTGTAGGGATGCGAGGGTCTATGGTCATATGACTACGGCCGTGCACGACATGAGTACACCCCCCTGGGCCCTCATAAAGTATTGATTGACAATAGCATCAGAAGAGTCTTTGGGGCTGTGCTAAATTGGCACAGGGAAAGGAAATCCTTTCAAAATCTCTCAGGAAAAATAAAAGCAACGTATCGCTATCTTTAGCCCTCTCAACAAGACACTGACGCAACAGAATGCTCTGTGGTACGACTGACTGGAGATGAGATATCGGTACATGCTTTACTGGGAAAAACAAAAGCTGTACGTACACCGCCATAACATGAAATGGTAGTCGATGCAGACACAAAAAAAAGGCGCCAGAGAAGAAAGAAGAAAAAAAAGACTGCCGCGCTTAGAGAACCGTTCATTGTAATAATCAATGACGCTCAGTCATCAAAGGGAGTAACATTCCCTTACAACACAGGAAAACTACGTGTTGAACGATCCGCCTATCGCACAAACCCACGTGTACTATATCAGGTGATCGACGAAATATAATGGGATAATTACATGGAAAGGACAAGATTATTAAACAACGTCCGAGCCCATTGGGCTAAACAGTATCAATAGTGGCAAAATCCGACAGAACCCCAGTTCTGCGTATAGATGATAGCTCCACCATCACAAAAAATAATGCGCGTAAATTTTGGCACATGCCAGATAGGACGGCTCAGATCGATACTGTAATAGACTCGAAAATCATGACGGTCTGCGACGTGCATAACGCCAACCACCAAATACCGGTAAAACAATCCGAAGAAGACAAAATCACCTTCGTGGTGCGGAATGGTGAATGGGTTATATAATACGACCTTTTGGCATAGCCAGTACGCCTGTTCTCTCGCGCGAATTATGTCATTGTTAGCGTTTGCACACCTTGGTCTTATAATTGGTCTCCTCGTCTATGTTGACGATTGCATTTGTTGATTATCCACTTGGAAAAACACTGACGAAAGCATGTTCAAAACTCTACATGTAGCAGGTCTCACCCTCAAACGGACTGAAGTGCAGTCTCGACCTAAGCAAGTAAGTTGCTTGGGCTACGTCCGATCTGCCTACGAAATTCGAGTCGGTGACGACCGTATAAAAGCTACGACACCGTAGATCTACCAACGTTCGAAAAAAACAAAACAAATAGTAGCTACGATCAGTACTTGGCATGGTGAACTTCGTGAGACAAAAAATACCAAACAAGGCGGCTATGAATATCGCTCTCGTTTGATCTCACCAAATACAAAGACGCAATGATAGAAATTGCGGAACGTTGGGGTCCCGAACACGACGGAGCTGGTACACGAGTCAAACAATTACTGTACTTAGTGAAGCCCTGTACTGCATTTCCCGGACTTTTCCAAATATTTTGCAAACTTGTGTCGATGTTAGTGAAGCAGGCACTGGAGTTCTTTCTAGTCCAGCAAAACGACGACGACCTCTCAATTAACGCGATTTCAAACAACGCTTTAACCATAGCCAACGACAATATTCGACCACACCAAAGTTATGTTATTCAGTGGACTGGCAATACAGCACTGAGACCCTACTTGGGTGTAACACTTTGTGTGAGTGACTGATCATGCCGCGTTACGGTACTTCCACCACATGCAAGACAATAAAAACACGTTGTGTCGCTGGGAAGAATATCATAACACTACATATAGTCATACGATTTTAGAGTGAAATATATTCCTGGGAAGTTACACGTCGTATCAGACATCCTGTCGCGGTTAGATGCATTTGAGCACCGCCACGAGATGACATAATTCAAACTAGCATACCTCTGTAGAGATATTCCAGATGATGCCGCACTACAAACAGCAGTACCCCAGGCCACACATTAAGTATCAGATAAACTTGATGACGTTCAATCGGTCCAAAGTGATCGCAAACGATTTCACGTAAAGTCAGTGTACTGTTATAGTGTTTATAATGTGTTCGAATCGGTAGACCACGAAAAAATAACGTGAGAAACAAACCGCTGAACACGTCCCGTACATCATGTATTATAGTGGATAACAACGCACCACTCCTGATGCAGGAAACAAAACAAAACAACCATGTCATACTACATTGTGCAAGACAGGTGGTTGTTGAAGTCGTAATTGCCAGGCCACCTTAGGAATCGAAGCAAGTCCCGTGTTTTGCCATTAGTAGTGCTACCCACAGCCTAAAGAAAAAGGTCTGCTTTCGCACGCATACCACGAAGAACCCTGATTTGTCAGGGGCCACCGTGCATTCCGAACGGCGTACGAAAATGAAAAGAAAACGATTGCCATGAATAGTGGTGACCGACAATGAATCGTGACGTACGTAATTAACTGGTGTTAAAATACAAAGCATGCCAATGCCGAAAGACGGCACATCACCGATCACCGACCAAACCTACCCATGGAAAATGTACCCGTTCAACGTTCATGTGAAACGATTTCGGTCGACATACAGTAGTTGAAAACAAAACATATCCCGTGTTAGTCGCGTAAAAGGAAAACACATCCTCACAATGTGATGGATAACCGAACAAAGTTTGCAACTCAAACGCGAATACAAAACAAGTCTGCTCGCGTAATCGCACAAGCAATCCTTAAACGCATTCTAAATATATCCGGTCCATCCGAGATTCTACACGCAGATCAAAGTCCCGAACTCAAACACAAAGTGATTCACCAGTCGCACAGAGCATACTCAAATTAAAGAGAACCCGCACAAAAACCGTATCGTTGCAGGGAAATTTCGTTTCATAACGTGCACATTCAACAATGCACGTAATGCTCAGCATGCATGCACAACTCGACGAATCGCGAACACTGGACATCGCTCTTACCGCTAATACAAGTGACCCCTAATGTGTCATATATTACGACCGTGCGGGAAATACAAGTATTCCATATGTTCGGTAGACCAGCACGATTACCAGTAGACGTTATCCTTCGTATTCCTTACGAAGGAAGCACAGCAGATACCGAGGAATTAACACAACAAACACGAGACAATTTACAAATTGCCTTCGAACTAGCGCGCCGAAACCTATCGGAACGTGCAGCGAAACAAGCGGCGAGAAACCATTTATGGCCGCCGTACCCTATGTTTTACCCTGACCCATAAGTGCAAATAAATAGACCAGATCAGGATGCGGATGGCCCAAACAAAACTGCTGTTACCGCGGAGAGGACCATATACAATTTGCTCAAAGCTGGCACCACTGGTGTACCGAGTAAGACGTATGGAAAACAAAAAGAAGCACGTGAAATATACGTGCACCTCACCCACCTATTCCTACCACCCGAGGAAAACACCACCAGCACATCATCTTGACAAGCTGGCTGGACGTTTCTTGGGAAACAAAATTCCCCACCCGCGTTGGACCATCCGGATGAAGCTCAACAAATAATTGAGTCATGATTCGTTGACAAAGTGGTCGGTTACAAGCTTGAACAGAGCAGAACAAAGAAAAATCTGCACCCTTTTAACTACCGTATGCGCATGAGGGGATACGGCCCCGAATATATAAAAACATATCTCGATTTTCGCGCAGACGAGGTATATGCCACAACGTCACGCATAAAAGCCGCCTACTAAAAAAAACAAAAAACCACAAAGGTTTACACATCGCGCCTCCCGAAAACACCACGTCTCGCGGCGTCAAAAAGCGGAAACGATAAAATGGTGGGGATTGAGTATAGCAACAACATACGAGCGTTCCATCACAAAAATAAAATATAACTGATTAACATGTTGTGCTGCGGCTAATAAATATCGAACGAGAAGGTAACAGAGGGTATCACCTATGGTAGGAAACAACACAAAAATAGGGATATCGACGGTGACGAGAGTAGCAACGACAGATTGCACTCTATCAGCATTTGTTTGGGCATTTGCTGACAAGGAGGATGTCTCGCAATGCAAGTATCTGTCTCAGGAGTCCGAAAACAAGGAAAGGAAAGCTTCCAGGAAAACACAAAATATGAGCAGATAGTCAACAACCACGAGCATACCACCATTTTACCAAAATTACAGTTCGAAATGACCCGGTTCGACATAAGAAATCTCAACGAGACTATGTTTCAAAGCCGAGGTCATCTCCCAAGCGGTCCGGTCTCGCGAACTTACCCCGCACGATATCTAGGCAAGTGCACGCCAAGTATAGACATCCATCCGACCATTGCTCCATAACAAGGCAACACCAGTCCGAGCAAGTTGAAAACGGATATCCGAAATATTGTTGTTGTTGTTGTCTTCACATTAAACCCGTTCTTTCTACTCAACCACATCAGTACACCCATTGCCTGTCCTGATTCCCAATCCTAGAGAGATACAAATTCTGTGGCCACAGACTGTGAAACAGAGAAAAACCAAAACAAAATGAACGCAAATTAATGGGTAAAGCAAGTGAGATGCGTAACGTACCGGGTACGAGAACACAGCGACACGAGCCGAACAAAAAAATAAGAAAAAAAGACAAATAAAAAACAAATCCTGAAATGAAACAGAATACAAATGACGCAGGGAGACAGAAGCGCCCCTAGACGAAAAACACACGTGCCCAAGAGGAACAGATAACTGCTGCACGGGCGAGGCAACACGAAAAAAGAGAGTGACACCGGCATAGGGTGGAAACAAAGGGAGAAACAAGGCAAAAAAAGCAAGAAAGAAGACACGAGAGAGGAAAAGAGAAAAATAGTTCTCAAGGCAAGCTCAAGGCGATGGTAACAACAAGTTCCCGTCTCTGCTATAAAA
>MEHQ01004284.1:0-11047 GCA_008828725.1 Saccharina japonica | reverse complement strand
AACATCATAACGGTTTTTCTATAAAATTTTAAAAATACGTCACTGCGATGAGTTTTTTGTTTTTGTTTTCGGAGTTCTATGATGTAGGTGGTATTGTAAGGCCTACTCTCCTCCTGATGAGGGGAAGGACAAGCTCTGCTGTAATGTCGTACAGCAGTAGTTGTGGTGGCACCTGCTACGATAATAGGTGCGGCAACGTGTGTTTTCAAACAAGGCTGTGGGCCATGTTTTTTTTCAGGCACATAAATCGGAACGTAAATCATCACAAGGTTTTTTGTTTCTGGAGTTCTCCCGAACACAACCCAGCTTTCTTCAAATTATGCCGAATTTCACTATCATCGTGTTGGGGAACCAGGAGACACGTGTACACAACAGTTTGAGTACGAGTACAGAGGGTTCCAGGGCTAGACCGACAAGCCGAGCGTACAGTGACGCTGGCCCTGGCCTCATGTGTCCTACTACTGCTGCTGTTGCTGCCGCTCCGTTGCTGTTGTTGCCGCGGCCGCCACAGCTGCTGCTGCTGCTGCTGCTGTATGTATGCTGTATGATATGCTGTTGATTCTTTTGTTTCGAAAAATAACCCAAACCAAACGGCACGTATACGTAGATGTTCGTCCGTGTTTTGGCTCAGCGCTCAGCACAGCAGTATCCCCCCAGCGTGATGCATCGCAGATTTGACTACTGCAGGTACCCGAGGTCGCGCCTCGTTACCACCAATCACTAGTATGAATAACACGTATGCTTGCCTTTCTCCCACTCGGTTGGCGTTCGTACATGTACAAGTTCGTACGCCGGCACAAACAATCATTCAGTGTGCCTTACACATTCGTATCATACATATGGCATCGTGCTGCGTTCGCCCGTACGTAAACGTTCGTACTTTAGTACAATCAATCATTCAGCAGTTACACATTCGCACCATACCATACTCGGAGCATCGCGCTGCTGTTTCCTCACCATGTCGTAACATCCACATACATGATGTACCGGTAATATCTTGACTGGTACATGATAGGCGTAGCATACAGCAACACTACGTATAGAGTACAGATAATCTTGATCTCTCATATCAGGTACGTACTTCGTATATAATATTTCAGCAGTGTGCCTTACACATTCGTATCATACTTATAGCATCGCACTGCTGTTTCCTCATCATGTCGTAGCATCCACATATAAATAATTGATCTCTCATATCAGGTACGCACTTCGTATATAATACAAGGTTCCCCTTCGGGATGTTGATCACTTGAAATCCTGGGGGTGTCGCAAGTTGAAAATTGATCGCACATGCTTCGTACTTCCCTTTTTGGACCCTTCTTGGAGCAAACTTGTGTTGCATAGACTGCTGTATAGTGTAAAGGGAAACGTAGTATAGCGAGTGCAATTCCTTATACAAAACAAATACATGTCACTAGATGATATCATATCTGAGGTACAGTGGGCTCCCGGTTTTAAGAAGCTTCAGTTTGATGTCCGGGCTCAACGAGTTATTTTGTTTCCGACGTCGATCTAACTATTTTGTGTAGGTTTTACAGACGATCCCACAGTGGTGAGCTGTGTGTTTTTACCGAGTTTTTCTATCGTTCGTGCCAATCTGGGCTCATTTTTCTCGACACGTTATTTCTTAACTGCAGGCAACTATACTACTATTGATAATGTACTTGTATTGAATGGTGATTTGTTTTATCGCGTAGATTCACGAAGAACAACTGGTGAATCTTAACGCCATTCAGCGTTTTAGCCTTAAAAAATCGAAATAAATAAATCATGATCTGCGTCATTGTTTTTGTCGTGACTTTACTCGTACTGTATCACAATACATTTCTGCAGTAAATGCGCCTGATAAGTGTACTTCGTGTATAATCCACGCAACCCAACGGGATATCCAAATACCAGATATAAGGGCATACAGCTGACTCTGTCGCCTACACCGATTGCGGATAGCAAGCGGCTCCCCAAGCAACCGCTGGCCGCTGGCGAATGAGAACATTGCGGCCTCGAAACCTCGAGGAGGAGGCGGCACGTCTCAAACAAAACGAAGCAAAGTATCCTGAGAATCCGGGCGTAGGCCGGGCATACGACCTGTGAGCTTGGCATCTTGCCAGCAGGGCCAAACCGGCGGCGTGGGAGATTGAAATATCACAGCCTATGTCGTCATTCGGTCGGTGACTTCAAAATGTATCACGGGCCCGGCCCGGCCCGGCCTACTCGCGCACCACTCGCAAAGATTCCTGGATTGAATGTCACAACTCGTGAGTTTCGTTTTCTGTTCGTTATGGATGACGCTGACTGAGCAGGCCTTCGTAGGATACTGCAACAGCAGCAGCTAGCAGCACATATCACATATCACACAGAGTACATAAAAAAAGGCGAAATAGTTCAGTATGAAGACTAAACACACAGAGCACACCCAGAGTATACACATACAACAGAAAAAGTGCCTGCACACAGAACAGTACCGACAGCATAGCACAGAGCACCTACAATACACAATACACAACGAGTGAGTACACAGAGCACACACATCAGTTAGATTTAGCTGTTGTGCTGGAGAGTAGAGTACCCGGGTGCGCGTTTAGCAGCCGAGTACTCGTCTAAGGGTACCCGTCACAGAACAGCTGGGTACCCAGGTGCCCGGAGCCCAAAATCACGCGAGTATAAAGTTTTATCCATACTCGTATCATACTCGTGACGGGTATTACTCGTAGCTGTTTTGCCGTTTTCAACCGCTGCTGTTCTGCGCGATCAGAGGGGGAGTTCTTGCTGGAAAGGATACATAAAAATGCACACACCGACACGCCCGTACAAAGAAAGCCAGAACACAGCGGTACACTACGTATAGTTCGCCTACAGCTGTCACAACTACACCTGCTGGATCCCCCCTGCTAGCTGTGTGGTACGGATCCTGCGCACGCATACTGGACACCACAGCCGCCACAAAGACAACAATCTGAGCAGCGGCTACTACTGTGTGTTACACAGCTTCTTCTGATATACTGCTGTGCTGTTCGATAAGTGGCGCCTTGGTTGCTTAGTAGTTTGAAGTCTAGACATGCACTCGTAACATTCAGCAGTACTCGTACGTAATATTAATAGTACAGTAGTATTAATAGTACAGTCAGTACCACAACAGTACTGCTGTACGTACCAACATATTCGTCCGCATTTTGATCGGCCTATCGTTTTACGTAGATAGACGTATTATGATATGCATGCATACCTACTCATCGTAGATCTGGGTACCTGGATTGTATGTACTCCATGTAGATTGAAAAATATTGGGACCAAATTTGCAGATTTGTATAAAATGCGCATGTACACAGCCCAGAGAGAGAGCAGACGCATGCAACGTGGTATTGTCTACTGCTGCACGACGCTTTATGTGTGTGCCTCGTTCAATGTCAAGTCGTTGTGGTCTTTATTCTTGTCTCGTATGTGGTGCGTGTGCTGTGTGTGTTCCGTTCATGCGGTGGGTCAAAAATGAAAACCAAAAACCAGTCGTACGGCAGGTTTTGCATGATAGTTGCGAGGCGGTGTCAAGTCGGAACGTTTCCCCTGAGTTATTTCCCAGAATTCGCGACTTTAAAGGCCCAGAGCACGCCCCACGGGCCTCGGCCGGGACCCGCACTTGCGCCATGGTGTACACGCGGCCCCCCTGCGTGCCCCGCAGCCGACAGCGCGGGAAAAGACCCGCGGCCGGAGGAGAAAAGTGATACTATTCCGGGAAAATGTCCATTTGGTACCTATACATGTTTCAGCAGTGTGCCTTACACATTCGTATCATACATACAGCATCGTACTCCTCATCATGTCGTAACATCCACATACATGATGTACCGGTGATATCTTGACTATTAATAGTACATTATACGCGTAGCATACAGCAACAATACGTATCGCGTACAGACATTATTGATCTATCATACCAGGTACGTATATATAGCCCTGGTATATGAACACGAGTATGTTGAAGTCGGGATTTTTGTATTTCTCCGCTTTTCCCCGCGTTATTACAGCAGTATTCCTAGCATGCAAAAAAAAATACACTAAAACCCAGCAAATGCTACTGGTTGACATATCATATCATAATGCCACCTGGCAGATGCTCGTACGAGTATTGTTACAGCAGTACGTATATGCACCGCTGCTGCTGTACACCAGCTGCGAGTATTTTTACATCAAAACGTAACGAGCACCTGATATACCATGGTACTCCTGTATCTAGAGCTTTACTCGAAAAACTGGGTGATGGCAGAACTCACATGGCAGTTCGCTCGAGCCATCTAAACGAAGGTACTGCAGTATGTACTGCTTTCTCCCAAAACTGATCAATGAACAGAACTATCCTCGCAATTCGCTTGAGACATCCGAAAAACATCACGCCTTCGGCCTTCAAGCACCAGAAAAGGGTAATTACGCAACGCAGGACATACCGGTATGATGCACGATGTTGGTGTCTCCTCCCTCAACGCCCACACCGCCTCTTCCAAGTCCGGCCCCGGGGATTGGCAACTCCCCTAAAAAAACCCAATAAACTCAAGAATGACGAGTAATCACGATACGTCGTATGTCTGGACCAGTAATAACGATGAAACTCAAGAATCACGAGAAATCGCGAACTACCTGGCCTAGCGAACGACCGCTGTCTAACTGCAAGCAGCAGCCCTGTCTTCTCGCGTGTTCTACCAGTCTGTCAGCACCGTTCCGTGCGGTATCCTCTTGGTATTCCCACAAGCGCCATAAACCAAACAGTGCCCGCTGCTCCTGCAAGTGAGCTACGTACTACATGCTCAGTCAAATAATATGAACCATAACGCCGAATTATCTCTTTAACAACAAACTGCAGATTATCCTTATTGTTATTGCACGGCCAAGGAACGGGTTGGCGTGCTTATTCCACAAGTGTTTGTACAAACATGATAATATGTTTGGCGGAATCAATAACAACTATCTAAGAACGATCGAGTCAATAGTATTGGTTCCATACAGTATGATATGCGTATGATATGAGCAGTACTGAAGCCCCAAATACTCGGAGTACAAGGAGTACCCGCAGTATCGGAGTCCGAAATACTCCGAGTACAAGCAGTATCGAGAGTGTTCATACCCGAAATACTCTGAGTACGAGCAGTATCCCGGAGTATCGAACCCCGAAATACTCCGAGTACACGAAGTACCTGAAGTATTTTATCTCCAATACATCTTACTTTACTCCAAGGTACTCGGAGCATCTGTGCAAACGTTTCGAGGCATCCTTGCGTCACTCCCCAGGCACGTCCCGGAGAGGAACCTTTTACCATAGTATATATTGATGTTATCATATTTTTCGATTTAAAAATTCACTCTAATATATTCTGTTTCATTTCATAATTCGTTTTTTGCATTGTCTTTTTTTCTTATTTTTCAGTTCGGCTCGTGTCGTCTTGTACTCGTGCCCGGTACGTTCGCATCTCACTTGTTTTACCCATTCATTTGCGTTTATTTTGTTTTGGTTTTCCTCTGTTTCACAGTCTGTGACCACATAATTTGTATGCACTCGGCGGGGCTCGAACTTGCGATCTTGAAGCTTACAGGCTTCGTGGTTACCTGCTAGCCCACCGGGGCGACCGGTTATATACATATGTATACCAGGTATATTTTTTTTATTTCCTTTAATTTCGTTTTTTCGTTTCGTTTCTCCTTGTCTGCGGCCCTCAGGGTGCGAATTAAAGAAGGCAAGTTGCAAATCGGATCGATTTCAAATTTATGTTTGTTTATGAACCGAATCGATTTTTTTCCGATTTGAAGTGGAAATACGGCTTCACGTTCTATCGGGTGAAACCGCGTATGTTCCGTATGTTCTCGAAATGTGAATGAGGTCGGAATAACGCGACATCCCACAGAACACCCGGCTGACAAGTGCCGAGGAGAGTAAGCTGAGAGCGACGGCGTGCATCGTCACCTGCACGCCGCCTACAGCCTCTGTTTTATTTTTAAGGCCCAGGCTAGGAAGCTGTTACTCTCAGCTTCGCTTGGGTGGACGGAGGAAGCCCTTAAACGCCAAACACCGGACGGCGACAGCGATACACTACCGGCCCTCTCATACGAAAGTGCCCCACAAGAAACTCAGCCAAAACGTTGGGGGAAATAACGAAGTCGACAGCTATTATACTGTAGTTAGTGTGGGTTTCGTTAATACGGGCCCTTTGTGATTGAAGTTTAAACAATTTCGCCAAAGACATCCACAATGATGTCAGGTCAAGGACGGGAAACCTTCGCTGTCAAGGGTATACGGCCGAGTGTTTAATACCAAAACCTAGTAGTATGGTGTCTGTCAAGGGTTTGAAGGTCCTGTATCATGACATCTTGTGTTCGAGGGCGGTCAAGAGAGGAGGAGAGAGCTGCTCTGCTTACTGCACTGAGCGTCGTAGTATCTCTGTGTCGTAGTTTTGTGACAACATAATAACTGTTACCTTTTTAGAATGAATATTCGGCACGGACACTGGATGTGCTGGATGTCGACTGGTAGAAAGGAAGGTTTAATGTGAAGAACAAACACACCGCGGTGAACTCAGCGCACACGCCGAGCGGCGAACCTGTCTCGTCTGCACAACAAGCAACAACCTCCGCCAATGAAATTAATATATACATATACTTACATACATACCTGGTACATGTGTCTCGACAAAATCAATTCAGACAAGAAAACCGAGTATTTGGAGTCCGTTTTTCGTTTTCCGTTTCACACACAACACAGCAGCAGCAGCAGCAGCAGTAGTAGAAAAATGGCAGCTTCAACATAATATTCTTAAGGTAAACAAGAAGGGCTTACCGCGCCGTTGGTACACATGCCGTGTACGTATCATATCATACGTACTCGCAATTTTGGGTGGTAAATATGAATACTTTGTTTCAGAGAGACGGCTGACAGCGAGCAAGTCGAACAGAGGTTTCCTACGTTCCTACCCTCGCTCTCACCAAGACCGGGACCAAAATTCATTGTGGTAATAATCCCCGACTTCCACCGGCGAAATGCTCCGACACCACAAGCAGAAAATCACAACCTTCAACATTTACCATGCACGGCAGGCCTGTCTGTCCGTTGTCTATACATACAGGCATAATATTTCTTTTATTCCGTCGTCGGGATGCGTTCGACGACTGTCATACAACAGCGACTGCTGTGTACTCTATGAATAAAACACAACCTTCTACCTGGTGTACGTCATACGTACGCATTAATAYTTTATTAGCCTAGCACGGGACTGTCAGTCGAGAATAATCCATGATGCAGCCCGCGATAAACGTGAAGAAACAACAACTCCTGAAACTTTATTTCGCCAATACGGGCCCTTTATGATTAAAGTGTTGAAACAATTTCGCCAAAGACATCCACAATGATGTCAGGTCAAGGACGGGAAACCTTCGCTGTCAAGGGTATACGGCCGATGTGTTTAATACCAAAACCTAGTAGTATGGTGTCTGTCAAGGGTTGAAGGTCCTGTGTCATGACATCTTGTGTTCGAGGGCGGCAAGAGAGGAGGAGGGAGCTGCTCTGCTTACTGCACTGAGCGTCGTAGTATCTCTGTGTCGTAGTTTTGTGACAACATAATAACTATTACCTTTTTAGAATGAATATTCGGCACGGACACTGGATGTGCTGGATGTCGACTGGTAGAAAGGAAGGTTTAATGTGAAGAACACACACACACCACGCGGTGAACTCAGCGCACACGCCGAGCGGCGAACCTGTCTCGTCTGCACAACAAGCAACAACCTCCGCCAATGCAATTAATATATACATATACTTACATACATACCTGGTACATGTGTCTCGACAAAATCAATTCAGACAAGAAAACCGAGTATTTGGAGTCCGTTTTTCGTTTTCCGTTTCACACACAACACAGCAGCAGAGCAGCAGCAGCAGCGTAGTAGAAAATGGCAGCTTCAACATAATATTCTTAAGGTAAAAAAGAAGGGCTTACCGCGCCGTTGGTACACATGCCGTGTACGTATCATATCATACGTACTCGCAATTTTGGGTGGTAAATATGAATACTTTGTTTCAGAGAGACGGCTGACAGCGAGCAAGTCGAACAGAGGTTTCCTACGTTCCTACCCTCGCTCTCCCCAAGACCTGGACCAAAATTCATTGTGGTAATAATCCCCGACTTCCACGGGCGAAATGCTCCGACACCACAAGCAGAAAATCACAACCTTCAACATTTACCATGCACGGCAGGCCTGTCTGTCCGTTGTCTATACATACAGGCATAATATTTCATTTCTTCCGTCGTCGGGATGCGTTCGACGACTGTCATACAACAGCGACTGCTGTGTACTCTATGAATAAAACACAACCTTCTACCTGGTGTACGTCATACGTACGAATTAATAGTTTATTAGCCTAGCACGGGACTGTCAGTCGAGAATAATCCATGATGCAGCCCGCGATAAACGTGAAGAAACAACAACTCCTGAAACTTTATTTCGCCAATACGGGCCCTTTATGATTAATGTTGAAACAATTTCGCCAAAGACATCCACAATGATGTCAGGTCAAGGACGGGAAACCTTCGCTGTCAAGGGTATACGGCCGAGTGTTTAATACCAAAACCTAGTAGTATGGTGTCTGTCAAAGGGTTGAAGGTCCTGTGTCATGACATCTTGTGTTCGAGGGCGGTCAAGAGAGGAGGAGGAAGCAGCGCGGGAGGGAGGAGGGAGAGGTGGGAGTGATGGGGCGGAGGGCGSGGAGGGAGGGAGGGAGGGACGGAAGGCGGGAGAGGGAGAGGGCGAGCGAGGGKYGGAGGGAAGGAGAGAGGGAGGGAGGGAGCGAGAAAGCGAGACTGGGACGGAGGGAAAAGCTTTCGCAACCTGATCACTCCCAGCACAGATAACTGCGTGACGCTGTCGAAACATGAACTTCAATTTCACAAGTGTAATAATCCAATTCCAGTTGAAATTAGACACTGGGCTCGTGCGAGCGATCGCTGCTGCTCGGCTCTCCACTCCGTTTGAGATGCTGGGAGCCACCCCCGACTACTCCACACACAGGGCACCCCATTAGGTATGGTTTGGACCATGACGATCACCTCCTCGAGGGCTACCGACCTGTTGCGTGCGGTAGGGGCGTAGCAGTTTTGAAATAAATTCGGCCGTGGGGTACCCCAGACTGATTCTCATCGGACAGAGAGACAGACAGACAGACAGATTATTTGATTCCGTTCCTGAGACCACAAGTTACACGTGTGGAATATCGGTTCCCGACCCCGAATAGTTATAGCGCGCAGAGGGGTTGCTCTGCACGTGGGTCCCAGTGACAACTTACCACCATTGATATCGTAATCGTCTGATGCTAGTGTGTAGTTCGAGTACCCTGCATAATACAGTATTACAACGGCAAGTTCGGTAGGGTATACCGGTACCAGGGGTATATTTGTTGCGCGTACCGAACTTACCGAAGTGTCGGGTACCGGTATTGCAAAAGTACCGAATTTACCGAAATGTCCGGTACCGGTATTGAAAACGTACCGAACTTACCGAAGTGTCCGGTACCGGTATTGAAAAAGTACCGAACTTACCGAAGTGTTCGGTAGGGTATTGAGCACACTACCTAGAAAATACCGGTACCCCCGGTAGTGTGAACGAGGGTATACCGGTACCCGGGGTATATTTAGGTGAGCGTACCGAACTTACCGAAGTGTCAGGTACCGGTATTGGAAAAATACCGAACTTACCGAAGTGTCGGGTACCGGTATTGAAGTAGTACCGAACTTACCGAAGTGTCGGGTACCGGTATTGAAAAGATATTTTTCCGAAGTGTCGGGTACCGGTATTGGAAAAATACCGAACTTACCCAAGTTTCAGGTACCGGTACTTACCGAGGAAATACCCCCGGTGTACTTCGGTACGTACCCCCTAAGTAATGTGTTCTTGTAGCAACAGCAAACAGATTGCGGCGGCAACGGCGGAAAAAACGGAAATGCTGACGCCGCCATCCCAAGCACGTAGCAAGCGGCAGCATGGTTAGCAGCAGCACCAGCCCTAGCAAGAACAACAGCAGAACACAGCAGCAGAGGGGCCGAAGCAGCATCTCCAACTTCGAAGTTTGGCATACAGTTTGGATCATCGGCGACCTCGCGTAGTGCTGCTGCAGCTACTGTAGCTGCTGCTGGTACATCATCAGTGTTTGAATATAATTCGAGCAGCAATCGATTCGAGATGTCGCGTTCAAGTTCGTCTATAGGATGCACGATACGAGTACAGGCGAGCAGTTGAAGAAGCTTCTGCAACAGCACGAAGTTTGCGCAGAGCGTGCCATAGCACCGCCTCGGCGGCGCCTCGAACCCCACCGGCGCGAGTTGATGATTGTTGTGTTGTGTCTACAGCTGTTCATGGTGGGTGTGAGATGAGCGCGTCGTGTCACTCCCTGAGCCAAGGACCAGATACAATACAGGACACCTAATAAGAAACAGGAAATCTGGCCCAGGCTGGATTTCTTATTTGAGAGAGGGTGTTTTCCCGGGGGTACCGGTATTTGTTCGGTACCGGGCTCGATACCCTACCGAACACTTCGGTAAGTTCGGTAATTTTTCAATACCGGTACCCGACACTTCGATAAGTTCGGTATTGTTTCGATACCGGTACCCGACACTTCGGTAAGTTCGGTACTTTTCCAATACCGGTACCCGACACTTCGGTATGTTCGGTATTTTTTCAATACCGGTACCCGACACTTCGGTAAGTTCGGTACGCCTACCCGCATATACCCCCGGTACCGGTATACCCTCGACTACAATATCGGCGGTGACCGGTGGGGCCTCGATACCGGGTAATCGGGTATGTATGTAATACGGACGCATATTATGACATCATACTTGCATCCTACACAAGTTATACAAGGTTTTTGTTTGTTGCAGCAGCAGCAGTCTTGTATACATTTACGTACCAGGTATGTACAAACAGTACAGGACACCTAATAAGAAACAGGCCAATAAGAAAGCCAGGCTGAGATTTGGAGGAAAATACGAAATTTGGGAGTTGTTGTGTTGAAGTTAGTGTG
>MEHQ01004307.1:4631-21635 GCA_008828725.1 Saccharina japonica | reverse complement strand
GTTCCTTTCGAGTTCCTTTCGAGTTCCTTTCGAGTTCCTTTCGAGTCCTTACTGAGTTACATATTCCTCGGTTCGTCCGAGGGCCAGTATTATATCTTCAATGGGACCTTTACAATACATGTATTTCTCAACATTACGTCTTCTTCTCTGCCTCTCATGGGGATCCGAGGCACCGTCCACCCGCTCCCGTGACGCAGCCATAGCCCGTGTACCGAGTGGGAGGCTACGGACTGCGGGGTATGGACGGTAGGCTGATGTGCGGGGCTACCTGGCGGACGAAACTGGCGTCCAGGACACTCGACTCCCCTCCTAGGTCAACGCCACAGTCAACGGTGTCACACCTGCGGCCACAGGGGCTCGCGTCCCAGACTCCATGGCATCACCAAACCCCCCCCCCCTATAAATATATTATATTTATAGGTTGGGTTGGCGTCGGTTGGCAACGACGCTGTAAAACACGCCACTCGCTGCGTGAGCTAGACAACCAGGGTGCCGTTTTTTTTTTGTTATTTTTTTTTGGCGGTCACCAAAGCTGGCGGTCGAGTAGATCATTTGTGCGGGGTGGAGAACCTTTGTTCCGCACAAGGGGAATGGTCGTATCACGTAGTGTTAATATGGTAAGGCGTCCGCGAGGCAGTTACATAGTAAAACCCATTGCTGTCTCCGGAAGTGGCCACACCAGAAATTAAATTAACTCATTGAAGCTGTCGTCCATATGCAAGTCCGCCTCAGAGGCGGTTCTTAGCAGGATGCAGCTCACCCTCCATGCGACTCGCCCAATACCTCACGGCGTTTCGCGCTTGGTGCAAGCAATGTCTGCCTGGTTGGTGAAAACCCAACGCGCTCCGTCCCGGCATTGTAGGGATGCGAGGGTCTATGGTCATATGACTACGGCCGTGCACAACATGAGTACACCCCCCCCCCCCCCCCCCCCCGCCCCCAGAGGCCGAAAACAAACTTTTACCACTTTTTTTTTTTCTTTCTTTCCATGTACGAATATACCTTGTGTATACTGGTGGTGTATCCGGTGTATCCAGCAGGGTGTGTCGGTCAGTATCGGTGTATGTTTGGTGTAACAGCTAGTACCGGACAGATGCAAACCCTCGCAACAAGTCAAATAACGTACGAGTAACATCACATCTCCGACAGATAGGTACAGGATATTCACCGAAGCAGTAAAATTGTCTACTCGTACCAGGTGGTTCGTGCAACACGGCGCTCACGTCCCCACACAGAACCAACATAAAACAACCCGAGCAACGATTCGCAGTGTTCTACCAGGTTATACTGCTGTAGCGCCGGTCAAGACTAAATATTCTCCGCACGTACAGCAGCAGTGCAGTATTAAGGAGGTACTATTAATACTACTGTAGTACCGCTACGTAGGGCAGACCGGGGCAATTACTCGTGCAAGTAGTGCTACCGAGATATAGTAGTATCGAGATTGTGAGTAAAAGGGTCTACCCACACCACCAGTATGAATACATACGTGGCTCGTCTAAATACGGCATCCAAGTCCCCACCCAGAAACACACGAAGCAACGGCTTGCAATGTTCGACTGCTGTAGCTGCGTGAAGCGCTACGAGTACTGCTTGCTGCTGTAGTACCAAGATTCACCTGTGCGAGCAAGCATGCTGCTGCACCTCGGTGGTAAGGCAAGGCAACATGGTTATATGAGGTACCACAGGTACGTACCGGTATATACGAGTATTATGATACCAGATACCAGGTACTCGTATACTCGAAGTATACGATATAGGGCAAGGCGAGTATAAGGCATCAAGGCGTCGACCACTACCTAGACGTGACTGAACTGATACAGAGGCCCCGTCCGTCGCGACCTTCTTCAGGCAGTGCTTATCCATCCAAGCCTGTGGATCCCACGGCTCTTCGGGACCTTCTGGTCCACCTTCGATCGAGCTCATAGCTCCTTTGTACCGCTCACTACTCTCCCTCGACTCTCCTGCTGCAGCAGTCGCTGCCTCTACGCAGCTGCAGCTCATAGGCCTGCGACCGCCCCTGGTATTGTAGTAGTATGGAAGGCCTTGTATCAAGCAGGGGGGGGGGGGCGGCCCTCTACCGTCCCCTGTGTTCAGTTTTATATAGGTTTTGTGTAGGCGTAGAGGGAGGGGATGGTCTCAGGTACCCCCCCCCCCTGTCAAAACGTAAAAGTTGAACAATTTGACGTGAGGTGTCGAAAAAACAAATTTCGACCACCCTCGGTCCACAGATTTGATAAAATCGATGTTTTTTTGTGGGCACTCGCCCCGATGGTCTAGAGGTAACGCGAACGATTCTAAGATTTGATATCGGATGTTCGAATCTCACGGTGTTCGGGCTTTTAAGTTTAGTTGCTAAATAAATAAAAAACGGAATCAACTGCTGAGAGTGCCTACGAGTCTTAATAGAAGCGTGGGTAGGCACAATTCGATGCGAGTCGATGAGGGAAGAAAAAGCTGAAGTCTTCGCGATAATAATGCAAGGCAAGAACCTTAGTGGGGGAGAAAGGAGAGAACCCTACTTTGTGACCCCGGATCTGAGTCACGACTACGGTGGAGAGAGAAAGAAAGGGCGAAGGTAATAAATGGGATAAGAACAAATAACAAAAACAAAACAGATGTGTGTATAAATTGTACTCCGTAATGACGTCCAGATCGCAATATCCGGAAACGCTACGATTATTAACATATATTTTGTCCAACCACTCCTGAAAGTTTCGGATAAACTGACACAAAGTATGCGTTTATGTTGTCAATTCGTGATCAGCTAACTGCCGCATTGCTAGCGTTCAGCCCGAGGGGCATTCCATACTTGGTAGACTTGCGCTTATTATTCCGACGTAGAAAGGTTACCTTACTCGACACATGAACGTTCGTCACCAGCTTCCAAACTATTATATTGCAATCCCGCGTCCACATCGTTATGCGGAACATGACACGTGGCTCGGTGCACACGGTTCAACCTTACAGTGCACGGCGGTGAAGCCGCGGTTTTTGTTTTTACGGTGCGGTGCGATCCGGACGATTCATGTTTAATCCCACGGTGTGTTGTGCGGTGTGCCATTTGGTCAAATGATAACTCGTCCAGGGTGATCTGCGGATTTTGGATCCCCACCGGAGCAGACAATGTTCTTCGTGAAAAACAGCAACAACGTGAACAGTTTCGAGGTTGTTACAAGATATGTGTTCATGATTGAAAGCTGCTCACGGTTTTGAGTGAAAACAATGATAAGGGGATTGGTTATGGTTCAGCACTTGAAATACAACACACCCTGTCAGAAAAATACATATATACACGTTTGTTTTTCACTAGGGGTGGGGGGGTACTTCGTTTTCGTGCATGGCCGTAGTCGTATGTCCATAGCCCCTTGCATCCCTGCAGTGCCGGGACGGAGCATGTCGGGTTTTCACCCACCAGGCACACATTGGAGGGGGGGGGTACTCATGTCGTGTGTGGTCGTAGTCGTATGACCATAGACTCTCGCATCCCTACAATACCGGGACGGAGCATGTCGGGTTTTCACCGACCAGGCAGACATTGGCTAGCACCAAGCGCGAAGCGCGCGGGGGGGGGCGGGGGGCGTACTCATTTGTTGCTTGCCTTAGTCATTTGACCATTGACCACGCATCCCTTTTGAGACGGAGCGAATGGGGGGAGGGGCGGCGTGATAGAACCTTATTATAAGCCGAGAACAGTGAGAGTATGCACGCCTTTTGTTTCATACACGTATATACGTATACGCGCTCACATCCGGTGTTCATATGTATGGCACATAGCGCCCCATTACCATATGTAGTATTATATGTATTATGTTTGATACGTTCCGCATCAGTTATTATCGTGACAGTTGTCACAGCATATCGTGTAGAGCCTTCTTTTTCGCGTTTATGAACTATATTGCAGTACTTACATGGTATAGTGTATTTGACGTGCGCGTGTTTTCGAGTCCCTTCGTATTAGTGAGGTGGGGGGGTAAAGGGGAAGGGGCGATCGTAAAATCGCCAAGAACGGGCAGCATATACACACCTTTCTCAGCAGCTTTGTTTAGGCAGGTATATATAGCGTATACCATAGCAACAGTATATACCCCCGCACAGGGTTTATGTTTTAGCATTTGTATGGAGCATAGCGTGTCTGTAATGTAACCCTAAGTACATAGTTGGACTGTAATATTTGATGTGTGTACGTATAGCGTATCTCACGATGTAAATGTGGAGCAAAACAAAGTCGTGTCGATGTGTACATGTTACAATGTACCGAGGAGGCTTTTAGAGCCTCGTATGTTTGTCGAATGCTCGGAATTGAAACAGTATTTTATCGTGTAGTTGATAGTAGTGACACACAGCACGCGTCTCTTTTTATCGTGCATACCTTGTGGCTATTATCAGGGATGCGTATTTCCTCGCCCGGAACACAAACATTTCCGGGAAACAGCCTTTTTTAGCTTTTCGGAAAAATTTCCCCTATTTCCTATCATTCGAGGGAAAAAAGGCGAGATTTTTGGGGGGGGACAAAAAAATTACCATCCCCGGGTGGCCAATGCACTACATGAAGCACACGTATAAGATGCGTTCAGGCCTTCGGACAGTAACTTTCGATAAGTTTCACTCTACACCCTACCTGTACCAGGTCACAGTATTCAATAGTAGTAGCAGTTCACAATGCAAGTGCTTTTTTTGAGTAAATAAATGTGCATCGGTTTGATTTAGTTGATTTTTCACTTGTTCTTGTCCTCGCAGCCGCAGCCATTTGATACTGGAATAACAGGACTACTTACTGCCGTAGTGCTGATTAGGGTTAGGGTTAGGCTAACCCTAACCCTAACCCGAGAATATACTTATGTCGCGGGTTAAATCAGCAGCGCAAGGCAGGACGTTAGCAGTTAAAGCAGTGCGCTGCTTCGTACGCGTGTAGCGATCGCGGACCTTTTCCGCGACCAGAAAATGAAAGCATGGACGCTGGACGCCTCAACGAAATCCCAGCGTCCCAGTTGCATCTGCGCCGAGTTCACCCTTTCCATTCGAATATGCTATTAATAGCTCATATATAAGATTATATTTTATCATATTTACAGTACATTCCTTCGATGACTCCGCTCGTCATAACATCCAATCCCTCTGTATGATAGCTGTGTGATATAGCAGGGGTCTGTGGGCGCCTATGTAGCGCTCTGCTGCTTACTCGTATCGTAACAGCGTTTAAAAAAAAATGAAAAATGAAAAAATACGGGGGTTTCCATTCTATATAGAGGCGTTATTTTCCCGGGGATAGGGGACCCTAAAATAGTTTCTCCTGAAAAAAAATATTACCTCGAGCCCTATTAATTTCGGGTAATTACCGCTACCGGGAAGTACGCATCCCTGGTTATTATAGGAAGCCGAAACATTTTTATTGATATTAGTACGCGTATATGTTGTCATGTCTTGTACTAACATACAGTAGGAGTTGTGCAATTAGTTATACGAATTATATATCTGGTACTATACACGTATTATAGATTTTTTTATTATTACTAATATATACGCTGTATAATATTATGACTAAATAATATGTAGATCAATCCATCGTGTAGCTGGTGTATTCCTCTGTTTTTGGGGCGGAGGAGGGCGCGCTGTGAGGCGACCATACAGGCTGCCCCCAGGGCCTGCGTGTGTAGCGCACGATGTACCCCCCAGCGGGTGTTGGTGTAACGATGCCCCCCTCTAGAGGGTCGACCGCGCTGTACAATCCGCTGGATGCCGACATGGCGGGTGAACTTTGCAGAACGCCGCAGGCTAGATATTTGTCCGGTAGCCTCCATCGGGACGTCTTCCGTGCCCTCCAGAGGGTTGGGGTATTGCGTCCCCCGCCATAGGGTGGTTTTGCGCTCCCCATCAGAGGGTGGTTTTGCGCTCCCCGCTGGGTGTCGGTGTAGTGGGGGCGGTTTTGACCGCACTGCGGGGTCGCCCTTTTTCGGGCGTCCTCCAGAGGGAACGGTTATATTTCCTCCACCGGGAACACTTCCATACCCTCCAGCGAGTCATGCCTTTATGCCTCCAGAGCGTACGCGGTTGAACACTCTGCACGTCCGTGTGGAGTGTTCGGAATATACCACACGGCAGGGTCCGACAACTGTGCGCACCCTCCAAAGGGAAGGATTACCGACCCTCCACGTGGTAGCCAAGCGGCCACGTGTGGGTACAGCAACAGGTAGCACTTGTACTGGTTCCACCACTATTAATGGCATGTTACAGTAGCTGAGCACAACAGCAGCATATGGGACCGACGACCGGCGACAATAAATGCGGCGTTACCCTTCGACCAATATGCGGCATAATCCAACTGGTTGATGTTGTTCTTCACGAGATCCTAAAGTAGATATTGTTGTACGTAGCGAACGAAGGAAAAGGGTCTGAGTAGCTTCGAGAGAGAGCGCGGGCCTGCCCCACCCTCTCTTCCTCCTCTCACCACCACCTCTAGATTCAGATGTCTAGTGTTCTGCAAGTGGTGCTGGTAAACCATTTTGAAAAAAAGAAGTTACTCGCTTTTTTTAATAAACTGGTGCTTATTTTGTTTGCTTTTTTCAAATTAAGCATGCATCAATAAGAAGCAACTATTTTTTGGTGTTTTTTTCGAGGCTTATTTGCTTCTGTGGTACTATTTTGCTTTACACACGGTGTTTACTTATTTTGCTTTACACACGGTACATGCCTTCGTCATACTTCGTCCGCACAGTAGTAGGAGCACCACTTTCTGGCTTAATATTTTCTGACCGGTTGAGCTTCTCACGTGAGTAACCACCGGATATATATATACTATTATTATTTTACTGGTATGTTTGTTTTCGGACGACCGCGTTAGAAGTTTTGGTCGGGTTCCGCGAACGAATGTTTCCGGAGTCATGTTTCGGGTGAGATAATAAGCTCCTCATGTGAGACGCTCAGAACATTCTGCTGCGCCCCTACTTGTGGGATGCGTCGGTAGGAACAGCGGAGGCTGCCCTGCTCGTCGGCGTTCAGGTGGTGAGAATGGCAAAAGAAGGTTGTTTACTTCGAGATGTATACCTTATTGTTTGTGCGGCTTCGATCGTATTTTGTCATCATATATTGTCATTTTATTTCTGGAGTTGTCATAGGTTAAATATCGGGTCTGGAGTCATGCAGTACCGCCCCTCTCATGATAAAGAGCCCCACAAAGTGCGTGCCTGGTATGTAATTTTCCAAGATAAAAAACCGGGAGCGGGTACAGTATACTGAAAGTAAGGGTGGAACACGCTCATTTTCGAATAGTACCAATACGATTTTACAGGAAAGCGGGAGAGATGCAATCACACACATCAGTGCTGGTATGACTATACCAGGGAGGAGATGAGTGTGGAGGGAAGACGAGATGTGGTGGATGACATTTTTGCGATAGGGCAGGGAAAGGACGCTGTGCGGCTGATGACATTATTTATAATAGAAGAGAGCAAGTGTATCTTCTCGCTCGCAAGCCAAGTTGTCAGGAGACAGCACTTTTTTTGCCAGATGCCTACCTTGATAAGACAGACAGCCTATGATAGACAAAAAAATCCGGGTACACGAACGGAAATCCCCGGTTTTCGAAAAACGTCTGATCATGCATATTGAAAGATGTAGCTGGTATACTACTGTATCTTGCCATTTTTTGCAATAAAAAGGTGTTCAAATATACATATTATCATGCGTATCTGCAGCATTCAATACCTGTTATCTATCTTAACGCATTCATAACTCAAAAATGTATCTCACACTAATTCCAAGTAAAACCCCGCAATCGTGACGGGTTAATTACGCGACGTACAGCTGCCGCACAGGGTACGTACAGTAGTCCATTTTATCTCATCAGCGTACGCATCAATATGATCGGGAACTAATTAACATAAACGAGTAAATCAGCAACCAGCATACCAATGGGGGTTTCCACGCATACATAAAGTTTGTTTTCAACCAGCGGGTTGGGGACAAAAACAAGTCTACGTACACAGACGGGTTTTTGAGACAGACAGACAGAAAGACAGACAGGCATATCCATGTCTCCCGGCATTTCTACTCGCAAGTCCAATTCACATCAGGGAAGTAGCCCCCTGCAACGAAATCCAGACTCGGGTGTGGGGTGTTCGGCATCGCTGCAATATACCACCCCCGGCACCATCCACAACGAAGAAACCCGAAAATGCCGAAGGCATGTGCTATACTGCGGTGTGGTCGCTGCTGTGTGGTCTGTGTCCTCTGTGCTGCGTGCTAGGCTTCTGCTTGAGGCATGGTGGGCAGCTAATCGTGGGCTTTAGACCACTCCCAGCATGAAAACGCCACATATTCCTCTGCAAATAAGCAACAAAAAGCAATAAAAAGCAACTTGTGTGTCCACCGTTAAAGGACTTACTGACCTACTATTGTAATAGCATTTATAATACTATGTTCATATATATATGATTGTGATCATAGTATACCCTACTATGATTTTAGTAAGTGTTTCCTGTACACTCTAGCAAAATCAGATATTGCACTGCTTGATGATAGAGTGCGCTACTTTAAAAATAATAGATAATGGGCCGATCTTGAGATATTTCTACTTCGCTTACAGTGATTCGCGCCCCGTTATACGTGAACCTATTGCTCTTCGCTTACATTAGTTCGCGTCTCGCTACGTGCACCTATTATTGCTGTGTTTTGACCATTCCCATAGTCCGTGTAACTATTATTAAGTTGGGAATGGGGCATGGGGCACGAGGCCACATTTGATGTCCGTCCTATGTATTGCCTTCCCTGATATAGCTCCTATACCATCTACATGCATCAATCTGGCCCGACCGCCGTGGGGGCGGGGGGGCCTTTTTTTCCCTAGTTATTGATACCTTTCACGTGGATACGTTTCACGTGGATATCCTCGAAACCGCTAGATTCTGGATCGGCCTTTTGGCGCAGCAAAGAGGGAATGTCGTGCTTGCGACGCATAGGACAACCATACAGCTATAAAAAGAATTTGGGGTGTCATATAACCTTCGCCAACATTATCCGTAGAATAAAATACGGCAGTTGTAATACATATATGCTGAGAGAACTTAGGATCGTACCTGTTCGATCGAGCTTCTGATCGTTAGCCAAAATAAATATTGATGACGGTTGCGTTAAGTTCTTGAAGTACCTCCAAGTTTGTTTTTGTAGTCGAGTCACTGATTTTTAGGTCCTCCACGCCCAAAGGAAATGAAAAAATCACAGCATTAAAGGCATGTCTGCCAGCGCTGAGGGGATGTCAAAAACATAGTCACGTGAAAATGAAAAGACCCTCCACATGTTGCCGGAGTGATCCGTCGAGCCGCCTTATAACTTGATCCGTCACAGAATCACACCAACTACCGCACGCCTGGAGATCAATTCGATGATTCTTGCCTGCGGAAACAAGATACGAATACAGTAGGTATATCACCGCTGAGAGTGTGTTTGGGCGTGTGTTTGTGCCGAGTCCGGGCGAGGTTTCTATTGTTTGTTCTTGTTGCATAGTCGATCACGAATTGGCACGCTTTATGGGTACGGCTATTAACGGAATTATACATCCTTACTATAAACCCGGTTGTAATTACAATACTCGTAGTTAGTGTGTTTGGGCGTGGGTTTGTGCAGCATGAAAACTAGGTGTCTGTGGTTTATTGTTGGGGATTTAGGTAATGCACTGAATCCGCGTCTTGTCATTCAAAGTCGATCCACGAATGCTACGATAGAGGTGCACCGTAGTTTGCCTTATAAGGGTGGTCACTTGAAGAGCTCCATACCTCACCAAAAGTGCGACGCGACCAACAATCGCATATGGAGAATATGGCAGCGCAAGAATTTTGGTAAAGAAGCCCGATTATTCAGAAAAAAAAACAGCAAAAAGTGCTTCCTCTATCGTAGCATGCGTCATCACAATTTGACACGCTCTATGAGTACGATGAACCTTCAAACATGATGACATCCAGCATTTGTTTATTATCCAACCCCGATTAATACTTTATTATTCGTTGTTACCGTAGTCCTGAAACAAAGTATACTGTGCAAGTAGTGATATCGTGCTAAAGACTGACTGAGGGGGTCAATCTGTCCCTGACAACATAGCTATAAGTGAGTTTGCTGGCGTAGCATAAGAGCCAACACCACCCTGGCGGTTACGTGGAACACTTCCGAAACATTGAGATGAATCACCTAAAACATATACCGCCACCCTTTCCAAACGATAATAGTAAGTAGAACCAAATATTGTTAGCAAAAATAGGTAAATATGTAGATTGTTGCGTGCTGTAGGTCCTACTCGAACGGCCCGCAGCCACAAAAAACGAAACAAAAAAACGAAGCACATGTGGGAATAGACAAAACACGTAACCCCTTCGGGGCCCCGAGGTAGCGCCCAAAAATAATTTTAACCTTAATTTCGCCAACGTCTATGAGCTGCGTGAGCGTCCAGAACTACGAGTAGGATCATGTTGGTCCCGACCGTGTTGTAGGACTGCTAGCATTGTAACTTGGACCTCAATCACGCAGTGGCCGTCGCTTAAAATGTTCGTTTTTAGCATCGATTTTGCACCGATGTCTGAAGAGAGTTAAGAGGCATGCTATATACGTTAAACATATGTAGGGCGGCAGCGAAATAAGACGCATGGAGGCGTTCAAGCTAACTAGGGGGGGAGCACATAACGTTTTTGAAGTTCTTTGGTAGAGGTCTGCTTCCCCTCCTCCCCTCCTCATAAACAAAAACGATGAGGGTACGTAGCACGTTTTTTTTAGCGGAACCCTGTCTGACTGCCATGGCTCCTAAACTACGTGCCGATATTTGTCGGAGCGTCCCCTCCCATATAGGCCGTTTCATACCTATGGGAGCATGTTTCACCCGGAATCTTCGGAAATTTCATTCATGCACTGCAATATTATGTTTTTGGTAACACAAATATTCGTCGGCTTGCACTCCCATTTTCCTCCGAAAAGCTTTTTTTGGGTGACTTAGTAATGGTACTAGCTACTGAATATTAGTATAGAGCTCCTCAAGTGAGGACCCTCTATCGTTTCACGTGTCGTGCTTATTGTTTTTACATTTTCCAAGGTCTGGGTCTAGAAATAGGGCTCCTTCAATTGATGCCCTTATTTCCGAAGCCCCGAAAAGAGTAGGTGTCACGATTCAATCTCGACCCACAAGGTAGACCCCTTAACATCGGCGTCGTTCGGATGTTTATACAGCGACACCTCGATTTTAGCCTGCAACTCCTCCATGAGAAAATCCATGGACGGCAAGGGAAGGTACGAGTACGCCTTGTCGATGTCGCCAGGCGTTACCGTGGAAGGGGGTGAAGACGTTGGTGTCCCCGTATACCTCCTCCTGGGCTTGTTCGAAGGCGACGGAGTGAACGTCGGCATGTGCTACTTATCACCACCAGTCTTCTCTGGTGCCACGGTACACTAAGTAGCCTACTCATGTATGGGCCCGCTAACAAGAAGCACCTATTGTGAGCGAACCTTGTTGGGACACTATCCGTCAGAGGTGCGCTTAATATTCTCTGAGAAACAACCTCGGTTGCAGGGTTAGGTATCGATTAGCTCAGGAGCGAGGAGACCTTGAACGATTAGGCGCTACACCCATCTGCCGCTCGGAATGTGCTATGCGCGCTAGAGCCCGCTCGCCATATTCTGGTTGGCGCAGACAACTGAGGGGGGGAACGTCTGTTTCGAGGAAGACTGGTGCTACGGGTAGGGGTTCGCTTTCAAGCCCGACCGTTTCGGCCGACCAGAGCCACATGGCTGAGGGATTAGCCTATCTCCATGCACCCTAATTTTTTTCAAGCAAACTTGCTTTCGCGATAGCACCACCGCCGGGGGAACGCCTGCTACTCTGCGACAACACATTTTTTAATGTGTTTCCAACGTTGAGGTGAGGTACATATTAAGCCACCCGCCCTATTGGCGTATATGCGGTGGTGAAAATGTGGATATATAGCACACGAAGTATACCCCCTACCGTAGCTCCCGTCCGAACGGCATACACCGCTGGCCAAGGTGTGTATCCCCTAAAAGAAGCAGGCGCCCCACATCAGCCATCTTGGGGAGCAGCCTCTCCAGCAGACGGCACACCGCCTGTGATGCGATCACCGCGCAGAACAGCAAAACGCGTGGAAAACAGCAGCGGTTTATGGGCTTGCCGGAGGGAATCCAGGGGGGGAGTGGGAGGGAGGAATGGGGGGAAGTAAATCCAAGGCACGAGTAGCCCGAAGAAAAAGAGAGAAAACGACAAAATACTCCTATAAAAATGAATTGAGGATAAAAGAGGTAGCGGGGTAAAGTTTCTGCACCAATTTCAGAAAGACGATCACTCCTATGTATCGTTTTACTGCAATAGTATACCCCGCCTCGTCTATTAATAGTTCTCCATCAAGATACGACTGAGGTACGTAGTGGTGTGTTATTTCCGGCTGGTGTGCGTGGGTGGCTCAACACGTGTTACATCGTTTTTGTCAAGTGGCTTGCTTTGCCACCCAATACACAACCAGCCATAACGTCTGGCCAACTAGGCATGCCATATTCGCAGCACTGGCGGAAGCGATCGCCAAACCCTCCGCACCCTCCGGCCACAACAGGCAGGCGGGTATATATATATGTGTGTGTTTAACTCATGAACATTATATGTATTACAATAGCTCAGATCAAATGTCGCTCCGGTTTGCGGTATCATACCGGATACATCCGCCGCAAAACATTTGTTTTGTTCGAGGGACCCAAGTTGGTTATTTATCAGGGGAGCGGTGGAGAGGAGGGGGCGGGAGCGTGACGACGACATGGCCTCGACGCAACGTTGCCGTCCGGGCCCTACGTGTCGAACGAGGGTGTGCGGATCCACACAAACTGACGACCCCAAGTATATCCTTTGATTTCGTCGCACCTGCGTCATGGGCTCTAGCTTTCCCCTCTTGAGCATCTCGAGAATCGCCGGGACCTGACAAAACCAAACCAACAGGAGAGAACCACACCAAGCAGGTAGAGAACAGTGCATGTAAAAATTCCCAAAGAAGGGGAAACAGTGCATGTGAAACTTCCTGCTTGGCGTTGCAGACGTACGGGACAGACGAGAAGGGCGAATAAATTACAAACGAACAAAACGTTTCAAATTCTAAAACCTGAGCACTCATACTATTTGCTGAGGGAAGTGGTCTATATACAATCACATCGGAGGCGAAGATACGGTAGGAGCAGCAAAGCTCTTGGATAAATCCTACCCAGTCCACATTTGTGTGTTTTACTGATATTGTTTTCACTTCCACTATTTCTTAAGTTGAGACTTTCGGTGAGCAGTTGCGCTCATATTCTACATTCAAGTGAGAAGCTTCATAATATGTTAGATCCACCTCCACCGCAATGAGGCGTGAATCACAGCAGGCGTACGGTCACGCACCTTCTAGAACGAACCTCTCGTTCTCAAGGGGTCTCGCTCGAACCCAGCTTTCCATGTACGGGTGCCAGCCAATGCCCGTCTGCCGGGCACGCGGGGCCATGTAAGTGGCAAGCGAAGAGGGGGAGGGAGAGGCAGGTCGGAAGATACCGTTTCCTTGAGATTAGTTGGGAGCTAACACTCTCGCAACCAAACACGTCAACGGGTAACAACCAACTCAACATGCCATTTATTTTCTACAGTAGTTCGGCTTTAGCCCTCGCTATAACTTGCGGAATCAGTGCTACCTAAGGTGACCGACGACCAGCAGTCAGCCGATCCCAGCTCTGGCCGGGCAGCTCTGGCCGGGCGTAGCGCGAGGTTATACTCGCCTCTTGATTTGTCGCGATCCCGAACAGCCGCCAGTGTTCCGTCGAGCTTCATTCGTTGTTGGGGGTAAGGTTCGTAGCCATAAACGGATAACAACAAATTCGAAGTGATTTTTATAATATGGTCTGTTTTAACCATCGCTAATACTAGTCAGAGGTGCCCCCCTTGCTCCCCTTCATTCATTTCAATTTCATTATCGCGCGGGGGGTTCGGCATTGTTGGCACTCCTCGTCGAGCTTCATTGCCTTGGTTTTGCTATCTCACGGTCCCGCGTATTCCGCGACCATTTTCTTTGTTTACGAACACGCCAGGGTTTGAACCCCGGCTCTCATGCGCTCAAATAATTTGGAGATTACCCACAAGACCACCGAGGCGACCGGTTCATGGCTCGGCTAAGGATCGGGTAGTGCTCGGCAACATTCGTCGCCAACACACCTAACTTGTTGACGAGGAGAATACCCGCTCGGTTGATCGTCGCGGGCGTGGCGTTCTTTACAGAGTGGATCTCGAAGATCATGCGTATTGCCGCCGTCTGCGGGATACGCTCGTTTGACACCTGAGTAAAACAACACTATGGTGTCCTTCGGTGGTGTTGTTTTGCGAAGTAGAACCCCGGAATGGGCCCGCACTGCAAAGGGTCCGCGAGATAGGCCGTGATAGGTTTAATAGTTCGGGGCGTGGGGAGAGGGGCGGCGGGGGTGAGCTAAGCAGTAGCATATGGAGGGATGGGAAGCCGATGGTGGTGCGTACTACTGTGATAGGTAGGTAAAGGATGACACCAGTGAATAACCATCCATTATGTGTACCGGTACTATTGCGCGACACTCCGGGGTTTCCACACCACCGTAATTCCGAAGGAGACTATGCACTATACAATAAATATAGTATAATATTTCCTGCCGCGTATAACAGAGAATATCAATCGTAGGGGGTAACGCTTCCACGTTAGAGCAGCGGGTTTGATGGTCCAGGGTGGTATTTCTCTGGGGGACCGGAAATCATTGGCGCACCCGACGTCGAACCAGTAGATCGTAGAGGGTCATACCTTTCACGATATTATGGTAGGATATTGGCGATGTTGGGTGAGATCCTACTCTCACATATTGGACGTACACTCTGCGTGCCCTAAGGCCTGTGGAATGGGCTATATTAACCTGGATGTCACTTCTCTCGGGATCGCGAAGGCATGTGTGCGCTCTCCGCTCTCCGTCGAGCCGGTGGGTCGTATGGCGTCCTAGTGTCAAAGCTCAGAATATGCAGGTGGGGATTAGCCGATGCTAGGTGGGGTTCAACTGTGACGGGCAATAAATTACATCTACATGCTCTAAGACCGGTGGATAGTGAGAAGTCTTTTGTGCCGGGTAGAGGGGTGAGTTATATGCTTCCTGGGTGGCGTGTCTATGGGAGGGCGGCAGAAACGTTTTGCACCCTACGCCGAGTCTGTTCATCATGGGGGGGGTCATATGGTCGCGATTGTGTTGGTAGGGCTGGATGTAGACGATGAGGGTGGCGTGCTACTCTGACCGACAGGGAAATTGCGTATATACGCCTGAAGGCCATTGGGGGTTGTACGATGCAAGTTTAACACGGCCACGTGCTGGAGGTGGTGGGTGGGTGCGTGTCGGTGTGCGACAGTGAGTGGGGGGAAACACCGAGGGGAAAGGGAGTTACTAGAACAAGGCCTCGCCATGAAATGGGAAGTACCAACCTGGCTGGACGTAAGTTTGTGCACCGTTAGGTTTGCAGCCAGGATACGGTACCGCGCTGCTGTAGTAAGGCAGGTTAGAATGGCGGATTTTGCCGTTTCATTATTCGAACTGTGATAACTACCAGGCAAACCCTACGCCAACACTTACAACTACATGTGGCGTTAGAAACGCCTCCCTTTCCCGCCGGTCGTACTGCTGTGCATGATCTTTCCGCAACAAACAGACGGGTACGATCGCTGCCGGCAGGGCAATGAAAATTTAGTCGCGAATCATTCGTCCCCTTGCCGTCCTTCCTACCCGTACCCCCATTGCGCGAGGCACATGGCTACGATATATGGGGGGCGACCCTAATGTTTCTACACTACTCTATTGCTTTTATTGAGGGGGGTAGTAATTGCGATCAATTATGCTTGGTAAAAAGAATGGAATGTGTATATTTTTATGGTCCCCCGTAACAAGCTGCTCAGAAACTGATTTTGAGGAAAACAAAATGGGACCTTCAGCACGATGGCTTAGGTGTACGATGGATATGTAGCATGCAAAACAAAAATGCAGTTGCAACAATAAGGCATGCCTTATTGCGGAGTCCCACAACGTGTGCCTTACAAGGCCCAAATCAAAATGCTACTCGAACCCCTGTCGCAGTACGATCCACACCACGTCAACGTCTCACTCGAAAAGTGCCCACTTCATCTTCTAGTGCGGACCCAACGGCGCCTATTTCTGAAACCAGTGCAAATTCCCCGGCAGAGGTGGTGGCTTATGTTATGGGCTCGTCGCACACGGGATCTCGATGTCCTACCCAAAACATAAGGTGGAAGACCTTTGTTTTTGCGGAGTCCCACCAACAATTGACTGCTGTGCTAGCCCTAGAGCAAACCGTTTCGCGCAATCCGACCAGCTTTTCACTGATGCGCTAGCCCTAAGGCAAATGTCAGGTGTATACAGTGGTAACATTTTTCTATTAGCCGGTAGTGGACCGCTTGAGGGGGTGAACCGGTCAAAAAAACATGCCCCTAGAAGATAAACAAAACGCATTTCAGCCAGAAAACGGTACAGTACCTCTACCGTAGGCACACTAAAGTGATACAGCTACCGTGGGAGGAGTCTCATGCGCGAATTTAACACGGGTAAGAACCTGTCCCCCCCCGAAACAAAGTGCGTGTGGCACACGAATTCTGACGGCGGACCTTCTTGCCGCCATCGTTCGACTCCTTGCACAGGGTCATGTGGCCGTGGTCCGACGTGACAGCCTGTCGGTTTTGGCCATCTATGAAAATAACGGTTAGCTGGTGGAGATACGTTCGTTCGTGATCTTGACGGCGATGGCTTGTTCTGCGAGGACTGCAAATACTTGATGGCCCACATCAAAGCCCGATTGAGGCGTGCTGCGATAAGGATGGCATGTGTCTGCCGGGGAGGGGGGGGCGGTCCGTAATGGAATATATTATCACTCGAACAGCACTGACTGGTACTTTATAAAGGGGGAGCATAGTACATATACCAAAATGACGCATTTTG
>MEHQ01002529.1:23925-42098 GCA_008828725.1 Saccharina japonica | reverse complement strand
CATATACTCGTACTGCATATTTTTATGTGTACAAAAGTTGGAGACAAAACCGGCTGTGAGATGGAGAATTTTCCTTCGAAACTCATGTTGGTGCAAGCTTGTGCGTGTGATATACTTCGATCGCGCGCACTACGGGTACCATATTACAGTAGACGTACGCATCCCATAAAACAAGGGAGAACGAAAATCTGAAGCTGCAGCAAGTCAAGGAGTACACACAGCATACCACTCTGTCCCGAAATATAAGTACGGTTTTAATTGAATATTACTCGTAAAAAAGCTTATAATTAGGGACAATAGTCTGTCCCGAAATATAAGTACGGTTTTAATTGAATATTAATGTGTAAAAGGTGCTTATAATTAGGAACAGAGTGGTATGTATATACTCGTTTATGTATATGTTACCTTCTGTGCTGCGTGCTGCTTGATGATGTCCTGGGCTGCATTCGCCGCCTGCCAGCGGCAAGTCGTCGGATGCGGGTCGAGTCGGAAGAGGAAACACTGCCCGTTGCCGTACGTGCCGCCGTACGTCTTCGTCGCGTGGGGGTACTGCGCAAGAAAAACCGGCAATGGACGGACAGACCAAAAAGGGGAGCGCGGGGGGGGTGGGGGGTACTCGTTTGTTGCTTGCCTTAGTCCTTTCGCCATTGACCACGCATCTCTTTCGAGACGGAGAAGGTGTGGGGGGGGGGTTACGCATTTGTTGCTTGCCTTAGGCCTTTGGCCATTGACCACGCATCCCTTTCGAGGTGGGGCACAGGGCGGGGAGAGGGACGAGATTACGAGACGCTATTCGTAAAAATGCGGATAAACCCACCCTATGTTACCGCCTCTTATGAACTGCACCCATGCTTTTGACAAACGACTTGGAAAAAGTGTAGGAAAAAATTGCCTCAACCCCAACCCCTTCCCCCGTCTCGAAAGGGATGCGCGGTCAATGGTCAAATGGCTAAGGCAAGCAATGAATGAGTACCCCCCCCCCCCTATAACATATGCATCCGTCATAATCTGGGTCGGAAGTGTTGACGCGAAAAAACTTTACGTAACAAAAACAAAATCGATCGATTGTAACGAATAAAAAAACAAAATCGATCGATTGTAACGAATAAAAAAACATAATCGATCGATTGTAACAAATAAAAACCATGTACCAGGTACATATTACACGTCGTATATACCAGGTATCGTATTAATAGAGCAGTCCCAAGGATCATATTAATATATTAATAGAGCAGTACCACCTCTCTGGGCGGGCAGGTGAGTACACGGTCGGTGTTCCTGTTAACCCCTTAAGAACTGGTCCCACGAATTTGGGGATAAACTACTTGGAATTAGTGTAGAAACCTTTTTTTTCGGTTCTGAATGGGTTAAACGCCAAAAAATGTCCCACAAGAAGAGTGATACATACCACCAGGTGTGGTACCACACCGCCCTGGATCAAATAGAAGCAACGTGCGCACATTCCATGGGAACATCCAAAACGTTTCCTTCTATATATTTCCATCCAGAGAGGTACCAGAACATGATATTAATGGTGGTGTGGGGATGTACTCATATCGTGCACGGCCGTAGTCGTATGACCAGAGACCCTCCCTCGCATCCCTACAATGCCGGGACGGAGCACGTTGGGTTTTCACCAACCAGGCAGTGGTAGTGTGTGTGGGGGGGGCGGCGGGGGCGGGGGGGGGGGGGGGGGGGGGGGGGGTACTCATGTCGTGCAACGCCCGTAGTCATATGACCATAGACGCTCTCGCATCCTACAATGCCCGGGACCGGAGCACGTTGGGTTGTCACAAACGCAGAGCAGGACATTGCTTTGCACCAAGCAGGCGATAGCCGCCGTGAGGTAATTGGGCGAGTCGCATGAGCGTGAGCTGGCATCTGCTAAAGAACCGCCTCTGAGGCGGAGGGGAGGGGGGCTGAGAAAAGGCTACGAATTCGGGGGGGGGGGGCTAGTGTAGTAAGATGGCAATCAGAACCCACGATGGGCCCGAAAAATCATACATCCCCCCTAATATGTACCCACCATTGTTTGGTTCCCAATACAACTGTAGGTTCCCCCGTTATAGCGCCTCTACGGATACGCGTCTGCAAGGTTAGCAAAATTCGGGGGGGGGGGGGGGGGGGGATAAAAAACATAAAACGCCTACTCGTACGACTCGTATGTAGCAACAGTGTACCTGCCACGGGTCGGAGCAGAAGCCTCCCACGACGACGCCGTTAGCCGCCTCGACCACCAGCAAGGAAGGAGACACGGCCCTGCAGTGGCTGTACAGGAGTTCCAAGTTGTAGCCGTGGATTTCCGTCGTGAACACCACGCGCAGACGCTTATGCCGCAAGATCTCGGGCACCCACCTACCGACAGGAAGCGAAAAAGGTTCACGGTAAGCGCGGGGGGGAGGGGGGGGTACTCATTTGTTAATTGCCTTAAGTCATTTGACCATTGACCACGCGTCCCTTTCGAGACGGAGCACCGTTCCTACTACTATTATTACGGGGGACCATAGTAAATAGGACCAAATATTGTTAGTAAAATGATGTAAAATATATAGGTTTTTGTGTGTGCCGTAGGTTCTATTTACTATGGTCCCCCGTAATAGAGACACCCCCAACATTTGGTACTCATGTCGTGGATAGCCGTAGCCGTATGACCATAGGCCCTCGCGTCCCTACAATACCGGGACGAGAGCACGGTTGGGATTTCTTCGCCAAGCAGGCAGACATTGACTGCTTGCACCAAGCGCGACGCGCCGTGAGGTGTTGGGCGAGAGCCGAATGAAGGGGTGGAGCTGTATTCTACTTAGAGCTGCTTGTGAGGCAAACTTGCATATGGACGACAGCCCCCAATGATTTTTTATTTTATTTTATTTCTGGCGTGCCCGGGGGGGGGGGTGTGATCAAACGCGTCCATGCCTCTGCGCCAGCTCGAAAACACGCCTACGTTCACCATGTGTACGGTAAGCGTGCTTGTAGCGGGGGGCGGGGTGGTAATGGTGGTGGGTTATTGTGGTGAGAGGCGGAGGGGCGCACTCATTTGTTGATTGCCTCGGTAATTTGACCATTGACCACGCATCCCATGCGAGACGGAGCGAGCGAGGCGGCGATCGAACGCGGCCATGCCTGCGCCCGCTCGAAAAACGTAGACGGGGTAAGCGTGTTTTTTTGCGAGGTGGTGGTGGCGGTGGTGTTGATGCGGCGGGAGTTCTGCGTGTGCTTCTTTGGTCGTAGTTGTATGACCATATAGACCTTCGCATCCCTATGTACAATACCGGGACGGAGCATGTCGGGTTTTCACCGACCAGGCAGCCATTGCTACGAGTAGCTAGCACCAAGGGGGGGGGGGAATTCTCGGAAAATTCTCCAAATGCAGATGTAGTGAGGAGTAAAGTATAGACTTAAATATATGTATATCGTATATCCATTTTGTCGAAGCGCGGGGCCAAGCCGAAAACATTACGTACTGAAAACTGAAAACTATAAAACTTACCTGGCCTTCCGTGACCAAGTCCTTCGCGAGGCGCCCGAAGCTGCAAAAGGGACTGTCCAAGATCAGCCCACACAGGTCACTGTTGGGGTAGCAGCCGGCGTACAGGAGGGCAGACGCCGCTCCCATGCTTCGTCCCCACAGGAGGTATCGGTTGGCCATCCCTGCGCGTAAAAAAAAAAGCAAAAAAAAGCAAAGAAATCAGCAAAGAAAACACAACAAGAAAAAAAACAACCTACAATAGTCTATGTACTAAGAGCCTAACTATATACACAAGAGCACAAACGAAGCCTGTCACAGCTAAAAAAAAATCATACCACGGGTGAATATTATATACAACAGCAGTATTAATAGTAACATTGTAACACTTCGAACATAAACAGAATGAATTGAGAGTCTCATCAGCAAAATTTACACAATGATGCACTTTCGGAGTATTTTAGTATTTTCAACACAGCAGTACGTACGTACTGCTGGTACTGCAGTACCGATGTGGGGACAAAACACTTGGAATTTGAATGAAATGTTTCATTATGTACAGCAGTGCAGTACTAAAAGGGTTCATTTGTTCCGAGAGCCTCAGCAGCAAAATCACGTCTTCCTGTGTACATCTTTTACACAATCATATCATCCAAAGCTCGTCGTACCCGTACGTAAAATCTGATAGCAGATACCCTACGTACGACGTATCCGACGGCGGTATGATTCAACGAAAAGAGTCTCAGGTCCGTTAAAGCAAAGCCATCGATCAACGACTAATACACTCGTACTTCGTATGTCTACCTTGCGCGACAGAGCTGCACAGCCCCCCCCCCCCCCCCCCCCCCCCCCCAAGTCTATTCCATGGAGTTGGAGTGCACACGATAGATAGCCTCTACGCGTCAGCGGCGCCGTGCAGTGCAGCCAGAAAATTTACCAGAATTTTCCTCGGGTGGTGCGTGCGTGCGGTGCCTTCCTTACCGTTGCTGCGCAGATACGCCAGAACGTCGGCCACATCGTGCTGCTCGAAGTAGCCCAAGGTCACCCAGTCCCCCTCCGACATGCCCGACCCAGAAAAATCGAACGAGACCACCGTGCACGCCGCAGCTCCCAGAACCTGGTTTTTTTTTTTCTTTTTCAACCCCCCCCGCCGGAAACAAGGGGGGGGGGGGGGGGGGGGGAATGGCGATTTTGTTTTTGGCAAAAGTTTAGTTACACAAGTGACACCAAAAAAAGACCCCAAAAAAAACTAGGTATTGTATCGTACTCGTAGCGAATAAAATCAGGGAGACGTCGGCGAAAAATAAAAAGCAGAAGGATGCATTTTGTGTACGTACGAAGTATTTAAAAAAAAATCAGGTTATTATGTTATTAGAAATCAGCCGTGAAGTCGAGGATTTTGTCGAACCAAATGAATATGAGGAAGCATGCAAAAGTACTTCTGTATACGAACCGGCACAAAATAAAGAGATCCTCCGCGCTTGGCCTTTGTTGTTATTATTTAACTCTTTTAGGACTGCAGTCCCTTTTTGGGGACAAACCACTCTAATTATAAGTAATTTGTCCCCAAAACGGGACTCCAGTCCTATACGAAAGGGTAAATAGTACTTGGGGGGCATCGAATCGAAAGTTTCGATGTTGTATATTGTACCTGTGGTGTGCATGCATGATATGGAAATACCGGAAATCTCGAACTTTCTGACACATCGGCATCGAACGTCGAACGAACGCGTTCTGCCTTTTCCATCCCCAAGCACCCACCCTACCATATACCATATAATACATAAAAAAAATAAAAAAACAACAGCTGTGAGCTCGAGGATTTCGTCGAAGCTCATTATATACGATGTCATATACCAGGTATATACTTGGTAGATCAGTTTTTGTGGACCATTCTACAGCAGTATTACGGTGTACCATACATATTTAATAGTAAATACTACAGTAGTAAATAAGACCTACGGTATATAGACAGAAATCTATATATTTCCCGATTTTTTTACAAAATAGTTGGTCCTATTAATTATGGTCCTCCGTAATAGCGAAAACCTAAAACCTACACACGCTTTATGTATGCACGCATGATATGAATATGATATATAGCACTAACATACCAGTATGTACCACTCTGACCGGAAATATAAGGATCATTTTGATTGAATGTTAATACATAAACGGTCCTTATACTCCGGATCAGAGTGGTGTAGGATACAGGCAGCAGCATGGAAAAACGAGATTTTAAGCTTGTGTACGGCGTGTGGTTCCAGCATTATGATGAATGTATTTTGAATAAAACGCCATAAAAACCTAACTCTAAACCCTCTATAACCCCCAACCCTTGGCTGACCTGTACTTATGGAAGTTGTCCGGAGAAAAATCCGGCAAAATAAACATTTTCGGTAAAAATCTCGACCCTACGTATTATATTTCGTACCTGGTACGTGGTACACCAGTTTTGTTTTTGGCCGTTTCCATACTAAATACCATACACTTATTTACGGGTCCCGCATAATTCAGTACCAGGTACTACTTACTGCGCGCGATCGAAGTGTCACACCAAGCTTGTAGCCACAGATGAGTTTCCACAAAACATAATTTCACAGCCGTCTTGCAGCTGTGGTTTTTCTTTTTTTTTTCTTTTTATATACATACGTCTACGTACGTCCATATTTTTTTAATGATATAATACCGGTATATTCTTCGCGAAGGTATACATACATACCGAAGTATACATACAAACGGACAAATAAATGTTGTAAAAAAGAAAAGAAAAAAGAAGAAGTTACTATTATTACTGTAGTAACATCGAAAACAACGGCGAAAAATAGCAAGAGTCGCGCGCGCGCGCATCGATCGATGAAAGGGAGATTTAGATTTTTCACCTGAAGCAAAACGAAACAACATTGGACAAAAACGGGATACCTTTCCGCTTTTTTACATCCAAAAAAACGATCATCAAGAAGAAAAAAGACACAAAACGCAGATTAAAAGTTTCGGCGAAATAATCCATCTCACAAGTTGAGGTGGTCTTTTGTCCTTTATAATGTTCATTTTTTTATTTTCATCTCGTACGTGTATATACAAAAATTGGACCGTGATGCTACTGCTGCTGCTGGTATGATTCCTTTACCGCATAACGAAAGTGTATATACACTACACTATCTACAGTATAATAACAGTACTCTTCAGTAAAAAATGGTAACAAAAAAAGAACAACCGATATGTACTCGCAAGCGAAAAAGACCCCCCCCAAGTAATATCCATGCATCCTTCTCGACGCAACGGAAACGGCAGGCAAAGAAGAAAGCAACAGCCCCACACAACAGCATCAACACGTACAACAACGACAACACCATCACCACCACCACCACCGCCAACACAACCCCCCCCCCCCCTATCTCGAAAGGGATGCAGAATCATTGGTCAAATGACTACGAAGGCAAGCAAAAAACGAGTATCCCCGCCCTTGCTCCGTCTCGAAAGGGATGCGTGGTCAATGGTCAAATGACTAAGGCAAACAACGAATGAGTACCCCCCCCCCCCCCCCCCCCCCCCGACCCATGAGCAACAACGGCGGCAAGCAAAGCGCACCGTGAGCGACCTGGTCTTCACCACGTCCACTCGAGCCGAGCTGTTCCCATGGAGGTAGACCACGCACGGGAGGCTGGAAGTGTCCTCGACGAAAGAAGGCCTCCACTGGCTGCACACCAGCTTCAGGCCTCGCCGGTTTGTCACGACGAAGTCTTTTCGCTTCATCGACAGCCCGCTGTAGAAGTAAAGTATATAAGTAAAGTGTATAAGTAAAGTATATAAGTAAAGTGGTTCGTTCGGTTTCAGGTGTTTTGCAAGTTCGCGGTGGTGGTGGTGGTGGGTGTTGTTGGTGGTGTTGTTGGTGTTGGTGCTGGTGGTGAAGGCGTTGTTGGTTGGTGTGTTAGTGTGGCGGTATTGGTGTTGTTGTTGGTGTTGGTTGTGTTGTTAGTGTTGGTGTAGTAATGGTGTTGGCGATGGGTGTTGGTATAAGTGTTGGCAGTGGTTATTGTTATTGTTGTTGGAGTTGGTAGTGATTGGTTGGGGGTGTTGATGTTGAGGGTGGTTGTATTATTAATAAGTCAGTGTTGGCGTCGTTGGGTGTTAAAGCGTTGTATTGGTGTTGGTTGTGATGTCATGGTTGTTGGCGTTTGTTAGTGTTGGCGGTGTGTCATGCTGTTGGCTTTGGTGTTGGTGTTGGTTGGGAGTGTTGGCTTCGGTGGTTGTGTTGCTGGAGTTGGTTGTTGGCAGCTGGATGTTTGCTGCTGCCAGTGTCGGTGTTGTTAGTTGGGGTTAGCGTTCTTCGCGTTGCTGGTGCTGGGGCTGTTGGTCTTGCTGTGTTCAGGTCATTTTAATATGTTCCGCTTCGTGAGTAATTGTCTTCGTGCGTCGTCAAGCCGTCATCAAAAAGCAACCGCCCAAAGGAAAGCTGAAAAGTTGACGAGATACACATTCCAGAGACCATCAGAGAGAGAGGACCGACAACAAAAAACAATACATTTCCGACGCACTTCATACCAGTACGTAAAGTAAGGCGAAATCAAGAAGGGCAACAGCACTAAACATGACAAAACTTAACAGCAGAAGAGAGTGGGAACTTCGTTATTCTTACCAGTACATTCCTACTTTCCATTTTCGGAAACGGGCTAATTGCTAGTTTCGGGGCCGTACGGGGGTAAAAATACTCGAGGTTTTTCCACTGCTGCTGCGGGCATGGCACGGTCCATGTTGCGGATCGGCTGATTTTCTGCGCCGATGCATGGCGGGCGAGCAATTCGATGAACCAAGAAAATTATACACTCAAAAGGTAGAACGAACCGACCGCGGCCGGCATCCCCACTGCGGCAGCGTACGCAGGTCTTGCAGAATTCAGCACAGCAGGGAGTTTCAAAGACTTTGTTCGGGCTCGCAGCTGCAAGCACTTATCCTTGAAAAAAAAACAAAAAAAAACGATACGTAACGTAGTCGTTTCGCCCGCGCGGAGTATACATAATACTATTAATAATAGATGATAGTGGAAACCATCGTGTATACCTGGAACCTGGTACGTCAGTACCTGGTATATAGTCATGATAGTGAGAAAACTGGTACCCGGTAAATCGCAGCAGCAGCAGCAGCAGCAGCAGCGCAGTAGTAGTACGTAGCAGGGCGTAAAATAGGCGTCCGGCTTGTGGTGCGGCCAGCGCCCCACGAGCCCGAGGCCGTGGTGCGGCCCCGCACCACGAGCCGTAGGCGAGAAGCGCCCCCCCGCAGGGCTCTGGCAGGTACGTAGTCCTATTGATAGCAACATAGCAGTACTCTGTACAAATAAATGATTGATAATATCACAGCAGTGTATGAGTTGGTCTGGTTCAATCAAGGCAGGGAAAAACAGCCGGGAAACGCAAAACACACGCAAACACACAACACACACACCTCCTGAGAGGTGTCAGCTCCGGGCCAAGATCCTCCAGCGTGTACTTGCATCTTGGCGGCCTGACGATCGCCATCACGATCTTCTCGTACCAGCCGGATCTTGCGAGATCTATTGCGGACTTGCCTCGTCTCGACGGCAACCTCCTGCGACCGACGGAACTGCCGCGAACAAGAAAAGGAAGAAAAGAAAAACGAAAAAAAAAGAAGGGCAAAATAAAAGTAAGAACAATGAGAAAAACACTTAGAAAAAAGAGTAAGCAAAAAAAATGACGTTTACATACCAGTACAGCTGTATGTACATATTTTGTATTTATATGTGTGCCAGAGGGTACAAATTATGATATTGTATACCTGGTATATAATATCAAAGATGAGCTTCGACGAAATCCTCGAGCTCACAGCTGTTGTTTTTTTAATTTTTTAAAATAATATCATAACAGGCGTATACATACGAACGGAAATGGAGATTAATTTCGAACAAAAATTTCGACATCACAGCTGATGTGCATACAAAACAAACGGTGGACAACTCGTCAATCGTCAAACCCTCCTGGAATATGTGCTCTTGACGGTGTCCTTGGGAGAGCGCTGCGGCGAACGAGGACGGGGGGGGGGGCGCCTTTTGTCTGCGTTTTTTTAATTTCTTCTTGTCATCGTTATCATCATCATTATCATCATCACCAGCATCATCGTCATCATCATCATCAGCATCATCATCGTTTGTGTACGTGTTGAGCACCGTGATGGTTGCGCTTGTACGTAGCCGTAGCCGTTGCCGTATCAATAGTCGCACACAAGTCGTTGTTTCTGTTTGATCATATGTACATGTATATGATACACCGCGGTAAATAATTGGTGGTTCCAGTTTTTCATTCAACGTTGTTGGTGTAATTCTGTTTTCGAAGACGTTTATGTTCAACAACATAAAATACATACTCGTACCTGGTATATACATGTTATTGCTCGCCGAATGGACAGGCTGAGACCAAGGGTACATAAACAATCACGCTCACAACCCCCCCCCCCCCCCCCGGGACGGAGCACGTTGGGTTTTCACCAACCAGGCAGACATTGCTTGCACCAAGTGTCATGGGGGTGGGGGGGGTGTACTTTGTTTTCATGCATGGCCGTAGTCGTATGACCATAGACCCTCGCATCCCTACAAATGCCGGGACGGGCATGTCGGGTTTTCACCGACCAGGCAGACATTGCTAGCCCAAGCGCGAAGCGCCGTGAGGTGTGAGGCGAGTCGCATGAAGGGTGACTGCATCCTACTAAGAACCGCCTGTGCNGTGGGGAAGGCGGCGGGGAAGATGTCGAGGACGAACGATATATCACAGCGCAGATACGCCTCAGGGCGATGGGGCGGAGGTGGACACCAGCGGGGGTTCGTCTCGTCGCAGCTGCTGCGTTCGGGTCTCTGGCGGAGCCGACGGGCCGCGCAAGGGGGTGCTTGTGGGGTGAGAGGAGTTTGGACGAGAGCGGGCCGCCGAGGGGGCGTGGGAGGGGGGAAGGGGCCGGGGCGGCGAGTACGACGGGCAGAGTGAGTGCTTGTGTGGTGGGGGGGGGTGTACTCATATCGTACACGGCCATAGTCGTATGACCATAGACCCTCGCATCCCTACAATGCCGGGACGGAGCACGTTGGGTTTTCACCAACCAGGCAGACATTGCTTGCACCAAGTGTCATGGGGGTGGGGGGGGTGTACTTTGTTTTCATGCATGGCCGTAGTCGTATGACCATAGACCCTCGCATCCCTACAAATGCCGGGACGGGCATGTCCGGTTTTCACCGACCAGGCAGACATAGCTAGCAGCCAAGCGCGAAGCGCCGTGAGGTGCTTAGGCGAGTCGCATGAAGGGTGACGCTGCATCCTAGCTAAGAGCCGCTCTGTGGGGGGGGGGGGGGTCCCCCCTCTCCCCTTCGGCCCCGCACCGGCCTCCGCCCCAAGACCCCGCCTCCCTGAAACCTTCTCGCTCCCCCCGATGGTGCCGCTACCGCTAGCGGAGAGTCCGGGCCCACTCTCGCTGACGCTTCTCGGCGTGAAATCGATATCGCTTCTCGGTGGGGTGTTGTCGGTCGATATCTCCGACCCGCCGTCGTCTGAGCCGGGCTCCGAGCCCTGCGACTGAGCGTTCGGCAGTGGTATTCTGCGGGAGGTGGAAGGTGGCGGGAGGTGGGGCGGTGGGTTGGTGGGGGAAGCAGAGCAGTAATGGTAGTATTACGGGAGGGGGCATAGTAAAGAGGACCTACGGGTACGCACAAAAACCTACATATTTCACTATTTTTACGAAAAAGTGTTGGGGTCCTAGTTACTATGGTCCTCCGTAACAGTAGTAGTAGGAGTAAGTAGTGGTAGTGAGAGGTAGCAGCAGTGGTGTAGTGAGAGTAGTTGTCGTACGTAGCAGTAGAATAAATAGCACAGTCTTCGTACGTAGTAAGAGTCGTACGAATAGTACTCGAAAGTATTAATACCGCTGTACTGCGAAGAACTTCGTAGTGCGCAGTAGTATGCATGCAAAGTCTAAGGTAAAAGACGTACCAGGAGCAGGGCACGCAGACGCACACCGGCGAGAGGACGAGCAGAGCATGTACCAGGCGACGTCACGGCAGACGACAGACCCCCCAAGCAAATGGGACCGCGCTCTAGACACTCTACACGCACGCACGCACGCACGCACGCACGCTCGCTTTCGCCGCCACTGCTAAGGCCGCGGGGCCGCTGTCGCCCTTCCAGGAGTGAGCCTCAGGCCCCCAACGACCCCCATCAAAAAACCAAGAACGACACAAAAAATAAAGCAGCACGACACCAGCACGAACGATATGTATGGCATACATGCGCGTGTTGTCTTCCACATTTAACCGTTCTTTCTACTCAACTACATCAGTACACCCAGCAGGTGTCCGTGCTGATTGCTTATCCTGGAGAGAGATAGACAGGATGTACAGGCCACAAATACAGCTGCTGCTGTCGTACGTAGTACCGGTGTCTTGCTTCCTTTTCTTTACGTATTATACGCCCCCCTCTGGCCCGCTTCGTCATCGATCTCCCCTTGCCTGAAGGCGGGCCAACATTTAACATGGCATTCGTCACTCGTTCTACGCCGTCGTTTGGCGTTGGCGCTAGATTCCATCCCGCCCAAAGTCCACGACAAACATACGATACTCATATGATATATATATACCCTTCTGGCTTCTGTATATTTCACTCATATTTATAAAATTGAAGAAAAAAAAAACAGCCGTGAGATGGAGGATTTCCTCGAAATAGAGCATACCCGGTATTTACTGGTAGTGTCTAGCATAAGACCATACCTGGTATACATTGTGTACCATACGTACGCGCTGACACCCAGCAGGTCCAGTGCCCCCTTGTCCAGCAGTGCCCCCCCTTACGCAAGGTGGGGGCGTGTGGGCAGAACAGCTAGTCTGAAACTGGCTATAATGTCATGCATGTCAGGACATAAAAAGGTGCGTATCCTATGTATACAGAAGGTGGATGATCTCCAGGCTCGAAGCGAACGAGAAACGGGAGACGCGAGTCGACACGATGCGCAGCACCGCCGTGGCACTCGACACCAACAACACCAGCAACAGCAGATACGGCGTAAACAAGTAAACACCAGGTGAAAACGAAGGGTACAACAAGAGTCACCCGTCACAGCACAACAGCAACTCCGCCAACATCAGACAACCAACGACAGCAGTACCATCAGCAACGCAACAACACCACCACCAGCAGCAGACACGATAACAGCAGCAACACCATCACCAACAGACACAGTAGTAGAAGTGGCTCTTAACTCCACAACAGCAGCTTTTTAGCCCCCACAGGCACAAAAGCACCGTTCGGGCTTCGGTCCCTTCACCAAAGTTCTTAGTTGCATCGGCTAGATTGTGTGCATATAAGAGAGAAAACATAAGACCAAACAACACTCGTATTATATACATATTATACATGCATACTGTCCGTAGTAGCGCCAAGCGTTTCGACAAAAAGACCCGAGAACGCAGGGAAAAAAGAAGAAGAAAAAAAAACAAAAAACGACGCCCGAGAAAACAAAACCCGCTGCATGCATGCCCAGCAACAACCTGAGAACTCACAACAACAAAAAAAAACGACGCCCAAGAAAACAAAACCCGCGGCACGCCCAGCAACAACCAACATCAACGCTTGCCTACTATTAATATGAGCTTTTTTTACTCAGAAAAAAAGGTCAGGGTCATGGCGTAATATAATACTCGTATGTATTATATGATAGCCCATATATAGACGCCAACACCAACACCAACATCAAAAACAGGCACAACATTTACGGGCAATGCCCAACAACAGCCCAAAAAGGCGGAAGGCACGGCGGTTCGGGCTTCTTCTCCGATTCCTTCAAGAAATTCTTATTTTTATTCGCCAAAGATTAGAAGACACAAAAGACAGAAACGACCAAAAAAAAACCCCAGAAAAATGCAGGGAAAAGCGGAAGCGCACGCCAAGTGGTTCTCGACAAAATACATATGATAGGAATGGCGAAAACAAAAACAGAAAAAAAACAACAAACGAGAAAAAGAAAAAAAATACATGGACGTGCTACGTACGTACGTAAAAAAGAAAAGTTGCACGCTGCACGCCCTTACCTATATACCTTGCATACACCTTAGGGTCCCATAGCGTCCAAAACACAACCAAGATCAACAGCAAAACAACAGGCACAACAATTTTAACACCACCAACAGCAGTTTTTTAGGCCCAAAGCCCAAGGAACCACCTTTCAGGGGGGTCGATTCCCTCAAGAAATTCTGATTTTCTTCGGCAAGATTACAACAAAAAGATAACTATTAATAATGGCATGCCTAAGGACTAGAAAATACAAGCTACATATGGGGCTTACTACTGCAGACTTACTATTGTTGTAAGACGCCAAAAAATATAATATGGCCCATTAGATGCGTAGGAAGTGCAAATCGTTTCTGTAAAAAGAAAGGCCTGTAATGATAATAATAATAAAAAATATAGATTTGGAAGCTCAAATCGTTTCGTTTCTTAAGGCCTGCGACAAAAAAAAAAAAAAATGTTATACATACGTACGAGCTCATGCATATAATATGATATGCATAATGTGTGTTTTCACATAAAACAGTTATTTCCAGATGTACGACCCGTCGACCATATTATTACACCATACGTCGAATAATTGGAGGAGGCAAAATCGTCCCTGCGAAAGACCTGTGGTGATGAGAGGGGAAAAAAAAACGAAAAACAAAAAACACGGACGTGCAAAAATGGAAGAAGGTCGCACGTGGCCTTCTGGCGCTGAACTTCCCCTGCCCCACCTGCGCGAGACGCCTACCGTGCGACTAACCAAGAATCACCTCGAACCGTAGTCAGAAAAGCAGCAGTACAGCAGCAGTACGTATATACTCGTAGTAGTTCTAGTCTCTTTTTTTGGAGGGTCATCTCCCATAGGTTCTAGTGGTCCCTTTAACTGCTGTAGTGCCGGATACCCGCTACGATATAGGAATCGCTTGGCACCTAGGTGGGGTAAATAACCACTGTGGCAGTGTGCGGGGTAGTAGTGCCGGTTCCCGCTTTAGTGCCGGTATTGTTGGATGGCGCACGCACACCGGCACTATACAGGGACCACTGCTATCATGCCTCATGGTGTATACTATGGGCTATGACCCTCCAAAAAAAGGATCATACTCGTAGCCCATAGGGTGTATATATTCAGAGCCGGGTATGCGAGCCGCCTACAAGGGGCGTCTACAAGGAGCCCCCCAGAGTTGCCTCTACAGGACCAGCGGCATCTATGTATGTAGAATAATAGCAAGCGTAGTCGTAGCAGGCATAGCAGCAGCAGCAGCAGTACCGGTACTGGCCTGCACTATGAAACAGAGTAGATGTACGAGCACACTGCCGTCACATCGCGAGCGGAAGCAACAAGCCCAATGACCACACCACAAGCAGCAAGCACTCGCCTGCTGTCACACCCACATGCACGCATCACATAATCACTTCAACACGAAGTATATACCAGGTATATATACCACAAGAACAAACACACAAGCACAGAAAACACAATCAACATTACGTACAGCGCGGTAACACAGGTCACAAGAACAAGCAAAAAACAACCCCAGCTCATGCATTCCTGGCATATAATACTTCGGACGTAAAAAACTCTGTACAGCTAACATCACAAGCAAGGGCACTCTCTTCCGTACGACATAAAGACAGGCCCCTTGTCCATGTCGCCCTTGTTCGCGAGCGTGCCACGCCCTGACTCTCCCTCCTCCCACCAGCAGAGAATGCAAGCGCTGCCCAGCTTGGACGAAAAATTGATACGAGTGCACTTGGAGTGCACACAAATTCCCAAAAATCCTCACTATTCTCGCTATTACACACAACGAATTCCCGAATTCCTCAAAACACACACAAACTCCAAACTCAACATAATAATGCTCATGAGACAATGTATGTATATATCATATGCACGCATATAAGTATAATATGGACGATACGGCAGCTTCAGTCCGATATATACTGGTTATATATACATAATGGCATAGCGGAGCCAAATCGTAAAAACACGAAAAACCACGGCTATCTGTATCATATATAGACTATATAAATATATATAAAAAATATATATATATATCATCCCTTACCTGAAGTAGGATATGCCCGGGAGTGTCTCGTGCTGGTGAAGCTTCTTTCGGAGGAGGAAGCGATGGCGTCGCTGGTCGTGCTTCGCGCAGAAGTGCGCCTCACAGCCCTACACGCCATTCCGTCCCATTCCGTTGCGTTCCGTTCCGTCGGTCGGTTTGCCGGTCGGTCGGTCGGTCGCGGCACGGCACGGCGCAAGCAAGAGACAAGTTGAAGGTTGCTGTTGAGTGTGGGAACCTTGAAGGTTGCCAGTAAAAAAACGGTACGAGTATGTACGTACAACAGTAGTAGTAGTGTCCAGCTGCCGACCGTGCGGTGCGGTGGTGATCACGGCCGAGGAATGTCACAACGAGTATACCAGGTACCAGGTACCCGGTAACAGATACGACCAGGTGCCAGTACACCAGAATACGAGTACGTAGGCATACTTCGTACATCATACCGGGTAGACAAGAGTTGCCAGCAGTACCTGGTGTATGCTGGCACGGGTAGTTTTTGTTGGGGTGCCGATGAAACCAGAAAAAAAAACGAAAAAACGAAACGCTGCGGTCAGAATTAATATTTTTACTGCCGTGAAAAAAAATCGCAACAACAGCAGCAGCAGCAGCAGTAGTGGCAACAGCAACAATATGAGGGCGGCGAGAAAAAAAAACAAAAGCGGTGGGCGGGGGTGGGGGAGGAAAGGGGGGGGGGGAAGCGAGCAACAAATCGATGGGCCAGAAAATCCGAAAAATAAAAAAAGAATCCACGAACTCCATATTTATATACTCGTACCACATGCCATCCAACATCCAACGTAACGGACAACGAACGACCAAACAGCAGCAGGCCAGAACGCCAACATGCATAAGACAAACCTACATATTATACGTATACGATATATTTGACCCACAAGCATTATACCGCTCTGTCCCAATATATAAGGAACGCTTGTGCATTAATATTTAATCCAAACGGTAGTTAAATTTCGGGACAGAGAGTGGGCGTCCACGAGGGGAGTCATCCCCATGGTATATATTGTACCTGTGGTACATACATATAATATCATGGTGCATTCTATGTTACGGCCTTGTGGTGGAACGTTCTGGTTTTCTTTATTCCCCCGCCACCAGTGCTCGTTTTCAGAACTCGGGGACGCACGCAAGAATTACCGTACGGTAAGAAAAACGAATACTGCTGCTGCTGCTGGTGGTGGTGGTGCAACGCAACATTGCCACGGCAACGCCGCCCGAGAGGGAACCAACAGCAGAGGCCCAAGAGAGGCAGGAGGAAGGAGAAAACAGCAGCAAACAGCAGCAAACAGATCAAGCGATCAAACCCCCTACGCAGTGAATCTCTTGCGATCACCGCCGGGCGCAGATACGTTTTACGTACGTCCCACGTATATACGCCTATCGCAAGATGGCTATCATACGTATCACAACCAAAGGACGGGCAACAAGAAGAGGAACAAAGGAGATATGATGTATATATAAAATGTATGTAACCAGGTACACGCTACCAGCTATTAATACATTAATACCAGCTGCTCGCCACGTACGTAGTGGTGTCGTATTTAAATGCAAACATATTTTTTTTAAAAGGGCAAAGACATGGAATACGTGGTGTGTGCTGTGTGCCCGTCGACATCCCGCACACCCAACTATACATGAAATAATGAAATACTATTAATAGTGCGCAGGTGCTGATTCTTCATCTTAACAACAGAGATTCCAAGCGCTGTTGGTCACAAAACTAAAACTACGACACAACAGAGATATCACATTGCTGTGTATAATAATGCAGTAAGGGGAGTAGACAATGCAAAGCCATGCCACCGCGGTCTGGCAGATACGACAAGCACAACATACACGTGCCAGCAACCCAGATACAATGGGAGAGAGAAAAACGAAAAACAAAGAAAAGAAAGAAACTAAAAAAGGCTTAAAAAGGCATAAAAGCAAAGAAGCAAGTGCTCCGAAAACACAACACGAATAGCGAAGAGAACGAAAACGGCGGAAGAAAAACAACCCGAACCGAGCCTACGGCAAGATGGAAACATGGAAACGCAACAAGGAGAGGGAGGCAGGCACCCCGAGAAAACCAAAACAACGGCGAAGACAAACGAAAACCAAAACCAAACCAAAACCAAAACAAACAGAAAGCAAGCAAGGCAGTTCACGATGTCACCTCTCGATGGAGAAGCCGACATGGCACCCCAAGAAAACAAACACAATGGCGAAGACAAACGAAAACAAAAACCAAACAAAAACCAATACAACCAGAAAGCAAGCAAGGCAGTCCACGATATCACCTCTCGATGCAGAAGCCGACATGGGTCTCAAATGCAACTGGAAGCAGGTACGTAGCATTGCCATGCGGTTTTATCTGTGGGTGATATCGGCGTCCACAGATACGTACGTACGTATCTACAGCAGTAGAAGTAGCGATACGTACGCAGAAGTAGAGATACGTACGCACCAAGTTTTTTTTTTTTTTTTCATGTTATCACGGGTTGATACGATAACGCCCCTCCCTATATGTAGTAATGTAGTACGTAACAAAGCCGATTGTCTCTAAAACTACAGTAGGCCGGGGGGGGGGGGGGGGGGGGGGGGGGAAAATAC
>MEHQ01002529.1:0-23635 GCA_008828725.1 Saccharina japonica | reverse complement strand
GGGGGGGGGGGGCGTACTCATTTGTTGCTTGCCTTATTTATCAAGGGCCGTTACGTACGTATTATCGGAGCGTTTTTTCCCCCCATAAATTCCATGGTTATTCGTGAAATGATTTCCATATTGTGGAAATTCTTCAGCGGGAAAAATACCCACGTCAAAGTCAAATTTCACAAATTGTGACAGAACGCCTCCAAAATTCTGAGAAAAAACTCTCCGTTAACAACCGTCCCCTAATAAATAAATAAATAGCCATTTGACCATCATTGGCCAAACGCCCCTTTCGAGACGGAGCACGGGGAGGGGGGGGGGGGGGGGCCCCAAAAAAAAGGGGGGGGGGGGGGGGGGGTGCACACAAAGAACATGACGGCGTTCGGAAGATCTCGTCTAGGTATTAAATTATTTCTATAGACAAACGCGCGCTTGCACTCTTCCCGTTATAAACCTTGACCTTTCAGGACTGCAACATTTATCCAACGCTAATTCCAAGTAGTTTGTCCCGTAAATCGTGGGACCGGCTTTTAAAAATCGTCTGTGAAATTTTTCCGAAACAACAGGGTGAGTCATCTTGCGTGTTACATTTCCCACTACTATTGTGGATAAGAGAGAAGGTTATATAGTTGAGAGAGTTGTTTTCGGCCTGTACCACACCATCTCTCTTAAATAGGGGTACCCACTTCTGTACTGCTTTTAAGCACAATCCGTACCTGTGCTGATGCCTCACCCTGGGTGTGTTCTTAACATTGCACCTTCCTTTCTACCCGTCGACATCCAGCACACCCAGTGTCCGTGCCGATTCTTCATCCTAAAAAGCAAAACTACGGCACAGAGATACCACGCTGCAGTGCAGTAAGCAGAGCAGATCATAAACGGTAATAGCACACCCCTTCATTGGATGGATGTCGATGGGTATGGTGGTATGTATGGTGTAGAGTTTCATGATATATATAACATACCAGGTGCCCCTTTTAGAAATTACCCGCCGGTAAAGCATATACTTGCGAGTACAAAACTGTTCCTCACGGGTATATATAGGAGAGACAAATTCAATTTCGAATATACTCGCGAGTAGGGCGACGGGTACATACATACAAAGGACGGTTTGATGGGAACAACACACACACGGTAATTGGGGCCCGATATTTATATGACAGTTAGTGTGGCATACTATTGTTGTATTAACAAAACCCATGAATGAAAATATATGGCATTTTTGGTGGTAATACTAAAAACCATACGATGATGTAGTGAGCATACTTACATCCATAGTCTATACATTTGTAGGGCGTTTAGTATACCATACACAAATCTATACAAGACACGTGCGGGGAAATACTCGCGAGTACCCGCCGGGTTTTTTCTTCAACAGCTTTGGCGAGTACCTCGTTGGCCGCGAGTACTCGCAGGGGTTCGACTCTAGTATGTGGCGTGAAGCTACTCGTAGGAAAACGGAAAACACGAACGCGTATAATATGTACAGCAGTAGTACAGCAAGTCCTGCGTTGTTGTTACCTGGACTGCTGCGTGCGCTATAGATGTACGTACGTAAACGCAATCTGGATTGCTAGTATGCGTATGTCGTGCCTTTCGTTTTTTTTCGTTTTTTTTTTTTTCCATCCCATTTATTATCTTCGCCCTTCTTTCTCTCTTCTTCCTAGTCGTAACTCAGATCCGGGGTCACAAAGTAGGCTCTCCTCCCTCCTCCCCCACTACGTACGGTTCTTGCCTTGCATTTTTATCGCGAGAAGATTTCAGCACTTTCTTCCCTCGTCGACTTGCGTCGGATTCCGCCTACCCACGCCACGAAGGCGCTCTCAGCAATTGGTTCCTTTTTATTTTTTCAAATAAAGACAAAATCTCTCACCACGGTGGGATTCGATCCTGATAAACCCTAGACCCTATACTCCTTAGACTAGACGCGTCAGGGGAAATCGCGCGCGGTTATATTTAAAAAGTAGTGCGCGGACATATCCATTTTTTCAATCCGCCCTATGGCATCATTATTCGCCGCACACCATGTGGATTGCTTCAGTATATTTACTTTTTATTATTTTTTCTTTTCGCTTTTTTCTTTTTTCTCTTTTTTTCTCTTGCATGCACCTGGATTGCTAGCAGGGTAGGTCTTGCCTGTCGTATATGGCGTTGCATTGTCTGCTCTGCTTACTGCACTGAGTGTAGTATCTCTGTGTCGTAGTTTTGTGACCACAGAACTGGTACCTTTTTAGGATGAAGAATCGGCACGGACACTGGGTGTGCTGGATGTCGACGGGTAGAAAGGAAGGTTTAATGTGAAGAACACACACACATGTGAAGAACACACGCATAGGGACGGACATACCAGGACCGAGGTGACACTCAGAAGTGTAGTTTATGTAGCTGATGGTATGGTATACATGCACGACAACTATTGATTAAAGTTCTAAAGGCTCGTACGCACACAGCAGACTAATCCCAAGTACTCGTATATACTACTTTGGACGCCAAAACGTGGGCCCATGGGCAGAACGACTTGACTGCTGCGGACCGAAATAAAACATTGGAACAAGCGTCCTGTTGGGTACATAAAACACCTGGCACATGGTGCGTATATGTGCATGTCCTATATGTATATCTACATATCTACCTCGATGGTACCTCGTCCTCACGTATAATATGTATTCAGTATCGAGCCACCCACCTCCTGCGCTTAGCCTTCACGAGCGCTCGAGGAAGGCAGCTTGTAGACAGAACAGGGAGGACCGATCGATGCTTCCGAGCTGAATATTGAGGTGCGGTATGGACGCATAGGCCCACGGACTACGTATCAAAAGAACAGTCTACGTATCATATAATTTTGCACATCCTTGGACATCTACGATCTACGAGTATACATATTTTCTTCTATTTTTCCTACCGTAAAAAAACACGTCGGCCTCCGTAAAACCTGGTTGATTTTTTTTTTGTCTAGTTCCTTCTGGTCGGGCAGATAGATTGCAGACGTCACTTCTACTGCATTCCTCGTCAACCTCTCAAAAACCTCGGACTTGAAAAGTAAAACACTTATTACGCACAAAATAAATCACACGCAGGTATGATATATTCTACGGTTACCACGCACCAGGTAGAGTAGAATGCTCTATTCATAGAGCAGAATAATATTGAGCTTGATCATGTTGATTGGTGGATGCTGATATCATATTTTACGCCTACACGTATTATACATGTTATATGAGAAAATCTCCGAGTACTGATGGAATCTTACCAGTACTTCCTAACGGAGGGTATTTCGTTCTTTTGTTTGTGCCTATTTTGTTCTGTCTGCCAGTACACACAACCAACCATCGTCCATTTGTGGTATACCAGGCAAATGATATGACAGCGTCACACGAGCGCAACTACGTACGAGTGTTTTTTTTTTTCAAGTGTGTTTACTTTTTTTTTTTTTCCTTTTCGCTTTTTATTATTATTTTTTTAATTATCTTTTTTCTCTTGCATGCTTGTTTTATTTTGTCTTTTTTGTTCTTATTTTTTGGTTCGGCTCGTGTCGCTGTGTTCTCGTACCCGATACGTTACGCATCTCACTTGCTTTACCCATTCATTTGCGTTTATTTTGTTTTGTTTTTTCTATGTTTCAGTCTGTGACCCTAGTGTGACCACAGAATTTGTATCTCTCTAGGATTAGGAATCAGGACAGGCACTGGGTGTACTGATGTGGTTGAGTAAAAAGAACGGGTTTAATGTGAAGACAACACACACGCTCCGCTTCCTGGCGATTCCATTCAACCAATAATCCACGGGGTGAGGCCATCCTCCACTCCCACATTTTTTTATTTTTTATTTTTTTGTCCATCCCATTTATTATCTTCGCACTTCCGTCCGTCTTCCTCCCTCCCTAGTCGTAACTCAGATCCGGGGTCACAAAGTAGGCTCCTCTCCCTCCTCCCCCACTACGGTTCTTGCCTTGATTTTTATCGCGCAGAGGGTTCAGCCTTCCCAACGCTCGTCGATTTTCATCGAATTTTGCTAACTCACGCTCTCACGCTTTCCGCTATTCAAGATATTTTTGCAAGAAAAAGTCCCTACGAGCATGCACTCGGCGGGGCTCGAACTCGCGATCTCGACGCTAACAGGCTTCGTGGTTACCTGCTAGCCCACCGGGGCGACCGAATTTGACTGTGTTTGTGACCACAGAACTGGTACCTTTTTAGGATGAAGAATCGGCACGATCACTGGGTGTGTGTGTGTGTGTGTTCTTCACATTAAACCTTCCTTTCTACCTTCCTTTCTACCCGTCGACATCCAGCACACCCAGTGTCCGTGCCGATTCTTCATCCTAAAAACGTACCAGTTCTGTGGTCACAAACCTACGACACAGAGATACTACGCTCAGTGCAGTAAGCAGAGCAGACAATGCAATGCCATATACGACAGGCAAGACCTACCCTGCTAGCAATCCAGGTGCATGCAAGAGAAAAAAAGAGAAAAAAGAAAAAAGCGAAAAGAAAAAATAATAAAAAGTAAATATACTGAAGCAAATGTACTCTGCTGTAGTACCCCTACTCTGGTGGCATACTATAAATGTAATAGTGGGATGGCGGCCGAAGAAAAACAGCCTACGAGTATACGTCCCTACGAGAAGATAATGGAATAAAACTAACACTGCCGCCTGCTGCTGAACCAGCCCCCGGCGATAACGAGATAGGAAAAAAGAAAAAGAAAGAAAAAAATGTTTCTGGTATATTTTTTTTTCTTTTCATACGGTATACGGTACAGGCGCCATTTTTTTCCATGGGGTACTACTGTAATAATACTGCTTGTACGAGACCTTATTAGGAAAATGGTACGTATAGGTACCACATTTTTTCAAGCTCGTGTTTTCAAGGTCATATCCCATTACTCGTATATAGCTCCAAGCTATAGGCCAGGGTCCATGTAACAATGTCTCAAGTCAGTCGTTCCAACTGCTGTTCTACATGCTACGAGTCCAGCAGTATAATTCTACGTACTCGTACTGAGCTGCACGTTCTCTGTATCGTAAATAACGCCCTAAATATGTATCATATCCATGTCATCGTACCACGGAACGTGCACCTGACAGCATACCGCCTGTGTACCGCAGGACAGATTGTATTTCGATTTCAAAACCGATGTGTACGATTTCGGATTTACACCAGTAGTATCGGAACTTAAAATAATAACCACTATACCCTCCACGACATTTGTGGCCGTCAGGGGGCCTTTGCGTGCTGTCTTGGATCTGGCACTGCTGTTGCTGTTGCCCTGCCGCACATGGTGCGTGTGTTACTATCTTCACATCAAACCGTTCTTTCTACCCATCTACTTCAGTACACCCAGTGTCTGTCCTGATTCCTAATCCTAGAGAGGTACAAATTCCGCGGTCATGGACTACTGCTGTGAGACAAGAGGAAAATAAAATAAAATAAATAACCGCAAATGAATGAATGGGCAAAAGCAAGTGAAAGGCCAACGTACCGGGTACGAGAACACAACGACACAAGCCATACATAATACATGCCACAAATATAAGAACAAAAAGACAATAAAACAACATGAATTCTAAAACGAAACAGCAAAATATAATATACTTATTAATACGAGCCCGTACGTTCGTTTTTCTTTCAGTTGTTTTTTATTGTCTTTTTGTTCTTATTTTTTTGTTTGGCTCGTGTCGTTGTGTTCTCGTACCCGGTACGTTGACATTTCACTTGCTTTACCCATTAATTTGCGTTTTTTTTTGTTTTTGTTTTTTCTCTGTCTCCTCACAGCAGTCTGTGACCACATAATTTGTATCCCTCTAGGATTAGGAATCAGGACGGACACTGGGTGTACGGATGTAGTTGGGTAGAAAGAACGAGTTTAATGTGAAGACAACACACACGTATGATATATAGCAGGCATCGTGCGTGTTGGCATGTACTATTATACGTACTGCTGTTCGTGGGTCGGAATACGGCCAGCTAAGAACTGCTGCTGTTCCTGTCGGTGTGTACGTGTGTACTGCTATATATCTGCCATCGTCCTGTATCCTGTACTGACTTGAGCTTCTGTACGTACTATGTGATGATGTGGAGGCGAGACGTTCTCGCTTATAGTGCGGGGACCGGACTAAAGAGGGACGAAGTCGCGACAAGCGATTTTGACCGTACAAAACTGGGGCCCCGGACTAAGGTGGACCGCACTAAAGTCAGACCCCCACTGCTGTTGTACCAGGTATAATCTATACTGCTGCTGTACGTTGCACCGGTAAATGTACGGCCGGCTGCTGTATCTCTCAGCAAGAACATAAAATCGTGCACATATATATGCACGAGTACGGGCTAACGGGTCCCGCGGGTGCTGGAAGTCATTGGGTGCTGGGTGTACGTCTGTCCAAGTAAAGCAAGAACCGTGCGAGGTGTGAGTTCTTAACATTAAACCGTTCTTTGTTCTTTTTATACCCGTCGACATCCAGCACACCCAGTGTCCGTGCCAATTCTTCATCCTAGAGAGATATTATTTTATTTTATTTTATTTATTTTTTATCCTCCGGCGGATGGGTCAAAATAAAGCTTACGCCCTCCACACTTCCACGTCTCTATACAAGCTCTGTGGTCTGTGGCCACGAAACGACGACATATACTCGTAGAGATACTACGTTGTCATGCAGTAAGCAGTAAGCAGAGCAGACAATCAAGACACCAACAACAAGACCAACATCAACTGCAAGAAGAAAGATCGACGTATACACGAGTATGTACGGTGTAAGGGCGAGTACACATATGTATGTATCGTACACGTACATACATAATACTTTCATGTCCGAATATGTTATATGTTATATTTCCAAATAGTTTCTGCCCGCCGGATACATACCCGCCGCGTATCATACATTATACCGGTATTATTATCACCCGAGCAGCGGAGGAAACTAGAAAGCAACAAAAAGCAAACTATTACGTAATAGAAATGAGTCCGCCCGACGAGTAGGTTACTGCTCAGGTACTGCTACCAGGTACCGTACAGCAGTATACAAGTACAGCAGTACGTACGTATACTCTTAGAATACTAATACGTACCGGTAGTACATATATACGATACGTACTATTAGTGGCAGCAACTGGAAACTGACCACCGAAAGACGGCACCACACATGGGCCAATGTGAAAACGACGTCGTATTGAGCCAGGGAGGGGGCTACCGGCTAGTGAGTAAACCCTAGACCCTATACTCCTTAGACTAGACTGCGTCAGGGGGAAATCGCGCCGGTTATTATTTTAAAAAGTAGTGCGCGGACATATTTTCCATTTTTTTCATCCGCCCTAGCATCATTATTCGCCGCACACCATGTGATTTGCTTCAGTATATTTACTTTTTATTATTTTTCTTTTCGCTTTTTTCTTTTTTTCTCTTTTTTTCTCTTGCATGCACCTGGATTGCTAGCAGGGTAGGTCTTGCCTGTCGTATATGGCGTTGCATTGTCTGCTCTGCTTACTGCACTGAGTGTAGTATCTCTGTGTCGTAGTTTTGTGACCACAGAACTGGTACCTTTTTAGGATGAAGAATCGGCACGGACACTGGGTGTGCTGGATGTCGACGGGTAGAAAGGAAGGTTTAATGTGAACACACACACATGTGAAGAACACACGCATAGGGACGGACATACCAGGACCGAGGTGACACTCAGAAGTGTAGTTTATTTAGCTGATGGTATGGTATACATGCACGACAACTATTGATTAAAGTTCTAAAGGCTACGCACACAGCAGACTAATCTCAAGTACTCGTATATACTACTTTGGACGCCAAAACGTGGGCCCATGGGCAGAACGACTTGACTGCTGCGGACCGAAATAAAACATTGGAACAAGCGTCCTGTTGGGTACATAAAACACCTGGCACATGGTGCGTATATGTGCATGTCCTATATGTATATCTACATATCTACCTCGATGGTACCTCGTCCTCACGTATAATATGTATTCAGTATCGAGCCACCCACCTCCTGCGCTTAGCCTTCACGAGCGCTCGAGGAAGGCAGCTTGTAGACAGAACAGGGAGGACCGATCGATGCTTCCGAGCTGAATATTGAGGTGCGGTATGGACGCATAGGCCCACGGACTACGTATCAAAAGAACAGTCTACGTATCATATAATTTTGCACATCCTTGGACATCTACGATCTACGAGTATACATATTTTCTTCTATTTTTCCTACCGTAAAAAAACACGTCGGCCTCCGTAAAACCTGGTTGATTTTTTTTTTGTCTAGTTCCTTCTGGTCGGGCAGATAGATTGCAGACGTCACTTCTACTGCATTCCTCGTCAACCTCTCAAAAACCTCGGACTTGAAAAGTAAAACACTTATTACGCACAAAATAAATCACACGCAGGTATGATATATTCTACGGTTACCACGCACCAGGTAGAGTAGAATGCTCTATTCATAGAGCAGAATAATATTGAGCTTGATCATGTTGATTGGTGGATGCTGATATCATATTTTACGCCTACACGTATTATACATGTTATATGAGAAAATCTCCGAGTACTGATGGAATCTTACCAGTACTTCCTAACGGAGGGTATTTCGTTCTTTTGTTTGTGCCTATTTTGTTCTGTCTGCCAGTACACACAACCAACCATCGTCCATTTGTGGTATACCAGGCAAATGATATGACAGCGTCACACGCGCGCAACTACGTACGAGTGTTTTTTTTTTTCAAGTGTGTTTACTTTTTTTTTTTTTCCTTTTCGCTTTTTATTATTATTTTTTTAATTATCTTTTTTCTCTTGCATGCTTGTTTTATTTTGTCTTTTTTGTTCTTATTTTTTGGTTCGGCTCGTGTCGCTGTGTTCTCGTACCCGATACGTTACGCATCTCACTTGCTTTACCCATTAATTTGCGTTTATTTTGTTTTGGTTTTTCTCTGTTTCACAGTCTGTGACCACAGAATTTGTATCTCTCTAGGATTGGGAATCAGGACAGGCACTGGGTGTACTGATGTGGTTGAGTAGAAAGAACGGGTTTAATGTGAAGACAACAACAACAACAACAACAACAMCAACAACAACAACAACGACAACAACGACAACACATTGAAGGTTACATGTGAAGAACACACAAGCATTTTGTTTTTTTCCCATCCCATTTATCTATCTTCGCACTCGTCCGTCTTCCTCCCTCCCTAGTCGTAACTCAGATCCGGGKGTCACAAGGTAGGCTCCTCTCCCTCCTCCCCCACTACGGTTCTTGCCTTGATTTTTATCGCGCAGAGGGTTGCAGTCCTTCCCAACGCTCGTCGATTTTCATCGAATTTTGCTAACTCACGCTCTCGCGCTTTCCGCTATTCAAGATATTTTTTGCAAGAAAAAGTCCCTACGAGCATGCACTCGGCGGGGCTCGAACTCGCGATCTCGACGCTAACAGGCTTCGTGGTTACCTGCTAGCCACCGGGGCGACCGATTTACTGTGTTTGTGACCACAGAACTGGTACCTTTTTAGGATGAAGAATCGGCACGGACAGGTGCATGTTGTGGTGTGTGTGTGTGTGTGTTCTTCACATTAAACCTTCCTCTACCTTCCTTTCTACCCGTCGACATCCAGCACACCCAGTGTCCGTGCCGATTCTTCATCCTAAAAACGTACCAGTTCTGTGGTCACAAACCTACGACACAGAGATACTACGCTCAGTGCAGTAAGCAGAGCAGACAATGCAATGCCATATACGACAGGCAAGACCTACCCTGCTAGCAATCCAGGTGCATGCAAGAGAAAAAAGAGAACTGGATGTCGACGGGTAGAAAGGAAGGTTTAATGTGAACAACACACACACACACTTTACTTCGTATATTGAGAGGCAGTGCCCCCTACAGATATTGTTTACTCCCATTTTTTTACGTTGCCGTTATAACAGCAGTACCGGCACCCGCTCAATTACTACGCCAGTAATACTCGGGCTACGGACGAGTATTGGAATATAAAGTAAACACTGCGCCTGCTTGCTGACACGGTACGGAAAACGAGCAGTTCAATCTAAAACTAACTCGATGTTTCGCTGTGATACCAGGTATCATATATATATACTTTTTGTTTCCATCCCATTTATTATCTTCGCCCTTCCTTTCTCTCTCCTTCCTAGTCGAAACTCAGATCCGGGGTCACAAAGTAGGCTCTTCTCCCTCCTCCCCCACTACGGTTCTTGCCTTGCATTTTTATCGCGAGAAGATTTCAGCACTTTCTTCCCTCGTCGACTTGCGTCGGATTCCGCCTACCCACGCCACGAAGGCGCTCTCAGCAATTGGTTCCTTTTTGTATGATAGTATATGATGCTTAAATGCTAAATCTTCCGCCGTGATGTATAAGTTGATGCTTCTACCCTCGCTTCTACTCGCAGTCCGTGATCGAGAGATTTACCCGGCACATATATTACTCATGGTGACCTCCAGTACTCCGTTATTGTTGCTGTTGTTTTTCTCACATGAACGCGTCGCCACAACAATCTACTATTATTAATAATAGTCTTCTTGAGGTCTCAGACAGGCTCCAATAACTAACTCTGGAGTGCTCAAGAATACCCGAGGAAAATGCCAGCAGGAAAATGCTGGCCCCGGTACGAACTGCCTTCCGACGTACGTATACTACACGTGCTATTACGGGGGATCCATGGTAAATAGGTAGGATCTACGGTGTACACAAAAAAATAGGGCAGCGGCCAAAAAAAGGTATACCTGGTCCGTTTGCGGCCAAAAACAGGTACATACTTAAACTCAAGCAAAAAACGCGCTCTACGTGCCCTGCCATTGGTACAAAACTCGTTGTCCCTGTTTTTGCCTCTTTCGAGCCCAGGTATACCTGATTTTGTCTACTCTGCTTGACTTTCACCTTTTTTTTTGTCGTATTTAAGCCCTTCAGTTCCACCCTATGCCCCCTATACAAATGCCGACGTACGCGGAGACCCCCTTCTCCCTTCGCACCTCGCACCACACGCCACTCGAGCGACACACATTATCTGCCTGCACACCTCCGCCGAAATAATACGACATAGAAGGCTCCCCTTCGGGATTGTGGTTGACTTGGAATACCAGGGGTGTCGCAAGATGAGAAGGGAGAATACAGCAGCAGGCGTTCGTTCCTCGTACTATTAATAGCAGCTACTCGTATACGTAGCCACCGGGCGAGCACGAAGAACAGAAAAAACTCTACTTTGCGTTGCAAGGAACGGCAGGTTCGTGGGGTGCGTTTTGAACTTGGTTTTAGTATGTACCTGTTTTTGGCCCCGAACGGACCAGGTGTACCTGTTTTTGGCCGCTGCCCAAAAAAATATACATTTTGCTATTTTTCCCATCAAGAGTTGGTCCCTATTCACTATGGTCCTCCGTGATAGGTTCCGTGTAATAGGTTGTGGCAATGAGCAAATAGTTGTGCTGCCATTCAGATGCAACCGTTACTCTTTTCTACCAACAATCAAAGACCAAGGGTCCCTTTTAGTCCTTATTACGTTCTGGATCTTGTTCCTGTATGTATATGCCAAGATACAAGTTCCATATGGTCACAATCTGTAGCGAGGTCCATGGCCACACACCTGAAACACGAGAGGTTGCATCGCAAACTACTCACTGGTACATATCACGAGTATAAAATACCAGAGGTATAAATACCAAGTGCTCGTCTCTACGTACGTACTAACCGTGTCGTAGTTCAGATGCAACCGTTACTCTATTCTACTATTAATCGTATAATGTGATAGTTAGGGTTATGTTACACGGTTGATAATGACAATCGAAGACCAAGGGCCTTTAGTCCTTCTGGTCCTTATTACTACATTCTGGATCTTGTTCCTGTATGTATATGCCAAGATACAAGTTCCATGGTCACAATCTGTTGCAAGCTCCATGGCCACAACCACAACGTGAAACACGAGAGGTTGCATCGCAAAATACAAATTACTCGTACCTGGTATACGAATATAAAATATACTGGTAAATACCAAGTGCTCGTCTCTATAGCGTAGTTTTGTGACCACAGAACCTGGTATGTACCTATCTCTCTAGGATGAAGAATCGGCACGGACACTGAGTTGCTGGATGTCGACGGGTAGAAACGACAAATAACACACCCACTAATCTGCCCGCTCAGCAGGCGAACTTCTTGGAGGTGTCCGCATAAAATGATGCTGTTTCTAATGAGGTAGGGTTTTGTCACGGAGCTGTAAGGCATTCGTTCCCGACGGTGAGTTCATTTTTGGCTTCGGCTAACGGCGGCCACCACCCTGACCCGGAACTCCAACCCTAACCCTACCGAGAGGCATGCCTGGTTGGTGTGCCACCTGGTCGTTGCGTTTGGAAAGGTTCTATTTTCCTGCTATTTTTTCAGTGCGGGCACATCTAAGGAAGTTCGCCTGAGCGGGCAGACCGACTATTATTAGTAGGTAGCAAACTCTGTCTGTGCTACGTACCGGTATTACAAACTGCTGCGGCTGCCTGGAGGGTGCTTTCGTTGTGCTTCGGTTGCCTGTCGTTTCTTTCCGACCTTAGTCTTTCCCTGTTCCATGTATTTTTGTTTCGTCTTTTGTTTTTATATTGTCTGTTACATCTCCGGGGGATAACGACACTTCATTTGCTTTTGCTTTTGCTTTGTTTTGTTTTGTTTTGTTTTGTTTGTTTTTTTCTCTTCGCTTTTCATTTCTTTCGTTTTTGTTTTCTCTTTCGACGCATCTGGATTGCTAGCATGGGTAGGTCGTGCCTGTCGTACATAGCATTGCATTGCCTGCTCTGCTTACTGCATTACAACCTACTACTGCTGTAGTTATCTCTGCCGTGTCGCGGTTTTGTGACCACAGAGCTTGTACGAGTATCTCTCGAGGCTGAAGAATCGGCACGGACACTGGGTGTGCTGGATGTCGACGGGTAGAAAGAGCGGTTTACTGTGAAGAACACCCACACTAACTGTTGGCGTTTTACTCCTCTAAAGGGGCTTAGCTCCGAAAAAGGCATATGCCAGACCAACAAGAAGAAAAAATCGTGTGATACCACAGAAGAAGCTTCAAACGACCCCTGACGATTACAGGGATACCGCCTTACTCAGACCGCTTTTTTGGGTACCCCCACTGTACTCGTTCGTAGGTAGGTGCTTCTTGTTGCCGGCTGGGCCCATACTGCTATACTTCACCACCTGATCCGTGGGTATCGATGTTGATATTGATCGACTAGCCTAGGCGTGAGAATAAACGTACAGACCACAACAGCAAACCGGAAAGATTGCTTCACTCGTACGTAGAGCTACGAGTAATATTCGCAATCAAACCTTTTCGTTCGGCTCAAACTTCATGAGTGGTATAATAGATCGACTATTAACAGGGAAAAAAGACAAAAAAAAAAACGCAGAAAGTGTAGGATGGCACGCAGGGATCCACAGAGCCCAAGCCATCTGTAGTTGAGGCGGTTTCGTCCATCGTGTTCATAGTCTCTCTCTCTCCCACTCTCTCTCTCTTGTCTCTCGTCTGTTTCGCGTGCCGTATCTCGGGCGCTGCACGTTTTGATGGTCTCCCGCTTGTATTATATCACATGAGGGGTTGTTTTGGGACGTATATATGTGCGAAGCAATTAAATACACTGTCAACCCTGGCAGATACCGGACCAGGGCTCAGGCCAACGCATTTGGACGCAGCCTGGGGCCTGTTCTACCTGTGTACAGACAACAAAACCAAAAGGAGTAACCCCTGGTATGTGGTACGTAGGGATTACCGGTGCGGCAGAGAATATGCTCCAACCATATACTGGCACCAACGTGTCTGGTGTCTGGTGTACAACATAACTTTGCGCTACATGAAGGAACGCCGGACGCTGAGACGCGCATATACAAGATAATATATTAGACTATGGGTGCGTAGAGGGTGGATTAAATTAATTAATCGCCCCGGTGGTCTAACTGGTACCCACGAAGCTTGTTAGGCCGGATGTCGAGGGTTCGATTCTCCCCATGAAGGTTTTTATTCTCAAATGACACCGTCTGTCGAGAGCGCATATTATAGCGTGGGTAAGCAAAATTAGACGAGAGTTGACGAGGGAAGAAAGTGCTGAAATCTTCTCGCGATAAAAATGCAAGGCAAGAACCGTAGTGGGGGGGGGAGGGAGAGGAGCCTCCTTTGTGACCCCGGATCTGAGTTACGACTAGGGAGGGAGAAAGACGGAAGTGCGAAAGATAATGAATGGGATGAGAAAAAAAAAAAAAAAATGAATAATGACTTGAGCTCGTACGAGTGTGAACTCATTATTTTTGACACGGGAGGGACACGGTATTATATAGCGGGATGGTATATACTATATGTACTATACCAGGTATACGTTAGTTGACCATCAGAATAACAAAAACAAAATAAAACGGTAATTTTGGGCAGGATCAGAAATCAGAAGTCAGAATAGTGAGAACTACAACTGCTGCTGTAATACGTAGAGTATCTCTGTGTCGTAGTTTTGTGACCATAGAACTGGTACCTTTTTAGGATGAAGAATCGGCACGGACACTGGGTGTGTTGCTGGATGTCGACGGGTAGAAAGGAAGGTTTAATGTGAAGAACACACACATAGTGGAAGCATAGGAGCAGGGCCGTCGCGCATTTAAACAGCTGACTTGGTTGTATCTCATGGTCGAATATTCTCCAATAATTGATACATTTCGTGATTTTTGTTAACTCTCTCGGTGTTCCATCGATCTTTTTCCCTCACGCACGCTTACGCACGCGAGGGCAAAAAAAGCTTATACTATAGCCCCTTTAGGACTGCACACCCGTGTTGGGGACGAATTACTTGGAATTAGACTTGAAAAAATGGTTCTGTACGGTGCAGTACTAACAGGGTGTGTGTGTTCTTCACTTTAAACCGTCCTATATCACAGGGTAAAAACCCTTGGATATCGTAGCATTATTCATTATTCGTACCAAAGTGCTGATTTGCTTCAGTATATTTATTTTTTATTCTTTTTTCCTTTTCGCTTTTTTCCTTTTTCTTCTCTTTTTTTTCTCTTTTTTTTCTCTTGCATGCAGCTGGATTGCTAGCAGGGTAGGTCTTGCCTGTCGTATATGGCAGTGCATTGTCTGCTCTGCTTACTGCACTGAGCGTAGTATCTCTGTGTCGTAGTTTTGTGACCACAGAACTGGTACCTTTTTAGGATGATGAATCGGCACGGACACTGGGTGTGCTGGATGTCGACCGGTAGAAAGGAAGGTTTAATGTGAAGAACACACACACACACACTGGGTGTGCTGGATGTCGACGGGTAGAAAGGAAGGTTTAATGTGAAGAACACACACACATATCACAGGGTAAAAACCCTTGGATATCGTACTCGTAGCATTATTCGTTATTCGTACCAAAGGTCTCGTACACAGCAGCAGTGCGTACCAACCATTTCCCCCAATAACGTTACGCAGTACCTGGCAATAAAAACTCTACTGTTAATAGTTAATAGAGGCATGGCGCACACGTCTGTCGACCGGAGGCCATAAAAAAAAAAGACCGACGTAATCATCACTATAAGGTTGATCACGAAAAAAAAAAGACCGATGCTAACATTATCACGATGACTAATTACGTAAAAGAGATCGAACTGCTGGTCTTCTTCTAAGACTTTTCAGTCTTCAAGTCCATGTATCATACCTCGTATATACTGCCGATTTTAAGGGGCCCCTTCGAGCAAAAAATGTAAAAGCATTGCATTCCTATAAAAAAAATAATAAAACAACGTTTTTTTTTAGTTGCAATACTATTTCTGGTATATATAAGATTTCGACCTTTTCATGACTCCCTTCGTACGGAATCGGCACGGACACTGGGTGTGCTAGAGTCGACGGGTAGAAAGTAAGGTTTAACGTGAAGAACACACACACACACCGAACACGACATTTCTCCAGTTCCAATGTTCAGACCTTCTCCCTGCGAGCAGTTTTAGAGAGCGTAGGTCATGGACAACATTTTTGTCTTTGGAGCCGGATCGATCCGACGCCTTTTTCATCACCAAAAGTGCCTCTTGCTCAAAACCGACCCCCCGTACCTCTGGTACCCAAAGACGAATTTGGAAAATGGCAGTTTCTCTGGCTGTTGATACTGTTTTACCTCAGATTTTCGACGAGTACGCCAAGCACTCGTAGGTTAACCTACCTGGGCCTCTAGTTCGACCGTACGTAGCGTCCTAACGCGGCCACAGCAAAGTGTAGGTACCAAACAGGAGCTCCGAAACGATTAAAGTTCTTGCTGCTGAGCACTTTCGCTTCGTGATGCAAACACAGCCATTACTGCCGTGCCTTGCAGATCCAAGGGACCCAGCACCTACTAGAGACCATAACGAACAAACTATACGTTGGTCGGGGGCAGGTCTGAGCATTAAAACTGGAGCTATGTCGTGTTCGGTAAGGGGCAATGATATGGCTCTATTGTACCCGAAATAGTTTTGCTGTGTAAAAAAGACGATTTTTTTTTTTAAAGACGCAAGTACGAACTCGTTTTTTGTTCTGACCGAAGGAGCCCCTTATTAATCTTCTTTTTTATTTTCAGCTTCTTCTCTTTCAAGTTTCAATGTGCCAGGGTCTTGCTTCTTCATAGTGGTTCGCTGGCATAGAGCGGATGTTGTGCTTATCGTACCCAGTACGTTGACATGGGGTTGCATTGTCCAACAATCTCCCTTGCTGCATTTACGACGTGCTGTTTAGTACAGGACACCTGATAAGAAGCAGGCAAATAAGAAAGCCAGGCTGATATTTAGAGTAAAATAATGAATGCAGGCGTCATTATCTTGACATTAGTGTAGAAAGCACCTTCTCTCAAAAATAATAAATCCAGCCTGGACCATATTTACTGTTTCTTATTAGGTGTCTTGTACTGTACAGCAGTACCGGTACAGCAGGATGCGTGTTACATGTGTGTGCGAGTATCTTCAGGAGATAATATGAAGAAAAAAATGTGTCGAGGGTTGTGACTTGTGACCACAGAGCCCACCTTCTCTGTTCTTTTTTTTCCTTCTCGCTTTTTCCTTTAGTTTCTCTTTCATGCACCTGGATTCCTGCAGGGTAGGTCTTGCCTATCGTATATGGCATTGCATTGTCTGCTCTACTTACTGCACTGAGCGTACGTAGTATATCTGTGTCGTAGTTTTGTGACCACAGAACTGGTACCTTTTTAGGATGAAGAATCGGCACGGACACTGGGTGTGCTGGATGTCGACGGGTAGAAAGGAAGGTTTAATGTGAAGGACACACACAGGGTGAGGCATCAGCACAGGTACGGATTGTGCTTAAAGCAGTACAGTAGTGGGTACCCCTATTTAAGAGAGATGGTGTGGTACAGGCCGAAAACAACTCTCTCAATAACGTAGCCTTCTCTCTTATCCACAGTAGTAGTGGGAAATATATAGGTTTAGTGCAGGCGGGTCCAGGCGATCTGGCCTCTCTTAACTGTACTATTCTCTTATAGAGGGTGCCTGCTCTTAAGTTGGGGTACCGACTGCTGTAAATAAAATCGACAGGGATAAATAAAATACCGGTTTAAATGTGAACAACAGACACAGAAGGCAGGGAGGCCCTTTGTTGGGGACTGCGAGTTGGTTGGCTGAACTTCCCGGGTACTTATCTAACTGACTTCAGTGGACTATTATTAAATAATAGCCGGCTGGCGATATTTCGTCCACTTTACGCTGGTATCTCTCTAGGACGAAGAATCGGCACGGACACTTGGGTGTGCTGGATGTCGACGGGTAGAGAGAACGGTTTAATGCGAAGAACACACACATATACGCAGGGTAGCAGGCCGACTATCAATAGTAGGTAGAAGCTGTCTATTATGCTGTATATACTCGTGCGACCACAAACTGCTGCGGCTGCCTCGAAGGTGCTTCTGTTGTGCTTGCTTTGGTTTCCCTGTCCTTCTTTCCTTTTGTTTTTTCTTGTTCTCTCATTATTATGAAAAAACATTGATTGTTTGTCTTGGGTGGGTGGCGCACCTGCTCTTGGTGATTTCTCTTGGTGTTGTTGTACTTCGAAGTATGGTTTCTTTGTTTTATATGTGTCTGTCGCATCTTCTCCCCGAGGGGGGGAAGACACAAGTTTTTTCAACGTATATATATACTTCGTCTTCCTCTCCTTCAACGTATCTACATTGCTGGCGTGTATGTCGTGCCTGTCATATCCAGTACGACAAACATCGCACGCGTTGCATTGCCTTACTCTCCTTATTCCATCACAATATACTTTTTAATAGTAACTCTGTGTCTTGGTTTTGTGACCGCAGATCTCGACAGGTAGAAAGAAGGGTTTAATGTCAAAAACACATGCACGCACACGGCACAAGACACTGCTGTGTGCTGGATGTTGAGCAGCAGGCGTAAATCTGCCCGTTCAGGCGAACTTCCTCAGACGTGCCCGCATAAAATGATGCTGTTTTATAATGAGGTAGGGTTTTGTCACGAAGCTGTAAGGCATTCGTTTCCGACGGTGAGCTTATTGTCGGCTTCGGCTAACGACGGCCACCACCCGACCCGGAACTCTATACCCTACTCGTATACGTAACCCTAAGGAGAGGCATGCCTGGTTGGTGTGCCACCTGGTCGTTGTGCTTGGAAAGGCTCTATTTTCAGTGCGGGCACATTTAAGGAAGTTTGCCTGGGCGGGCAGATCTACGCGAACACGATGTTGAGGGGTAGAACCAACGACCAACCAATACACACACAACATATCATATGAGTACGAGTATATGATAACTGAAAGCGCCATGGGGGCCAATGCCTTTGGCTCCGGCACTGTTGATAGCGGTGGGTTTCGATGCGCCATGATTTGCAGTGACAATAGACTCATCAGTTTTCTCACTCTGCTCTCCCACTCCGAGTGGTCTCAAGGGGGATTACGTACCCCGTATATAGCAAAGAAGCCTTCCATAAACAAGGAAAGCCAAATAGACGGATAGTTGGCACCGCTGCAACTATCTGTAATACCGGTACCTACTTGTAGCAAAATAAATAACGAGACGGCGGCGACTTATAGGGTGTGCGTGTGCTGATTTTCTGTAGACCTATCAGCCCTCCTCTCACTCTGGGTGGTCTCACGGGGAAATGCGCAAACCCCGTAGCAAAAAAGCCTTCCATAAACAAGGAACGCGAAATAGTCTGATAGTTGGCAGCGTTCCAACAACCCGCAATACCGGCACCTACCCGTAGCCAGCAATTTTATAGTCCGCACCTCATATGTAAGGTAAGTCAGCCAACTCACTCACTCAACTCACTCACACAGTCAAAAAAAAAACTACCCCACCCTCTCCCTCTCTCCCTCCCTCCCTCTCTCTTTGTCTCTCACCTTGCAGTAGACCGTCCCCACCCGGTCGCACTTGAGGCAACGCGCGTTCAAGTGGAGGCTGGGCAAAGACTCGTGCTTCACCAGCCCGGCCCTCCTGTTGGGCACATCCTTCTCGTCCGGGCGCTCCTCCTCTCCGTCATCGGGGACATCCGCGGGGTTCGGGGAGTTGCCCACCGACACGCACTCGCGCCTGCGTGTCGACGGATCGGTTCCACCACCAACCAGCCAGAGACAGGGGAGAACAAATCAGAGAGGTTAGGGGGAGAACCGACATGGCAGGCAGGGCACAAGACTCGCACCACCAGGACAGCGGGGGGGGGGGGGGGGGGGGGGTTCTAATTTCTGGTGTGGCCACTTCCGGAGACAGCAATGGGTTTTACTATGTAACTGCCTCGCGGACGCCTTACCATATTAACACTACGTGATACGACCATTCCCCTTGTGCGGAACAAAGGTTCTCCACTCCGCACAAATGATCTACTCGACCGCCAGCTTTGGTGACCGCCAAAAAAAAAATAACAAAAAAAACGGCACCCTGGTTGTCTAGCTCACGCAGCGAGTGGCGTGTTTTACAGCGTCGTTGCCAACCGACGCCAACCCAACGGGGGGGGGTTCCGCCACCAGCAAGAGACGAGAGACCGGGAAGCAAAATTCAGAGAGGCGAGGGGAGAATCGACATGGCAGACGGGACATCCAAGACGCGCATCTCACGAGGACAGCACGGGGTGTGGGGGGGGGGGTGTGATGTATGATGAACATTACAATATGTTACCACCCTGGTTGGCAATATAGTCCCGCAATACGGGGGCAGCGCGGGGGGGAGAATCGACATGGCAGACGGGACATCCAAGACGCGCATCTCACGAGGACAGCACGGGGTGTGGGGGGGGGGGTGTGATGTATGATGAACATTACAATATGTTACCACCCTGGTTGGCAATATAGTCCCGCAATACGGGGGCAGCGCGGGGGGGTGATGAACACCAAATATGCTACCACCCTGGCCGGGATTATAAGCTACGTTCAGACTCTGTTGTGAATACTAAACGGGCATTATATTCCCGGCCAGAGTGGTATATAGGAGACTTGTATTTTTTGTGGTATTTTTTTGGGAACTGAAGGCCTGTTTTGGCATTATTATATCATACCGGTTTTATAGTGAAGGAGGCCTGTCAGCCAACGGGCCAAGCCGCGGCCACCTATATATCAACATTGATAAGCGCGTTTGATTAGCGCGACAAGCACGACACGTCGCGGGGACGGACGATACACTTGACCACACCTCGACAACTGCAAGAATGATCTACTCGTACGTACGTGTATATGGTACATACATACATATATACCAGCCAGGTACCAGGTACTCTTGTATACTCATACGTACCAGGTATTATTCCATTAATACATATTATACCTTTACGTACTTCAATGGTTTGTCCTCGGAACACGTGGGCACGGTTTGTCATCATGGTTGGCGCGGTTATTCATTATGGTTGCAAAAGGTGTGTTTGGTATACGAACAGCATACTCTTGTGGCACGTGATATAGCAGGGACAACAAAACAGCAACAAGGGTGCTTTTCTCGCATAAAACAAGAATAGCTGCATGGGTTGCAACGTGTTGTGTTGTTTTAACCTTTGGGAGGGAAGGAGGGAGGGAGGGAAGAGGGAGGGAGAAAGAGGCAGTGCTCCCCGACATAGAACCCGACTGCACGCCGCACGCCACGACATGGATCCGCGAAAAACGAATACTCACGACTCACAGCTACGTGAGCGAGTTGTGAATCACTACTACGGGGAAGTTTAGAGGCCATCCCCGGCTTTCAGGCCTGGCGCTTCAGGTTATAGGGTTCTACGTGTCGGTTTCGAGCCCCGTGGAGGATCCGCGCAAAAATCGATAGGCACGCCAACATAGGCGAGACATAAACCACTTCAAAGGGTGGGGGGGAATTAGGAGCCATCCCCGGGTTTCAGTCCAGGCCTTGCGTTTCGGGGTTTATAGGGTTTTTTGTTTTTTACGTGTCGGCATCGAGGCCTGTGAGCCCGTGAGGGCGGCAGCGATTTTCTCGAGGGCTGCAGCGAGGGGATTTGACGGGCCTATGATGTGATACACATATACATCACGAGAGACTCCTAGAGGGCTTCGGTGTCATCGCAGGCTTGTCTGTGGGAGCAGCTGGCCGGTGTCAGGAGACGACGCACGCAGAGTAAACATGCGAAACGCAATAATAGTAACTGAAACCCGGCCCCACCCTAGGCAGTCGTGATTGGATAGTTGGGATCCACGACGGAGGCGGCGGGTTTGATGAGGTTGTGTGTCTCTGAGCGGGGGGGGGGTTTACGTACTCATGTCGTGCACGGCCGTAGTCGTAAAATATGACCACAGACCCTCGCATCCCTACAATGCCGGGACGGTTGAGCGGGGGGGGGGGGGGGGGGGGGGGGGGCACTCATGGCAGTAGTCGTATGGCCATAGACCCTCGCATCCCTATCATACAATGCCAGGACGGAGCACGTCGGGTTTCCACCGACCAGGCAGACATAGCTTGCACCAAGCGTGAAGCGTCGTGAGGTGTTGAAGCGAGTGGTGAGAAGGGTGGGCTGCATCCTACGACATGATAATCGCTTGTGAGGCGGGATTTCTTGCACTGGATGACAACGTCAAATTCATGGATGTGTGTCTGGCGGGTAATATTAATAGTCACGACGTCATGACCGTAGGCGAGATTAAAATTACGACTAAGGGGGTACGTATCAATCGTATACGTAGGAGATTTTCTGGGGGGTGGGGGGGTGTTAGTTACGTATGATATGATATGTACCTGGTACAAGTATAATATTACTGAATACTAGGCGAGACTAAAATCGCGACTACGGGGACATTAAGGAACCATCCCCGGGTTTCAGCCCTTCCGTTTTGGGTTGGAGTTAGGTGCCAGTCTCGAGGGTTGTGAGAGCTGCAGCGACAGGATTTTGACGAATCTATGGCGTGATATACACTTGGGGGTTAGGGTTTACATATATAAACCACGAGAGACGCTGCTAAAGGGCTATGCTATCGTTGCACGCCTGTCTGTGGGGATTGACTGGTGTGCTGGAGAGGGCGGATGCGGCGGGAACATGCGAACGCAAGGCCTGAAACCCGGGAATGGCTCCTAAATGCCCCCCCCGTAACCCGTAAAAATGATTCGTGACCATCACTACCCTGTCACCTGGGTGGGGGGGGGCGTACTCATTTGTTGCTCGCCTTAAGTCATTTGACCATTGACCACGCATTCCTTTCGAGACGGAGCACGGCGGGGGGGTGTACTCCATTTTCATGCATGGCCGTAGTCGTATGGCCATAGACCCTCGCATCCCTACAATGCCGGGACGGAGCATGTCGGGTTTTCACCGACCAGGCAGACATTGCTAGCACCAAGCGCGAAGCGCCATGAAGTGTTGGGCGAGTCGCACGAAGGGTGAGCTGCATCCTACGGGGGGCGGGGCGTACTCATTTGTTGCTTGCCTTAGTCCTTTGACCATTGACCACGCATCCCTTTCGAGACGGAGCAGGGGGGGGGCGTACTCATTTGTTGCTTGCCTAAGTCATCTGACCATTGACCAAGCATCCCTTTCGAGATGCTGGGGCGGGGATCTGGTTGCTCAGTGTTTTCGTGTTGCCTGTGCACATACACAGGTAGTTAATACCAGGTAGTTATTATAAATAGGGTCATGGATGTTGAATGGGATCATTCTACTCGATATTATACATGCTCGATCATGCATGTTGAATGGGATCATCATTCTACTCGATAACATATACATGCTCGTATATAGCTGGTACAATTATGATTGCCACAATTAATAGAGGGTGTACGCTGTACTGTTACATATTGGCACCACAAGGGATATACGACGTACGTAAAGCTTCATTCCCAAGGTATCCTATTACGAGTACGTAAGACGTAATAGGTTTATGCCTGCAGACTGAGACTGCAGTCTGCAGCAGTTGCACGAGCGCGAGGCGGGCCTGCACCCTGCACCCCTGTGCCCCGGTTGCCGGTAAATCGGTTCATGCGAAGGACCCGATAAATAAAAATGAAGATACCCGAAATACGTATCAGATGTACCAGGAGGTAGTATATACGTACACAGCCTATCTGGTGCAAGGTACGTATACAAACAATACGAACCGTACATACCGGTAATAATTACATCGGGTTTGTTCCTGTTAGGCCGAACATTTACTACCACAACTGCTATCATAGCTGTGTGGGTGTGTTTTTCACATTAAACCGTTCTTTCTATACGTAGATGTACCCGTCGCACACTTGTTGTTATTCA